>VZTY01012502.1:82717-157598 GCA_013400935.1 Turnix velox | reverse complement strand
CAACTCAATACATTCTATGATCTTTAGTTTCTGTGGAGCTGGTTGTCATGAAAACTTGCCCTGAAAAGATGCAAGGAAATATGCATAACCTACTAACTTGTTTTTGTGCTCCAAGTGTAGAGGAGAATCTAAAGCAGTTTGCTTTCCTTTATTTACCTTAGTCGAATCAACTAGAGACTTTTCCAGTGCCGTTTTACAATACGTTGAGTCTAATTCATAAAGAATCTGAAACAATTGGATTCCCTGAACATGGTGTGAATAATAATGGAAAACAAAAGATGAAGTTGTTATTATTCCTCTGATGCTGCTTAATTAGTCAGGCATTTACTAAGCATGCTGTAAAGTTGGGATCATCTCAGTCTATATGTATCTCTGAAGGATGAAGCTTGTAACTCTTGGATATTTCCAAGCAGTGCCTAAGACAAAAGCTGTTAATAACCAACATCAAATTAAGCATTCCATTTCTGGGAGACTATTTATATTATTAAAATTAAACATTTAAGTGAGATAACTCAGTGGACCCAAGCCCTAACAATATTCACATTGCAGATTTGTCAAAAACTACTTTGAGAGGAGATATAATCTGAATGAAAAACCAGCTTTTCAAGCAGATGTGTCATAATGTGATATAGGAGAAATAGGTGAGAAAGTGATATAGGTGGGACTAATTAAGTTTCTTATCATCAGGAGGTATATATGTGTGTGTGTATATATATATATATTTATTGGCAGTGTTTCTTAATAGTGAGAAAAAATATATCAACAACCCAGGGGTCTGCAGGAACTATTAGAGGAGTTCAAATAGCTGAGCCAGCAAGAATACACTCCCCATTCAGCTCTGTCTCATTGCATTTTTATGTCAGCATAAATCCACCCAGTGAAATTCAGCCCACACCTTGATTTCTGGGTCTAACAGAAGCTGTGCAAGCAGAAACACATACATTTCAGAGTTCTTGTTTTATTTACTGCTGATAGAGCATTATCCCAATGTGCTAGAGAGAACAACATGCTTATTCTGTATAATATTTAGTTTGGTTCTTTTCAAAGTAAAACTTATGGGTTCTTATCTGTTTGGGAGCCCACTTGCAAGTTGAAGTTAATATTGATAATGGTATATTCAAATTGAATTTTAATATTCCTTTTCTTTAGTTTTCCTTCCTAAGTGTAGAAGAATCACATTGAAAAGCGTGATAACCTACATGTTTAAAATTCTGTCACAAGTGTAACATGTTACTGTTGGTTTCATCAGCAGAGTTGGGAGGCAGCATTTCAAATATCCAAAACTGACTTCACATGTATACAAACACCTTGGATACTGGATGATATCTTATTTTTCATGTGTTTACTTTTCTGTCATTCTACTAGAAGCGAAAGGTTATGAAAACAGATAAAATGTGAAAGATATATCTATATTTTGCAGGATTAGGCACGTTGCTTTGTGAGTGATTATTTACAGTTGACAAAAAGGGTAGAGGCAGAAGGGAGGCTCCAGGGAGAACATAAAAGCAGCCTTCGAGTATCTGAAGGAACGCTACAAGGAAGCTGCAGAGGGACCTTTTATAAGGGCATGTAGTGGTACAATAAGGAGATAATGACTTTAATCTGGAAGAGAATAGGTGTAGGTTAGATATTAGGAAGAAATTCTTTACTGTGAGGGAGATGAGACACTGGAACAGGTTGCCCAGAGGAGCTGTGGATGTCTCATCCCTGGAGGGGTTCCAGGCCAGGCTGAATGGGGCTTTGAGCAACCTGGTCTGGTGGGGAGTGACCCTGCTCATGACAGAGGGTTGGAACCAGCTGATCTTTGAGTTCCCTTCCAAGCCAAACCATTCCTTGATTCCATGAAACCACTGATTTGTTATGACTTTAAGCTGTATCTCAGCTTCAGCAGCCTGTGTTGTCAGTTCTATGTACTTGCTAACTCTTGAAAGCTGTAGGAGAAGATGCAGTGTTTGTACTGGGAGTGTATCAGCCTATAAATTAGGTTGGCATTGTTTAGCAAAACTTTGGAAAAATAGCTGTAAGTGGTAAACAGAGAAAATTGGCTGGGCTGCCTTTGTTGCTTTCCTCTCACTTTAGAGTTTATTTAGAATTTCAATTTGTTTGAAAATAAGATTTTGGGAGAAGCTTAATGTTAACAGCCTAATACTTTAATTACCCAGTATTAAATTTCGCTTAATTATGCAACAACACGTTGAACTTTTTGACATATCAACAAAACATTACCAGCAGCTTTCTTTTGAAATCAAAAAAATCCACGGGGAAAAAAGCAGGTGCTGAGACATTTAGTAATGCTCTGTCATTTTACAAAACTCCCTTGAACAACAATGAAGTGTCTTAATGGATAAATGAGAAATCTTTTAGCTGTTATTGTTTAACTTATGTAAGAAGCTGAACAGAAAATTGTTTTGTCTGTGTACGTGTCTCAGTACTTCCACACAAAAGTAACAACAATCTGTCTTTGAATTTCACTTTAAGCAGCCCAGTGGGGTCTTAACAGCTTTCCAGAAGGTCAGGGATCAAGGGACCAGAGCAACTTGCTGAGAAAGGCTGAAATTTGTGACTTCAGACTGGAGAAAAGAGGGCTGAGAAGGGATCTCATCGATGCTAATTAATATCTAAGGGTGGGTGTCAAGAAGATAGGGCCAGATTAACTTGGAGACAGGACAAGGGGCAACAGGCATGAACTGGAACATAAGAAATTCCATGTCAACATGAGAAAAAACTTCTTTCCTTTGAGAGTGGCAGAGCAGTGGAACAGGGTGCTCAGAGAGGTGATGGAGTCTTCTCTGGAGATCTTCAAAATGTATCTGGACACAATCCTGTTCAGCCTGCTCTAGGTGAGCATGCTTGGGCAGGAAGGTCAGACTAGATGATTATGGGGACAGGCTGAAGGGAATTGGGGTTGTTCAGCCTGGTGAAGAGAAGGCTTTGGGGGAGTACCTCATGGTAGCTTTTCAATACCTGAAGGGGGCCTGCAGAAAGGCAGGGGTAGGACTTTATAATAGGGTATGTGATAGAAGGACTAAAAATAATGAATGTAAATTGGAAGAGGAGAGATTCAGGCTAGATATAAGAAAGAAATTCTTTACGGTTAGGGTAGTGAAATACTGGAACAGGTTGCCCAGAGAGGCTGTGGAAGCCCCTTCTCTGGAGGTTTTTAAGGCCAGGCTGGACAAGGCATTGAGCAACATGATCTAGTGGGAGGTGTCCCTGCCCATGGCAGGGGGTTTGGAACTAGATGATTTTTAAGGTCCCTCTCAACCCAAACCATTCTATGATCTTCTCTGAAGGTCCCTTCCAATCCCTACTATTCTGTTGATTCCATATGAAGGTCCTATACTTGTAGCCCAACAGCATCAATCTATGCTCTGTTGCACCTGAGCATCCAAGTGAGGTAAAACAAATGAAGGACCTACATTAAAACACAGCTTGGTTGTCTCAGAGGGTTCCTTTTACCCAGTTCCTGAGTAAAGAATTAATTACCAAAACAAACACTTCCCTTTTCACTGCAGTAACAGCTTAGCTGCTCCCTGTATTTCATTGCCTAGTATGGTAGAGAAATTAAGCTGGGTTTCAGACCTGTGGAATAAAACTCAAGCTACCTTCATTTTGGTAGACTAATGATTGGAGCAGTATGGAGGACATGTTCATCTCTGTAATACAGGAGGTCAGAGGAGCCTTTTTGTAGGTCCTATGTATGTGATGTAATTGTGAGATTGTACTACATAGAAGCATAGAATGTGTTGGGTTGGAAGCACCCCTCAAAGGTCATGTAGTCCAACCCCCCTGGAGTGAGCTGGGATGTCTTGCACTAGATCAGGTAGCTCAGAGCCCCATCAGGCCTCACATTAGATGTCTCCAAAGATGGGGCCTGCACCACTTTTCTGGGCAACATGTGCTAGTGTTCTACTACTTTTTGATTAAAAAGGTTCCAAGTTACACGTCATTCTAACATGAGCTTCAAGAAATGAAAAATCCCCAATCTCTTCTTTGTCAATGGGGAGCCACAGAAACCAGAAAGAAATTGATCCCCCATGGCAGGGGGGCTGGAACTAGGTGATCTTTAAGGTCCCTCCCAATGCAAACCATTCTATGAAACATGAGGAACACAAGTTGTTTTCAGAACTTGATCATGTGTTGTGTATAATCATTGAGAAACAGATTTACTTTTTAACTGGCTCCACTATCCAAAGCATGCTGATAAAGTTTAAGTTTCCCTTGATGGTAACTTTGAGGATTATTGTCCAAATATCGACTAATCAGAATTTGAACCCTGAGCACATAGATGCTGCTAATATTTGGTACCAACAGCTTGTTCCCTTCTCTGAGGCAGCCTTTGTGCTTCAGCAGAGCCCTTGGCTGCCAGATGTTGTCTTCGATCTGAGTTGTCGACTTAATCCTTAACAAACCCTTCAGTGTAAGTCACTCCCAAGTCACTGAGTGCCAGCTTGTTTCTGAGGTCACTAAAATGAATTTTGGAGGATCAGAAACATAATCTTTTCCCTCCCAATGCATTAAAATAAATTTGGACTAATTAATTAGTTTTGGTCTTTTAGTTGAAAACTTTGTGTATTGGTCAGTATATTAGCAAGATGGAAGTCCTGCTTGTGAAGTATAGATTAGGGTTTGCTTCTAATAAAATAAGACCACTTCAGGAGTGAATTAGGTTCAATTCAATGTCAGGCTGAGAATCTGGAGAGAAAGATGTTCCAAATTGTTCTTGTTCAGAGAAGAGTTTTGTGCCTCACATCTTTTCCTGATGGAAAGATGCTTGTGGGGGTGGAGGAGGGAAGTAGCTGGTGGGAGGCTGAACACCAGGACACTTGGTGCTTTTGCCTGAAGGACAGCCTCTTCCTATGCAATATTGAGAAAGCAGAGCTTTATTTCAGAAACCCCTGGAGAGCAAAGTTGCAGAAAGGTCTAAAAGGGACACAGGAGACAACACTTGTCTTTTACTGTAGCAGGAAACTGAGAATTCAACCATTATAGAGAAATAGTTTCCATATTTACAATACAAATACCCTTTTTGAAAGGGATCTGATTTAGAATTTTCCTTAAACGGGAATATTGTGCTCAATTTTCATCTTTGCATCTTGTTTAGCTGCAGCTCAAGAAAACTCTCCTGCTCTTTGATTTTCAGTTTCCCTCATGATCTGAATGTCAGTTCTTGCTCTTTTGGGATTAGAAATAATCACTGGTAAATACAATCAGCAATGATTAATTAATTTAATCACCTTATGACTGATGATGGAATCAAAACTGGTTTTGGTTAACTTGGCATACCTTTATTAATCCTTTATTCAAAAGAGATCAAGACATGTTCTTTGTTGGATTTGTGAAATATGAAGATAGAAATCAGAGTGCTCAAGGTACCTTTATATAGGATGAGCAAAATTTATTGCTTTTGTCTTTTGTCCCATGATTGCAAAAATTCTCATTATAGTACTCCTGAGACATTTCTATCTTTTGAGAAGAGCTATTTTTTCCATCTTACGCAGTAATTTCAAAAAATACTCAGATATTGCCAACATTGCTGCTGATTAGAGAAAGAGATGGGGCTTTTGCTTTTATGGAGATAAATAATATTTGGCAGAAATATCAGTGGAAAAGTTGTTGGGTTTGCCACTGTCTATTAGGATGATCTAATTGATTTATTTTTCTTCCATTTTCTTCCATTCCTGAGCCACTTTTT
Organism: Turnix velox; assembly: GCA_013400935.1. Lineage (NCBI taxonomy): Eukaryota > Metazoa > Chordata > Aves > Charadriiformes > Turnicidae > Turnix > Turnix velox. Next base: position 151,903 of record VZTY01012502.1, on the reverse strand, counting down.
GAAGCACGGTGAAGTGGAAGAAGCACAGCAAAGCTGCTGCTGTTCCAGTTCACTGGTAAACAGTGAAACTATTTTGTAGCTGCTACATGTGATAGGGACAAAGTACAAGGGTTTAATATTTTTTGTAAAGATGTTCCTTTGCTTTGCCTCATTTTAGTAGCAGTTTCCAATTAGTTTTTACTTTCCTTCCAATAGACGCCCTCATCGCCATCCTTAAATTATCTTCTAAGGTTCAGTTATACAGCAGATACTTTCTTCATGCACAAACAATTAGAGCCATGAAGGTGATTAGGGTATTGGAGCATCTCCCTTATGAGGAAAGGCTGAGGGAGTTGGATCTCTTTGGCTTGGAGAAGAGGAGACTGAGGGGTGGCCTCATTAATGTCTATAAATATGTAAAGGCTGAGTGTCAGGAGGATGGAGCCAGGCTCTTCTCAGTGACCTCCAATGATAGGACTTGGGGCAATGGGTGCAAACTGGTACACAGGAGGTTCCACAGAAATGTAAGATAAAACTTTTTCACAGTGAGGGTGACAGAACACTGCAACAGGCTGCCCAGAGCAGTTGTGAGATCTTCTTCTCTGGAGACATTCAAGACCTGCCTAGACACTTTCCTGTGTGAAGTGGTCTAGGTGTTCCCGCTCCAGCAGGAGGATGGGACAAGATGTTCTCTCAGGGTCCCTTCCAATCCCTGACATTCTGTGATTCTGTGAAACTGAAACCTTTATCATGACCTGCTGGTTGTTTAGTGTTTATTTATTGTTCCTTATTTTGGTGTTGCATTTTAGTGATGCTCAATCTGGCAGTGCCTTGGGACAAGTAACTCAATTCTTTTGGCTTTTCTAACAGCATGGTGGTGTGTAACTGCATTGCAGCAGAGGTGCAGAATGTGGAGGTCTTTATTTTGAGCTGTTAATTAACAGTGAAATCAAGATGTGGCTTGGCATCTAATTTTAAGGCGGTGAATTATGAATCAGTTGCTGCAGAACACTGGAACAGGAGTGATAGGATGTTTTTATGTTTACCCTTTCATCAGAAGCCACAGGCTGAGGTTACAGGGAAGTATCTATGGCTGAGTGGGAGAGCAGGAAAATGAAGAATTCCTAAGCATGGTTATGTCACAATTTAGCAAACTCTNTTTACCCTTTCATCAGAAGCCACAGGCTGAGGTTACAGGGAAGTATCTATGGCTGAGTGGGAGAGCAGGAAAATGAAGAATTCCTAAGCATGGTTATGTCACAATTTAGCAAACTCTCTCTAATTTTAAAAGTCCCTGCAATTAGTGGTTTAAGACTTGCTGAGAGCAAACCACTGTGTCTCTGGGAGCTTGCATTTGGGTAACAGATGACAGTACAGAAGGTCACCAAGTGTTTAGTGGTCTTAGATGTGTTTGCATCTTAACACTTGTATGTATTTTTAGTTAAAGCAAGCTATTTACTGATACCATAACGATAAACCCAAAATAAAGCAGTGAAAGGACTCTAGAAAGTATGGGGGTTTGAGGAAAGGTACCTAGTACCAAAGTGTATGGAATCTGTGTCTCCTTGTAGAGATCACACAATCTTGTATATCTGTCCATTCTGTATATCTGAGTGAGAACTATCCTGTTGCCTGTGGATGGGGATTATTCTTTTCCTAGGATAAACATAGTGCTTAAAGATACAGTTTAGTGATGTTTTGTCAGAGTTAGGTTGATGGCTGGACTTGATGATCTGCTGGGGTATGGAGCAATTGGATGAGGAGTAATGGATTTAAATTAGGGCAGGATTGGATTAAACATTAGGAAAAAGTTCTTCACCACGAGGGTGGTGAGGCACTGGAATGGGTTGCCCAGAGAGGTAGTGAAGAACCCATCTCTGGAGACATTCAAGGCCAGGTTTGATGAGGCTCTGAGCAATCTGATCTAGTGCAAGATGTCCCTGCTCATTGCAGGACATGGTGCACTGTATGGTCTTTGAAAGTCTCTTCCTACCTGGCAATTCTATAATTCTCTGTCTTGTAAGCTGACCACCTTGACTTGGATTTCTAGTTTGATTTGAGCATCTTGCATAAGTAACATCAGTCTAATTCCTCGTATGTATGTTCCTGCAAAATGGCTTTTTGAACCTGTGAGTAGAACTTACTGGCTGTGAAAATGTCAGGGAAAGGTGGCAGAGTGGCATTTATTTATTGTGGCTTTTAAAGTTACTCATGGAGTTCATTCTTCAGGTGTTCCAGGAGTTTGTTCAGTTGTTCTGAGCTAAAGAATGGCTGGTTAATTTACACTGAGATCAACCCATTAAATTGTGTTAATATATACATGTGGATGGGTGTATTTATACAGCCAGTAAAAAGCAGCTTCGCTCAATATGGCTTTCCCTTTCTTGTTGATTTGAAGCTTTTCGATCATTTCTGTTTCAAAAGCAGAGAGCAAATAGATTCTAACCTTTCTTTTAAAAAAAAAAAGAGGGGGAGGGAAGAGGTTGTAAGCTTTTCTGCTTGCAAAGAGTCCTATGCAAGCTTATTTCTTAGTTGAAAAATGAGTTTTTCTTAAAGTTGCAGAGTTGTCATTCACATTCCTCTCAGTACAACCAGATTTAAAGCAGCAAAAAGCTGGCAAGTCATGTATGGCTTTTTTTCTTTATTGTGGGGAAGAGGCTTCAGGCCATTTGTAGGAGTTGGAGTGCTTGGATCTCTATGGGAAGGTATGAGCTCCTTGCAGGTGGCTGCTTGTCTGTTGCCAGCTCCTTTTGAGTTCAGAGCCCCATAAAGTCCAGCACATGAGGCAATCTGGAAGGACTGGTTCCAATTGTGATGCTGACCCCACAGGTTGTATCTTAGTTCTCTTGATCAAGCTATGTAATACTATTATTTTTTAGATGATGCTTTGCATTGGAATAACCTGACCTATTAATGCAAATTCTTCTTTTCCTCTGTTTTGACAAGTGTTCTTGCAATCCATATACTGGAAAGCATGTCTTTCTTACAGCCCTTTAACATAAAACTGCTGAAGTAGGATGAGAGGAGGCCACTAAGATGCTCAGAAGACTGGAGCATTTCTGCTGTGAAGACAGGTGGAGAGACTTGGGGCTGTTCAGCATGGAGAAAAGGCTCCAGGGAGATCTTATAATCCCTTCCAGTACCCACATATGAAAGATGAGAAAGGACTTTGGTCAGGGAGTGTAGCAATAGGGCAAGGGGTAATGGTTTTAAACTGGAAGAGGGGAGATTTAAGTTAGGTATTAGGGAGAAATTCCTTATTCTAAGGATTGTGAGACACTAGAGACAGGTTGCTCTAAGAATTTGTGTCTGCCCCATCCCTGGAGTTGCTCAAGACCAGGTTGGACAGGACTTTGAGAAACTAGTGGGAAATGTTTTTGTCCAAGGCAGGGGGGTGGAAATTTAAGGAGGATGAACTTTAAGGTCCCTTCCAACTGTGATCCTTCCATGATTCTGTGATCACTAGGTGGGATAACACACAGCAAATCATAAGGAAAAGCACAGTGATAAAAATCCTTCCAGCACCATTTGCCAGGGCACATTCACAATTCCCATTGTGTTGCACAGCAAAAGACTGTGGAGGTGTTTGTTATGTACCAGCTTTGTCTACAATAGCTTTTACTGTTGATTTCAAATGTTTTCAAACTTTTTTTTTCTCCTTTTCTACAGTAATCATTTTTAAATGTAGAAAGCTTGAAAGAAAATGTAGGTTTCAGCATGTTCTTGTTTTTCCTTCTGCCCATCGCCTACTTGCAGTGTAGTAAATTGGAAGCTGTGTTTGTATTTCAAATCTCCTGGTTTTCTTGCTGTTTCCTAAAGCTGTATAAAAGCAGAGTTTTAATAAGCTGAATACATTATTGTTACATTATGAGCAGCACTTTATGCATTTTTTTCCCAGATAGGTATTAAAACAAGGTTCTGGGCTTAGAATTTTAAAGACAACTGTATACAGGGAAAGAGCCCAAAGACAACAGACTTCAGAGCTGCTCTTTCATTATTTTATCTCGTTCTGCTTTTTTTTTTCCTTTTTTTATCCCCTTTTCATAGCCATTTTCTGCTCAGAAAAGTTTCCAGAGCTGCTCCACATATGATGCTAAAAAAAAATGTATCATTTTGTTACTCCTAGATTTTGAATCTTACACCTTTTGTAAATTGAAACTGGCTTGTTTGTAACAGGGCAGAAAGAGTTTGCACAGCGTGAGGGTGTCAAGTATCTGTCGGTGAGAAGCCAAAAAGCACTTCACTTACAGTGAAATGTTGCATTATCAAACTGTGACTGCTCTCCACTGGAAAAAAATAGTCTCTGATTGGTCTCTTGGGGCATTTTTTTACTGGTACAAAAGGCCATATTCAGATGAATCTTATACTTTGGAGATAGAAGAGGGGCTCTTCTCTGTATGCTCTAGTGCTGTTATGAGAGACAGAGTTGAACCAGCCCATGGTGCAGCCTCACTGTGGCCCTACCTTGGCTCTGGTCACAAGATAAAAGCTAACTTTGGTTTGTCGATATATTGCAGTCCTCTAAATTAATCTAAATGTAATGTTCTGTAACTTACTGTAATGTTCACCAAGACCTGGACAGGCTGGAAAATTGAGTGAAGAGAAATCTTCTCTCATCCATAGAATCAAAGAATGGTTTGGGTTGGAAGGGACCTGAAAGGTCATCTAGTTCCAACCCCTCTGCCATGAGCAGGGACATCTCCTGCTAAATGAAGTTGCTCAATGCCTCATCCAGCCTGATCTTAAACACCTCCAGGGAGGAGGCTTCCACAACCTCTCTGGGCAACCTGTTCCAGTGTCTCACCACCCTCACAGTAAAGAACTTCTTTCTTCTATCCAGCCTAAATCTCCCCTCTTTCAGTTTGCATCCTTTACTCCTAGTCCTGTCATCCTGTACCCTATTAATAAGTCCTATCCTTGCCTTTCCGTTGGGCCCTTTCAGGCATTGATAAGCTACTGTGAGGTTCTCCCTGAGCCTTTTCCAGGCTGAACAACCCCAGATTATCAGCCTGTCTTGATAAGGGAAGTGCTCCAGCCCTTTGATCATCTTCATGGCCTCCTCTGGACCCGCTCCAACAGCTCAATGTCCTTATCTTGAGGGCTCCAGAACTCAACACAGTACTCCAGTTGGGGTCTCACCAGAGCTGAGTAGAAGGGCAGCCACATGGTTTCACAGGAGCGCAAGTAAGCATTTACTCTGCTAGAGGAGCAGGTGTTTTTCCATGGGAATGATGCTCCTTGCCTCTGCTGGAATTCTCTTTGCTTATACAACTGTAAGCAATATATTCTGAAGAAGAGACATTTTAATGACTTGAATGTGCATGTTGTATCCTACCTAGCAAAACTGAGATCTTAAGATTTTAAAAAAACTCTGTATTTTATATTTCACTCTTGAATAGCTTTTCTGTCTTCAAAATATTCTCAAGAGTGTATTGCGAATGTGCACAGTACCTGGGATGTAACTGCTCTGTAGAGTTCTGCTGGGAAAATATTATCCCAGAACTGAAAAAATATGTAAAGTTAGCACCAACTTTAGGGCTCAAAAACTGCCCCTTTATTTTTCTGTTCTCCATGATGAAGAGTGTGGGGAAAAAAAGCCACTTACTTTCCTATGATAGGCTGGATATTTTTGCTACATTCGAATGCTGGTTCCTTCCAGAGCTGTGTGATTACCAGGACAGTAATGAAAGATGGAAGTTTTGTTTAACTCTCAGCAGGTGGAGGTACAATGCCCCCAAAAAAGTAAATCACCTTGAAATCAGAGAGGCAAGTGCAGTCAGCACGCTGCTGTCATGGGCTGTACTCTCAGAAATGGGAAACGAGATGAGAGTTCTCCTTGGTTCAAAGCTGAGGCTCAAACTCTGAATGTTTCAAGGACTTTGTGTGAATCTGTGAATCCATTATGTGCAAGGTAGTTAAGGATGCTTGACACTTCATAAAGGCACACTGCTATGCCTTAAATATTCAGGCCCCAAGCTAGAAAGAGGTTATAATAGAAATGGCACCAAAAATCAGGTTTATGTCCAAAAAATTAAAGGAAAGAAGGGGGAACAGGGTGAATTTATTATGCGAATAGCTAATGTTTGTGTGATCCCAGCGCAGACTGCAAGTTTTAATTTGGAAGACTTGCTGTGAGATTTGAGAGGACTCTTTCTTCCAGTCTGGAAATAGACAAACACTGATGCTGTTGCTGAGGCTGATCTGAGCATGGTTTAGTTTAATTCAGCCTGGAGAAATGGATCTTGAGGAGAAACCTATTTACTGTGCACAAGTACCTGAAAGGAGGGTGTAGAGAGATGAGGGTCAGCCTCTTCTCACAGGGACAAGAAAAAACAGCCTCAAGTTGTGCCAGGAGAGGGTTTGACTGAATATTAGAAAAAATTTTTACACTGAAAATGTTATCAGGCATCAGAACAGGCTTCCAGGGGAAGCAGTTGAGGTGCCATCCCTGGAGCTATTTAAGAGATGTTCTGACACAGAGCTTAGAGACATAGTTCAGTGAGAGCTAGGTTGATGGTTGGACTTGATCTTAAAGGTCCCTTCCATACCAAGGTGATTCTGTGATTTTACTGGAAAGGAATCTCCTTGTCTTTTAGAATCTCAGGAATTCCCTGTAAGTCACAGGTCACAAGTGAAGAGCAATAGAAGTCCAAATAAGACTGTTGAAGGGATCAGCTATTTTTTTTTTTCCTTCTACTTCTTCTCTTAAAACAGAGAATTCTATCCATGTTAATATCTTTTAGAACATGATGAAAATTTCTTTGGCCTTTTTGTGTGAATGAAGGGTTCTCGTTATACCTATTTATTGTGTGGTGCACCTACTTCAGCTGTCAGCCTGCAGACCAGAGTGAAGAAAAGTGATGTTTGTTCTGCTACTGATAAAAAAAATATCAAAAAATCCCAAAAGAAAAGAAATGGTTTCAAGTTCTGCATCTGTTTCATAAAGACTTTTCTAACCTACATAGAAGGTCCAGTATAATGAGCTTTTGTACTTCTGCTGTGAATGAAGTATTGAATATAAAAGTTTTCATTATAAACTCTAATTCTAATCTATTGTATTCCTTCATGCCAAACCATGTTTTGTGGATCACAGTGGGGTGAAGTGCCTACCATAGCTGTTCCTTTGATTTGGACAGCAGGAGTACTTCTTGTGGTCTCACAGCTCACTGCTATTTATATATCTAAAATTCTCAATCAGATTTTGGTCTTTGTGATAGCATGAAATTATTTCTGCATCTTACATTAAATAAATAATCAAAATCTCTTGTTTTCTTGATTTAACTTTTAAAACACTTTCTCTTTGCTATTCATAGATTTATTCATTTTAAGGAGAATATGTGGATCTTCCCAGGGGTGAATTCAAGAAATATTTCTGGGGCCGGGTGGTTTCTGTCTGTTGTGCTCTGCAGAGCCTGTTCCTCTCCCTTAAAATAGAGACTCAACTCTGAGCATGGATCCTCAGTCTTTCTACTGTATGATGACTTTCCTTGCTGTTGCTTTTTGCCTAGTGAACTCAAACTGAAATGGATTTTATTCAGTCTTTAAAAGAGCAGAAAGTCTCAAACCTGAATAACCAGCCTTCTATGCTGAGTTAATTCTGCTTGTTATAAGGCAAGAAGCAAGATTCGGAGTGTCAAAATCTGCTTTCCTGTGGTCAAAGTCAACTGACAACAGATCCCAAACCAAGCCCCAGACATGTGGTTCCAGGGCTCTAATTGCAAGCTGGAAAGGGAATATTTGTCTTATTTTATTGCATTTCACCTTTGACCTGAACACAGTCAAGAAAAATCAATTTTTTCCATAGACTCCTGAAGTAGGCTTTGTGGGTGGATGAGGATATTCTGATTTATTGAATAAAGCTGGTGGTTTGAGGTAAATGTTCTTATGGACTTTGTCACGATATTGGAGGGAAAGCAGTGATTTCTAGAGTGGCTGCTATTTGCACATTCATTGATTTTTGGTGGAGCCATAGCTACTGATACTTCAGTGATGCCTGATTGTTGTCCTGCTGATGTATCCCTTGTTTCCTCCTTAATCCATTCATATTCCAGAGCATGTCAAAGCAGTTTCCTGGCAGAAGATGGCATTTTCTTTCTGAGGAAGAACATTCATCCTCTGTCATTGCCATGCTAATGTATCTAGTAATTAAGAACTGATGTCTAGCTTGGTTATAAGCTTGGTTCAGCAGCTGAGGGAGCTGGGGTTGTTCAGCCTGGAGAGAAGGAGGCTGAAGGGAAACCTTGTGGAGAGATGGAATAGAGGGATGGAGGTTGGTCTTTTCTCCCAACTGACGATAGGACAAGAGGAAATGGCACCAGGGGAGGTCTAGATTGGTTATTAGGAAAAAAAATTGTCCCTGAAAGGGTTATCAAGCACTGGAACAAGCTGCCAGGGGAAGTGGTTGAGGCACCATTCTGATAGGTAGCCAGAAAGCTTAGAGATGTGGTTTAGTCATGGTTCTTGGCAGACTTGGGTTAGTGGTTGGACTTGATGATCTGAAAGGTCCCTTCCAATCTGTGATTGTGTAAAGAGCCAATGGGTTCTGACTATAGGCTTTAAGGTTTTTACTTTATATGCTGTGTCTTTCTAACATCAGAACAAGAGAGTCTTAATCTGCTGTTCAGTGAAGCAAAGACTTCTTGGATAATCAGAGGATCCTGGCAAGTCACAAAATGCTAAATGAGAGAATCTAGATCTTTGTTCTTGACAGCAATAAAAGGGCAAGTTATGATGTGTTTTGGCTCATGAATTTAAAGACCAGTGAAATTAAGAAAGCCTCCTACAGCCTTGCCAGAATGAGGAATGCCAGTTGCAACTTACAGGACTTTTTAGATGTGCTTCAAAGTTGCTTACAGAAAGATTGACTTGTAGGTGTATTTTAATATTGTTAAACTGCTGCATGCACCATCTAATGAGTCCTCAACCTTGTTTGATCAAAGTGAATCAAGCAAACTGCTTAAAGTCTTAGAATTTTCAGAATTTATTAAGTTTAAAAAATGGCTTTAAAAATAGAGCCTAATTGAAGTGCATATTGCCCTTTCTGTTTCCTCATCTCCACAAAGCCAATTAATTCTTTAAGCAAACCAGAACCTGTGACAACCAAGGAACTGAGCTCAGCCCAAAGGTTTACTAATATCTTTGAAGGGTTGTTTTTGGATGGGATGCACAGGAAGGACATTTTGGAAAGGGTCTAGAGGAGGGCCATGAGGATGACCAAAGGAATGGAGCACCTCTGATATAAGAACAAGGTGGGAGAATTGAAGCTGTTCAGCCTGAGGAAGAGAAGCTTCCTTTGAGACCTGGCAGTGACCCATGAGTACCTGAAGGGGCTACAGGAAAGCTGGGGAGGGACTTTTTGCCAGGGCATGGAGCAATAGGATGAGGGGCAGTGATTTTAAACTAGAGCAGTGCAGGTTTACATCAGAGATTATGAAGGAGTTCTTCACTTGAGGGTGGTGAGATGTTGGCATAGGTTGCCCAGAGAGATAGATGGTGGAGGCCTCATTCCTGGAGACATTCAAGGTCAGATTTGATGAGGCTCTGAGCAACCTGATCTGAAACAGGATTTCCCTGCTTACTGCAGGGGTATTGGATTAGATGACCTTTGAAGGACCCTGCCAGCTCTATGATTCTATGCAGGCAAGAAACTTCTGAGCCCATGAAATAGTGTGTCTCCGGGTGGTCACAAAGGCACTGAATGCCATCAGGGGTATGCATGACACAGGGACCATGCCCAAAATGGGAATCCAGGAGTTGATGTCATGCCTCATCCTGGTGGAAGTCATTTGAAGCATTGAGTATTCCACTCTTGCAGATGTTAGTATTTTTAAGATCATATATTCTAACATAATTGGGTTTTTATGTGCCACACCTCTTCTAAAGGGTCTTGGAGAGCTGCAAGCCCCCATTTCTTAGTGGGATTCCAGCTGCTGCTGCACCACTAGAGGGAAAATCTGGTCTAGGGAAAAACACATCCAGATGGTTGGAGGACTTTTATGGCTCAGATCAGGATGGTGCATAAGGTTATAATGTCAGCAAGAACTTTGTGCCTTAAAGACAAGATGCTTTAGTTTATTTTTAATGTGGACAGCTTCAGTCAGTCCTCCTAGCTTGGAGCAGAAGACAAATGCAGTCTTTCAGCAGTGGCTCATTAGTGGCACGTGGCATCATCTTAATCCTTTTCCTCCACGGAGATTTCATGTTTGAAAAACAGAAGCCCCATAAAACGTTAGGCTTGCACTCAGTTAATTAGCTGAATTCAGCAACAATGTTCTAATAAATATTTGCTTTCTGTTCCTCTGTGCCTGTTGCTCACAGATGTTTGCATCTAAAACAGGAGACATGCCTATTTACAGCCCACCAGATAATTTCTTTCCTATCAGGAAAAAAGATATTGGTCTTTGTAAGCAGAATAAGCCAACCAGTTTCTTCTTAACCCTCTGGTGCTTTTTAATCAGTTTACCATCCTATTTTTCCAGCCAGGATTTTCTTAGAACTATGAGGCTTATATTCTGTACATAGATTTAAGAATTTTTTTACCAATGTATCTGTAAAGCAACTTGAGCACAAAGTCATTATATGGGAGCTAAAAACTGGAATTGATCTGGTGTAGGCTTAGCATAATTTCCATGTTGGGGCTGACCTGGATGTTTTTGTCCAACAGGTTTCTAAAAATGTCAAGAGCCGGAGGGGAGGTCTCAGTGAAACCTAAGTTCTTCCTTTCCTGGGAGTAACTGAATTTTGAAGTCTCTGAGTCATGTAAATAAAAGAGAAAAACTGGGAATTAATAGGATGGTTTTTCACAGAATTTATATCGCTTTCAAAAACTGTTGCGTTCCTGTGTTTCAAAGTGCTGGTCTACAGCACTTTCACGGGAGGAAGATAAGATTAAAAACTTGAAGGGGCAGCTCTGTGAATTAGAAGCCAGAAGAGCTGATGGATTGGAAATGAAATAAAAGCTGCTACTGGGGAAAATTTATTTTGAAGCTAAAATAGTGTGTCTGGCAATGAAGTATTCAGAGGACTAGGATGTTTACCTTGATCTAGATGTCACATTTCAGTTTCGTAGACAAGTACTTTTTTCTCAGCCACTATTGACATTATGGAAATCAGTGGAATTAATCTTTACAGTGCAATATATTAAAGAGCAAATTGGAATCTGAGGTGAAGTTATCATTATGCAGATAGGATATATCCTATTTGGATGCACGTGAAAAGTCATGTCATAGCAGCCCTCTGGTATACATTGCACTCTGAGCAGGGAAATATTCAAAAGAAGTTAGAGTGCCCTTTTAATTAAAAAGGGAAAAGAATGAACAGGCACTGATGCATCTGCAGAACATCTGTCTTTATTAAAGGCTTCATTTCAGGGAAAGCTATTTATTTTAAACTTGTAGCATTCATAATGAAATACATCTTTGTGGTGAAATTTATTTTAGGGAAACAAGGGCATATGTTCTGGTATCAGAGGTGATGCTTTTGCTCTTGATGCCTTTATTTGTAATATGTTTCTATGTGTCTACAAGCTTCTCCCTCCTTCTCTCAAATGGGTGTGTGTCCTCATTTATTCTTGCTGTGAAAATGTTTGCATTTGTAGGCATATGCAAAGAAGTTTTGCCTTACTCGTTGTTTTACTCTGGAGCTGATGCATTGGGAATGAGATGAAGTTGATTGCTTCTGAAGTAAGGTACTGCTGGAACATTCCATCTTCCCAGAGCTTTCCAGTTTTTACCAGAAATTCATCTCTTTGAGTACAGTTCTACCAAAGAAACCCCAACTCTTGAGACTTTTCTTTTTATCATTTCCTGCATGAAAAACTCCTGCAAAAGGAGTCAGTGTTGCTGAAGTAAGGATGGAGATGATAATTATTGTTTTTAAATGAATATGTGGTATTTTCATCGGAAGCTTTCCCTTTTTTTTCCTGCAATTTGCTCTAGGGGGATTTTTGGTGCTTTTTTCCCATCTCCTGATATTGTTGAGTTGTCTGGCTTATTTTTTTCTTCCCTTACAAGAGCTTTAGAAGTTTTCTAGGCAAACAAATTGATTGTTACACTGCAGTGTCGGAGGATTTGGTGTTGCATTTGTTTGAGAATGTTATTGCTCCTGGAGCTTCGTTGTTAAACTAAGAAACTTCTGCCCTTCCTGCTCTGTTTTCTGCTCCATTTGTTCCTTTTTTTCTTTGAGACTGCATGGAAATAACCTACAGTAGTGTTAATGAATATGAGAGAGCTGCAGGAATTAACAGAGCTGTAAGGAGGAACTGCATATTCTTATAAGTTTGTTGTCAGCAGAAGCCAGGATGAAGTCTTTCTCTATTCTTTTCCCTCCTTTTTTCCCTTTCTCACTTTCCCCTTTTCCCCTTCCCTTTCTTATCATCCCTGTCCATTTCCCTTCCTTATTTCTTATCAGGATATTTATCTACAGTCTTTAGTACAAAAGGAAACAAGGTTTCTACAAGAATTTCCAGGCACAAAATGAGAAGACAAAATTTTGGGGCTTGCTGGATGCTCAAGACTTCACAATGTCAGGCAATTTATGTGGATGATTGTAAAGTTGTTTGTTTTGGTTTTTTTTTTTTCCTTTCAATTTCATTAAAATGTTTTGGAATTTCCTGCATATTAAAGTTAGGAACCCAAATCAAGTCAGTTATAAGCTCCTTAATTTTCCAGAGGTTTCCAAAATCATACAGGAATCTCTTCCTCTGTTACACAGCCATCATTTTATACCAACAGCAGGTCTCTTCTCCCAAGTAGGAGTTCATATGACAGGGAGAAACAGCCTCAGGTTGTGCCAGGTCAGAATTAAACTGGCTATTAGGAAAAACTTTAACACTGAAGGATTTATCAAACATTAGAAGAGGCTGCCCAAGGAAGTGGTTGAGGCACCACCCCTGGAGGTATTTAAGAGATAGGGAGACATAGAGCTTAGAGATCTGGTTTAGAGATGTGTTGCTTTTTGTCAGAGCTGGGTTGATGGTTGGACTTCATGATCTAAAAAGTCTCTTCCAACCAAGGTGATTCCATAAGTAAACTGGCTTTGATTTAATTCTTCTGTGGAAAGAGGGAAACTCTTAAGAGAAAACAATGGTGCCATCTTTTCTGCACAGACATCTATCTGTCCTCTACTTGTTGCACCCAAGTCTTGGAATTCAGCATATCACCATGGCTCATGCCCTGCATCTTCTTACAGAAGCAGAACTAGGTATGAAGGGAGAGAAAGAATTTGATGGTTTATGCATTTGATATGATACTTTATGCATTTAGTCTCTATTGCCTCAGAGTGCTTCAAAACCATTCCAGTAAAAGTCCTTATAAAATATAAGAATTTTGTTATTGATTGCTTTGTCAATAGCCTGAGAAGAAGGTGAAGAAGAGCACTTACCTGATGGCATTTACACCAAAGGGCCAGGATGACAAGTTGAACATTTTCTATCTGGAAAAAAAGTCATAAAAAACAACCAAAAAAACCCCATGCCACCCAACAGACATTTGAAGTGTTTGTTGTGCCTCTTCAGATCTTCAAGAGAGACATGGAACAATATCTGAAAGTCAACAAAGTCTATTTTTTAGATAGAATTAGCTGATGTCTGTGGGGTGAAGTGAGAAGACTGGTACATGTAGGTGCAAAGTTAAGTTGTTGCCAAGCTAGGCTGCTCGTCTGAGTGATGTACTTGTGCTGTGGAGAAAATCTGATGCTATGAGAACTTTTAATAAACTCAAGGTGGTGATGCAATGCAGAAAGCAAAAAAGCTAAACATGTCATAGTTAGAAACTGGGGGTTAATGGTCAAGTGTGATTCACGCTACTGTGGCGTGCATTGTTCTGTTTTATTCTGATTAGATAAGGGGAGTATTTGTTGTCTGAACACGGGTGAAGTGTTTCACCTCAGCACATTATTCTGAAAGTGTTGGTGTCATCTGTTTGTAAAATTCTCTGTGCATCCCAGTGTTTCTCCAACCAGGAGTCATTGCTTTGGAAAGAATATCATTAGTGACTCAGAGGCTTGTGGGAATCACAGAGTTGGAAGGGTCCTTTGAAGGCCATCAAGTCCAACCTCCTATCAGTGAGCAGGGACATCTTGCTCTAGATCAGGTTGTTCAGAGCCTCATCAAGCCTGTCCTTGAGTGTCTCCAGGGATGGGGCCTCCACTACCTCTCTAGGTAACCTGTGCCAGTGCCTCACCACTCTCATGCTGAAGAACTTCTTCACAATGTCTCCTCTAAATCCACCCTGCTTTAGTTTAAAATTATTGTGCCTCATCATATCACTCCATGTCTTGCTTTCTTCTAGACCCCTTCAGTCACTGGTAGGCTGGTGTGAGCACTCTCCACAGTGGAGGGATCACGAAAGATCTTGTAAGAGAAGGAGAAAGTTCATCTCATAGAAGCCTCAGCTGTAATTGAGGCTGAAGGGTTGACCATGCTTCAAGAAAAGGAGAAAGTTAATCTCTTAGGAGGTCTCACTTAGCTGTAGTAGAGGCTGAAGGGTCAACCATGCTTTAAATATTTAACACTTCCTAGAATGAGGTGGAAAGCTGTACGTTATCTTGATGCTGTGTGACATGGACAGACAGTGTGTGTGCACAGGGTAAGCAGAACATGCAGTGCTTGCACTCTTTATCTTGCAGAGCTGTCTTATTCTTAGTATTCATTTTTATCATGTAGCAACAAAAAACATATTTGGATTCAGAGTGAGCCACTTTATTAAAAAGTGTTTTTCTGGGTAGCAAATCCAGGCATTCTGGGTAGAAAAACTAAGTATTTGCAGCAGAGGAAGGAAAATTGCATGATTTGGGCTGTCAAGCAAGCTCTTGTCCTTTGACCCTGCTATGAATATGTTCTGTGTCTGAAGCCACGGGTATGAGATCAATTCTCTGAAATTTATTCTCACATCCTGAAATTTTTAGTCCTTGTTTTCTGAAGGAACTGGCAGACATGAGCAAAAGATGATTCCTCTGCCTAGATTATGTAGTTTAGTTTTCAATCTTATATGTTTGGTAGGAGAAATAATCAATACATATGGCAAGTCCTGCCCCTCACTGCTTATTTTTCCTGGTATAGAGCATTTCCTCTCTCTAAATAGATTCTCCTCGCATTTGCCTTCTATTAGAGATTTTACGTTCTTCACCCTTCTGCCATTCCCTGCTTACTCCATGGATCCTCTTCTGATTGGATTTCAGATGTTTCACCCCTGAAATCTTCATTTCCTTTTCTTTCCTTGCTACAGGGTGAGGAGATTGTCAATATGATGAGAGGTGGTGAGTTGAGAAGGGCATCTTCCATCTGAACTCCAAGTGAGTTGGTACACAGGCACTCATAACAATGCTCAGTCTTCTCCCTCCAAGGATGAGAGCCTGGACTTTATCTCTCTCCACGCTCTGGCTTTTTTCCTATATTTGTATGAAGCTGTTTTGGTAGTTTGGGGTTTTCCCACTCTTGCTTACAAGAGGAACAGAGTTCAAAGTCCCCCTGAGTCTATCAGTGGTGTTTCAAATAGGCAGAAAATAAGCCAGCATGGGAGCTCTGGAGACTGCAGAGGCACTTCTGCCCAGAAAACATGGCAAAACAAGTGCTGCTAAGAAAAAATTGAGATTTATTTTTCAAGTACAGCAGCAGGGAGCATGCCAAGATGGTAGTGGGTAACCTGGCCCATAGTGATGATTGCTCATGCATGTCGAGAGTTTCCAAATTAATGAACTTTGATAAAACTGTTGAAGGGTTGGACGTGTTACCAAATCTTCATAAAAAGTAAACACAGACCTAGCATTTGGGAAGAGAAAAGCAAGTTTGAGAAGCCAACAAAGGGATGTTTCACTGGAGAATTATTGATGTTGTATGAAATTCTTTGAATTAACTGGATTTAAATATACCTGATATACAGCTGAAGTGATCTCCAAGTTGAAACAGCACACTTAGATTAATGTTGCTACCCGATCTAGTAATAATAACAAAGCATAACCAAAGCTTTGGGGAAAAAAAGTAAATTCGTGTGAGAAGAGCTGTTGTGGACCAGCATCTTCTTGGCAATGAGAAGAGATTTGCCCAGACAAGCTGATGAGTGGCTCAGCTTGTCCTTTGGGCAGGGATGGTCTCCAAAAATGAGATTGCATGCATGTTGAAAAATGCTTCATTTAGATATTGAATCATAGAATGTGTTGAGTTGGAGGAGACCTGCAAAGGTCATCTAGTCCAACTGCCCTATAGTGAGCAGGGACATCCTGCATGAGATCAGGTTGCTCAGAGACTCATCAAGCCTGGTCTTGAATGTCTCCAGGGATGTGGCCTCCACCACCTCTTTGAGCAACTTGTTCTAGTGCCTAACTGGTAAGTTTTAAATAGATAATTTTAGGATAATAGCCTCCTTTTTTTTTTTTTTTAATTTTATTGGTAAATGAAACTAAAGCTTTACTTTGCTTTAGAAGAAAACAAAGGCCACAGCCTGTGTATTTTCAAAACGCACAAGGGAAATAAAAGGCCTGTCATGGAGAGAAATGAGAGAACCATTTTGCTTTAGTCAATGCAGTAAAAATTCAGAAAAGTCTACGTATTGATGTAGGGTTTTTTTATCTAAACTCAATAACATTAGATTTGAAGAACTGCATGAACTATTCATTAAGCTAATGGTACAGATAACCCTCAAAATCAATGTAGAAAATATCTTGCTTATTTAGTAGAAATATTTTAATTGGGACTTTGAAGAAATGAAACAAAACTAACCATTTCCTCTCCAAATATATTTTGAAAGGCATCTGCACTTTCAGACCAAGATGATTTATGAGAGAAGGGATTTAATTTAATGTCAAGTCTTCAGGCAGTCAGCTGAGATCAAAATCCAATGCATCGAGTTGGAAGGGACCTTCAGAGCTCATCTAGTCCAACCTCCCTGCAATTTGTGGGGACATCTTGCACTGGATCAGGTTGCTCAGAGCATCATCAAGCCTGGCCTTGAATGTCTCCAGGGATGGGGCCCCTCCACCACTTCTATGGGCAGCCTGTGTGTGTCACTGATCTTATGCTGAAGAACAACTTCTTAATGTCTGATCTAAATCTGCCCTGTTCTAGTTTGAAACCATTTCCCTTACGATCAGATGTGTGCTTCAAACGGCACAGCATCAGGAAGAAAGTTGATTAGCAGGAAGGTGTGATGAACAAATGGTTGGTTGTGATGAGTATCATGTGCAGAATAACAAAAGGTACCCTAGTTCATAGCCAAAGCAATTAAATTTTATTCTTTGCAAAGCGGGGCTCTTAAAAAAACAAACTCATCAGTTGCTTTGAATTCAATAGCTGAATTCAAGCTTCTGCCGAGATGGCAATTAGCTGTGCTGGGCTGGAGATGTACATTAGTTTCTTGGCTGGTGTAACCAGGCACAGAGTTGTCACGCAGGGTCACTCTGGGTATTAGGAAGTGGTGCCAGTCACAAGTGATAACTTGCATTCTGTCCTGCCCAGGTGGAATCGCAAAGATTTGGCTGCAGCAGCCCAGGCTGTAGCCAAGATCTCATCATGCATGCAGAAACTTGTAGGATCAGATGGTGCCTTGTGTGTATGGCAGGGGAGCAGAGATGAGTCAGGAATAGATACGGTTCATATGGCGGCATGTTTTATACTTCCATTCTTCATTCTTGACTTCATAATTCAAATTCATTGATATCTATCCTGCCATGAGGACAGGCTGAATGAGATGGAGTTGTTCAGCCTGGAGAAGAGAAAGCTCAGAGGGGACCTCATATTAGCTTATCAATACCTGAAGGGTAAAGTAGTACGATGGTTGGTGTAAGAAGGGGCTGACCTCCACGATCAGTATGATCTGCCAGAATCCGTTTATTGAGAGCATGAGACAAGCTTATATACAGTGATGGCTGGTTATCAGTGCTACTAACATACTGATTGGTTACAAGTTACATTCTTGCATTAATATCAGACCCTCCTCTTAGAGTTCTTCTGCCAACACACAGCTGCACACAAGTCCCTGTTATCTGTTTCTTCCTCGACTCCCTCGATCTTTCCCAGACCATCTAGGACTCCTTCCCAAAACAGTGGAAGACACAAGCAAGCTCCAAGGCCGTCAGGTGGCTTGATAAGATTTGCCTCAGGCTCTGAGCTGAGCAGTTGTTAACCCTTTATAGCCTGTGCCCATACTGCAACAGAAGGGGGCTACAGAAAGGCTGGTAGGACTTTTTAATAGGATACAGGAAGGAAGGACTAGGAGTAATGGATGCAAATTGGAAGAGGAGAGACTTAGGTTGGATATAGAAATAAAGTTCTTTACTGTGAAGGTGGTGAGACACTGGAATAGGCTGCCTAGAGAGATTGTGGCTGCCCCCTCCCTGGAGGTGTTTAAGGCCAGGCTGGATGAGGTACTGAGAAACCTGGTCTAGTGAGAGGTGTCCCTACCTATGGCAGGGGAGTTGGAATTAGATGATCTTTAAGGTCCCTTCCAACCCAAACCATTCTATGAATCTGTGATTCAATTATTATATTTGGCTGCATTCTAGACTTCATTGCTACTGCAGCCCTTCCACTGCTCTGCTCTTGACACAAGCTGAGGATGCATCATTTAGCATGATCCCAGGTTTTGCTTTGTTCAGTGAAATGACGACAGTGGGATGATGTATGTGGTGCTAAATATATCCTCAGGGTTTAAAAATGGCATTTGGTTGGACATATGGGGCAGGGCTGTACGACATCAAAAGTCATGCTTAAAAAGATTGTGTTTCTTCATTAAAAACATGCATTTTTGGCAATTCTTAAAGTGTGTTACAGACCCAGTTATTTTTGTTGATGATCTTCACAAATTGTTTCTCTGGGGTCTGACCTGCACTGGCACGCAACCTGCATGTCTAAAATACTGCAAGGGTATTAGTATAATCAACAAGAGATCTTTACAAAGTAGAACTAGCTTTAACAGCAAATTGGAATATTTTCTTAATGCCTGTTTAAGAACTCAGGCAGCTGCTAATAGAAATATCATAAATCCATACATTTTTAGAGGTGTTTTATTTTTCTTGCATGATTGACCATATGGCTTTGAGCTATCATTGAAGGGCTTCTCTGCTGGAAGTAGTAATTTAGTTAGACACAGCTCAAATGCTTCAGGTTAGCAGAATTTTTCTGTAACTCAGTTTATCTTAAAAATTGAAAGAATGGAAGGAATTGTTCCACTTTTTATAGTAAAATGAAAATAATAATGCATTTCAAAGGTGTCCTGCATTATAGAATAGTAGAATAAGTTGAATATTTTAAAAAATTGACAAAGTAACCCCCAAAACACTAAACTAATTGTCTGTAGAATCTAGTTTTGAGAAGATGCTTCATGCTTCTCATGGGCTGCTGGTATCTTGCCCCTGTTTCAGCTGCTGTTGAACCAAACACTTGTGTGTTTCTTATGCAATTTTAGGATGGGATTGTGATTTGTTTATTGACTGGTTCATTAAAAGCAATCTGGGATACAACAGATTGTCAGCATGTGCAAAGTTGTTTGGAAGTGTTGGTTTCGCCTTTATTTGAGCTGATGGGCAGTGAGCAAAAGGAAAGAGAAAATTGTTTTCCTCTTAGGATGCTTAGAATCCTTTCTTAGTGGCTAAGTTGAAAGCATTTTATCCCTGGGAAAATAACATGGCATACTGGAATTGCAAAGGCATTGAGCTGGAGACAAATGCCCACATGCTCCTGGCTGGGAAGGATGAGGACAAGAAGGAAATAAGAAAAAGAGGGGGGAAGAAAAGTCTGCCTTTTATTCTGGAAAAGAATGTGGCTTTCACAGGCTGGTTTAACTTGCAGTAACAGAAATCACTAGCTGCAGTACTTCAGGAAAGATGCTGGGCTGTTTTAACATTGGTTGGTTGATAGTTTCACTTCAGGAGGAAACAGTTGCAGGAAAGGGCAGGAGGTAGAAATATAGTTTCTTGGGTGCAGCTCTCATTACTGGGGTTGAAGGTAGATTTGAGAGTTTCAGAGTTCAGCAAAGAAAAGGCATATGGTGACCATGACAGAGGTGAGATCTAGTGTGGCTACTGCTGATTTATATTCACCCAAAGACATGTCCTTGAAAAAGATGCCCATGTCCAGGTGATTGCTTTAAGTAATAGTTGTCTCTTATGTTTCTCTCTCCTCCATTGTGATACTCATCTTCTGAGTTTTTGTATAAGGGTTTTGTCCATTTTAAATTTCAGAGAATCAAAGAGTTGAAAGGGACCTTCAAGGTCATCTAGTCCAATCCCCTGCAGTCAGTGAGATCATCTTGCACTAGATCAGGTTGCTCAGAGCCTCATCAAGCCTGGCCTTGAAAGTCTCCAGGATGGGGCCTCCACCACCTCTTCCAGTGTCTCACCACCCTCATTGTGAGGAGCTTCTTCCTAATGTCTAATATAAACCTGCCCTAAACCTCTGACCCTCATCCTGTTGCTCCATACCCTGGCAAACAGTCCCTCCCCAGCTTTCCTGTAGCCCCTTCAGGTACTGGGAGGCCACTATGAGGTTTCCCCAGAGCCTTCAGACTTGTGAAGCAAGATGAGAGGTTTTCCTATCATAATGATTGTTTTTAATTCTCATGAAGAAGACAGGCCAAAATTTTATCTGCATTGCTTTGTATTCAGTTTGGATGGAAAGGGAAGAGTGCCCTTCCCTAAACACAGTCTAGTTTATCCATTTTCCCAGCAGATTGTACCTACAGTTGAGTGATGAAATGAGAAATTATTTATCCCAACTTTTATCTGATGGATTTTTCTGTGATCCCTTATGCTTAGGGGGTGGGGGAAGAGGAAGGGTTTCAATGTATGGACTAAGCTTAATTTGTGTGTACTTAAAAATGTGGGAAAAAGTTCTCTGTCAGCCTTTTTTACTGGAGAAGTTAGAGAAGCCCCTGGCATGTTAAGCAAGCTGTTGAGATTACGCAGTAATGAATAATACATGTGTACCAGTGGAGAGATCTCACTGCTGATTATTTAAATGGATTTTTTTTTTTTACCAAACTACTTGTGAAATATGCAGATAATTTCTTAGTATTAGTAGAAGAGATAAAGAGAAGATTGGAGAAAGCTGTTGAATGATTTGGAGTGAATTGTTATAGGAAGTGGTTAATCACACTCATTGCATGACTTTTGGAAGACTGGCTTCATGCACTTCTCAAGCAAAATTGTCAGCATGACCCACAATGTAGAGATTCTACAAAGTATCTTTCTCTGAGGAACTCTTCTGGAAGGTAGTGCCAGTGTTAAGCTTGGAATCATAAGAGTCATTTAGATTGGAGAAGATCCTTAAGTTCACTGAGTCCATCTAAAAACTAATGATGCCACATCCACCACTCCACACCATGTGTACATGTCTTCTAAATACCTCCAGGGATGATGACTCAACCACTTCCCTGGGCAGCCTGTTCCAGTTCTTGACAACCCTTTCACTGAAGAAATTTCTCTGACTATCAAATCTAAACCTCTCCTCATGCAACTTCAGGCTACTATTTCCTGTTACTTGGGAGAGGAGACCAACCCTCACCTCTCTTCATCCTCATTTCAGGTATCTGTAGAGAGAAATAAGGTCTCCCTTCAACCTCTGGCTCTACAATCTGAAGAACCCCAGGTTCTCTAGACCCTTCATCAGCTTCACTTCCTTCATTGCTCTTCCTAGCTAGAGACGTGATTTATAGCTGCGTTCCCTCTTATCTGGGAGTTCTTGTGGTTCAATGAAGTACAATTCCAAGCAACTTATATGAGAATATTTCTGTCCTCTTCACCCCATGGTGTCCTCACAGGGAATCACAGCCATTTTCACACTCTTCTTCTTGAATCATTGATAATTCTTTCGATTCCCAATATCAAACAGTGCAGAAGTGTGAGATTCCCTATAGAGAGTTTTCTTGTTGAGGAAGATGAGAGAGGCAGACTCCCACAGTTTGGGAGAATCTAAGCAATTTGATGAAGCCAGGTAGATAAAGTTCTTGGCACTGTGAGTATTTCTTTGGCAATGCTGACACTTTTATTTCTCTCAGAAACAGATCAGGATTGTGGCTTTCAGGGAAGTATAACTGTTTTCTGTTTAAAAAGGAGCTTGCTCTCAGCAAGGGGCAGGATTTATAGAAGTGTCTGTCACCTCTGTGTTTTCTCCCAGCTGAGCTCCAAAGCTTGCCTGGGTCTGTGGCATCCATATGACAGCAACTCATCTTCCCTGATGTCCCTAATTCAGGTGTAAAACTCCAGCTAGATTAAAATGAGAGGAAATATTGTAGCATCAGGGGACTGTTTGTCTGAGCATATAGTGATAGGACAATGATTTTAAACTTAAAGCAGGGCAGGTTTAGATTAGACATTAGGAATGTTGCTAGGAATTAAGTCTAAAATATGACTTTTCTCCCACTGTTGATAATGATGACCCAAAACTCATTCTAAAATGACATTGTGAATATAGTGACCAGGAGCTGGAAATAGAGAGATATGGTACTTTGATGCTCATCATCTCTGTTGATTTGCCATAGTTCTAGCTTCTGCAATTTCCCCTTCTTCCAATTCCATATGTCAAAAACAGTGCACAAACAATAGCAGTTTATAAATAGAATGAGGTGGAGATAATTAGGGGGGCTAGGGAAAGAGTTTTCAACATTTCTGTGACTTGGTTCATCGGTGACTACTGGATTTGAGTTCAAGAGAAATCATTTTAACAAGCATCTTCACAATCTCTGCCCGTCTCTGCCTGCCCCAGGAAATGCGTTAATACTTCAGAGCTTCTGTGTGCTCATCTCTGTCTTGCTTTTGGGGGAATTAATGGAATTCACCTTGTAATTTCACTGAGCAGGTATATTGCTTTTCTGTCTTATTTAGGTTACAAGGAAGAATTGAGGAAGGAAAGAGCTGTGCAACCTCACTGGAAACAGAGATTGTTAAAGGCATAAATGTTCTTCGAATTATGTCATAATAATACTTTATTTAAAGTAATATGTCAATTATAGTGGAACCATGAGACTATTAGATACTGATTTTGTATTACACGTTATTTATAGTAGCAATTTGTGTTGTTTTTCTTTTTCCTTCTCCTTTGGGGATACGTTAACAGGAGAATCCTAAGTAGAAAATAAGTTACAGAAATACACTGTAGAGAGATGGAGACACCACAGTCGCGCAGGTTTAAATGCAGCTGACCAAAAGGATGAATTTAAGTCAAGCCTTCAGATAATATTTAGGCATGAATGTAGGAAAAAATTATTTGTTGGAACAGTAGCAGTAGAGCCAGAGGACCTGTCGCATTAATCGCCATATTTTTACCAGTTGCATTGTCCTTCTGACCTTCCATATTATATTTTTATCTGTTTAGAGCAGCCTTTTCTGTGTAACATTGGAAGATGTTTTTTCTCTGCATATTGTGGGATTTTTTGCATTATTTTTGGGCATTTATGAAAATATTTGCATATGTACATCATTTAAGCTGCCACAGTGTTGTAGACTCCTTGGTAGACCCATCACGGTTCTCTAGTTCCCACCTCTCATCAGGTCAGATGTCACTCATGTACAAGTCACTTGTTTAACACCTAAAAGTCTCCTCAGAAGCTCCTAAGCTTTGAAATCCCAATCTCTGAACCTTTTAAAGATAGTTGGGTTATCTGTAGGGCTGACTACCACTGATTGCTGAGTGTAATGCCATAATGTTTGATTTGAATTTGAGCATTTTGTTTCTTGGAAGGCCTTACAGTAGGTGCCAGGCATGAAGTACTAAGCTTTGAATGTCTCTGCTAGGAAGATTTTGCAGCAGCAAAGAATTGATACAGCTGAGAGAAAACCAGATCATTTGAAGAAATAGGAGAGAATAATGAAACGTGAAAATATGAGAAAATAAATCCAAATCTCATTCTTGCAAAAGGTTTCTTAGCTCCTACCTCATTTAACTTTTTATCAGACAAAACTTTCTGTTGACCTGATTTTCCTGTCTAGCCAAGTCTTTCTCACTAGGTGTAACCATTCAGAGCATATCTCCCAAGAAAAAAATTGATCATCCCTACAATAAGACTTGAACGATGGCAGGTTATTGCCAGTTTTGGGGTATGCTGTAACATAAGAGCTATATAGAACTACAGAATGAACACCTCAAGTTGGAAGGGATCTATAAGGATAATTGAGTCCAACTCCTTGCTCCTCACTAGACTGCCTGAAACTAAACCATGTAACTAAAAGGGATGGATAGATGCTCCTTGGGCTCTTGATAGATTTTGTTCTGTGAACACTTTCACATATAACTCCAGTCCTCAGCTGTAGCAATAAGGATGGGGAAGAAAGTCATATAGCTTTGACCCAGTGCTGTGTCCAGTTTTGGGTCCCTCACAACAAAAAATATGTTGAGGTGTTGGAGCAGAGTCAGAGAAGGACAGCAGAGCTGGTGATGGATCTGGAGAATAAGTCCTATGAGGAGAAGCTGAGGGGGCTGGTGTTATTCAGCCTGGAGAAAAGACTGAGGGGAGACCTTGTTGTTCTCTACATGTACCTAAAAAGGAGGGTGTGGAGAGGTGGGGGTTGGTCTCTTCTCCCAACTAACAGGTGGTGGGACAAGAGGAAATGTCATCAGGTTGTACTAGGAGAGATTTAGGCTGGGTATCAGGGGAAAAAGAGTATAAAGCGTTGGGAGAGGCTGCCCAGGGAAGTGGATGAAGCACCATCTCTGGGAGTGTTTAAGAGATGGGTACTGGCATTGCTTAGAGATTTATTTAGTGATGGTTCTTTATAGAGTTGGGTGATGGTTTGACTTGATAATCTGAAAGGTTCCTTCCAACCAAGATGATTCTATGGCTCCAAGAGGTGATACAGCAGTGTATGGAAGCTACTGAAGCAGGGTTTTTTAAGGTACATTATTTCTAAAGTTACTATGGGTACTTGGCAGCTGGACTATGCTTATGAGAAAGCAGATTTTTTTTTTTTTTTAATTGTCAGATTACATGCTCCAGGATTACTGAAAAATGTTATTTTACATGATGTGAGCTTCCCTTGGCTGCTGGTAGATTGTACTTATTTGTACTTATCCTGTTGCTTTTAGTTGTAGCAAGTTGTCAGCATCCTGTTGACTTGGAAGAAGTAGACTTTGAAAGCTGAATCCTGTTCACTGTTTGGTGCTTCCTGCTCTGCCCCAATACCCAAAGACTGACTGGGATGCTTGTAGGTCATAGCTGTGGTCTTTTGAGAGCTAGCCACAGGTTGTGGTTAGAAAAATCGATTTTTCTCTAGAAATGGGCGAAGTAAAATAGCTTTTGCAAAAGCTCTTCATGATCCATAATCTTTCTGCTTGTCTGTGCTCTGGTTTTGCTGTGCTGGAAGTAGGAGGCAGCACTTGAGATTTTCATTTCGGGCATTCAGGAGAGTGTGGGCTCAACTGACTTGACCATAAATCAAAAAACAATAATGATGACCTTGCAGCCAGTGAACAGATACTGAGAGGAATCAACTGTTAATGGTTCTAGATTAATTTATATTTAGAATCTGAGTAAGTTAAATCCAGGATGAAGGATTAAAGCAAACCTTTCAGATGGAACATTGCTACAGTTGTAGTCAAAGTGATAAAGAAACTATTTCTGATAAGGTTTGCATGAGGAATCATCAGATCTTTACTGCAAATGGAAACTCAGTCTATAAAGAGTAATGGAAAAGAAACAGTCCCTTGTGTCATTAACCTTAAAGAGCAAAAAAATTTTATGGCCATTCATGGCCATCATCTGTTCAAAGTACTACATGTGCTATTTGTAAATTATCTTGAAGCTGGTGAAGTTTAGACTGGGTGTTAGGAAAACCTTTTTCACTGAAAGGCTTATCTAGCATTGGAACAGGCTGTCCAGGGAGGTGGTTGAGACACCATCCTTGAAGGTATTTAAGAGACTGGTGTACACAGCTTGGAGATGTGTTTTAGTGATGGATTCTTGTTAGAGTTGGGTTCATGGCTGGACTCCACGATCTGAGCAACCTGGTCTAGTGCAAGATGTTCCTGCTGTTGCAGGGCTATTGGACTAGTTGAAGGTCCTTTTCAACTCTATGATTCTAATCTGGGCAGCTCCTGATAATCTGTCATTGGACAGATGTCAAGAGTTTTACACCCAGTTACTTTCTCCCTATATGTACTTTTGATGTTTCAATTTCCTTTAAGGTAAACTATAAGCCTGAATTTTCTGACTTTCTAATATTTGGAGTCTATTTGGTTTATCACTACAGACTTTTACAATTACTGCAGTTACCAAAATGTGCTTTTGGGCTTTGCTTTGTCTTAGCTTTTATTTGCAAGCGTGTAGCATATTGCAGTGCATCCTTGTGGTACTATAAAGTTTGACTTTTAGCAAACACTGGGAGCTTTTATTTGTAAACATCTCACTGCAGCAACAACCCTAAGAGTGAAAAATTTGAGTACCACTTGAACTTTCCACTGGAATATTATGAAAAATGGATGAGACTAGAAGAAATTATAGATATTGACAATCACCACTTTGTCAGTTTTTCGCCAGAAAATCTCCTTGCTTTGCATGCTTTTCAAGGGAAGAATAAAAATTTCTTTTCTTATCCTTAGTACCTCTCATTTAATCATTACTTGTTGTGTACCAGCTCATAAAGTATCAGTTATAGTTCAATAACTTTTGTCTAGAGCTCATTATCTCTAATTGAATGTATGCACCAAGCTGAATATGTTTATTTGTAACTTCATAATTAAGCTGCTGCAGACACTTATTGTCAGAAAGGGGAGGATAGGAAACAGACAGACTGTTATCCTGCAAACAGTGCCCTGGCCTGAAATGGGAAACCCAGGATGTGTTTGAAGGGGATGAAACTTCTCCTTCCAGCATTAACAACTATTAAATTTCTCTGGGGTTGCAGCTCTTTTTTTATTAATTTTCTTGTCTCCAAACTAAGTGGGCAGTGAGGATAAAGGGCTTCATCATTCTTCTTGTAGATTGTGTTGGCCCAGATGTACCTTAAGACTTGTGTCTTAGGATTCTTTAATACTGGTGCTGCCCAATTTTTACCAATGTAACTGCTTATTCTATTCTGCCTGTGGACTAAGAAGTGGTGTTTTCATCAGTTTTTGGGCAAAATGGGTAGGATTCTGCTTCTGTACTGTGTGGAAGCACCTTTCATGTAATCATACAATGGTGTAATTTGGAAGGGACCTGTAGAGATTCTCTAGTCCAATCCTCCTGCCAAAGGAGGACCAGCTAAAGCAGGTTCAACATGAACTATCCAGGCAAGTTTGAAATACCTCTAGAGAAGGAGACTCCCATCACCTCTCTGGGCAGCCTCAAAGTAAAGAAGTTGGTCCTCATGCTGAGATGGAACTTCCTAAGGTCAACTCGTGCCCATTGCCCCTTGTCCTGTCACTGGGCATCACTGAGATGATTCTGGCCCCATCCTGTTGACACCAATTATTTAGATATTGATGAGATTCCCCTTCAGTCTTGTCTTCTCCAGGCTGAGCAGCCCCAGGTCTCTCTCTGTTGTTACAGCTGATGCCAGAGTATGTGAAACTTCTTTAAAAAGAATGAAAAATACTAGGAGGAAGTTTGATGGGGTTATATTACATTTTGATGTATTTGGTGATGAAAATGAGAGCCTACTGACGTCTGGTAGCCATGGTTGCTAACATTGCAGGAAGCACAAAAGCAGGGATGAGTGTAGAAGTTTTTCAGTTCCTAATTACTTTCCTATGAGATTTTGAATAAATCAGAGACATAATGCAACCTTAATTTTTACTAAATATATCTTAGTTTGCTAATGCTTTTTCAGAGCAGACCTGAGATGACATTGTAGAACATAACTGCTTTGGTTTTGCTCTACTTACTCTTATGCATTTTTTAAAGTAAAGCATGTTTGGTTGAATTTTTTCTGTTAAGTTGTTACAACATTATGTCCCATTAATCCTGTTTTAAAACTAAGTCCAGATCCTGAAAGGAAAATCACTACATTCACTGACTGACTTTCTTTAGGTGATGAAATAGGGTCTCTATTGCAGGGTCCTGTTCACTGGCTGTGTTCTTGCAAGGTGCTGAGGGACAGGTCTAAGTTCTCTGTGTAAATTGTCCTTCCGAACCCAGTGGAACCAGAATTTTTATGAACCCAAAAGAAAAAAATGATGGGACTTTCTTGAGCAGCATGGTGTATGAGAGGTGGCTCTTTGTATTGCTGAGTTTGAAGCCATCGACATAGTTGAGTATACAATATACATGGGAGAGAAATCCAGAGTGGATTCTATCACTTGCTTAAGCATCTTCATAGAATCATAGAATGTTTTGGGTTGAAAGTGACCTTAAAGGTCATCTAGTTCCAAACGCCCTGCCATGGGCAGGGACACCTCCCACAAGACCAAGCTGCTCAATGCCTCATCCAGCCTGACCTTAATCACCTCCAGTGAGGGAGTCATGGTCATTATCCGAGTTCATTTCACTGGAGTGGAAAAAGGAAATGAGTCATAAAGAAATGAATGTTGTGAAAGTGAGCAATGGTTGTAGAGCACGTGACAGAAATCAGTAAGGTTTTTGACCTGGAATGTATGATGCACACACGTAGAAATATCCACAATACAGGAAGATGCAGCAAATTTTGTGCCCTAAGGTAGGGTTTATTATCAAGTTTTGGCTTATGTCCTGCTTGGTTTAGGGAAGTTTGAGACTCTGGGTACACTCCTAGTTATGATGGCTTTTATGAACACCATTATCTCCTCCCTGCTGATGACTTTGGTTTTAATGACAGGGCTGCCTTTTGTCCCTTTTCTTTAATAAATCTTGTGTGGGGATGTTATCTTTGTGTCTTGATGTAGGATCACAGCTTAGGGATGTTTGATTTGAATCTTGCCTACTTGTCTTGGTATTTATTTTAATTTTTGAGAAAAAGCCCCAAAGATATTCTCAATTAACTCACCTTTACAGACGTAGAATGGTCATATGAGGCTGAAGACAGATTCATGGTTTAATTTCTTCACCTTTTGCTGACATAGTTTTTAGAGACCTGATTACTGTTACCTTTGTGCAGTTATAATCGCTGAGAATTAGTGTTATATTCTGGAATAAAGTGGAATATAAAGGAGAAATAAAAAGATGTCTCTAAATTCACTTTGTTCCCTTGAAGCTATCTAAGTGGAGTGAAGCTCTCTGGCATTACATTTGAAAGACCGTTAAAATCATCCATTTGAGATGATGCTGTGAAAGCTTTTTTTAATTCTGAAAGCTTGCCTTAATGCAGAAAAATGACCTTAATATATCAAATGATTTAAACTTTTGGAATTCATAGGATCTTTGAGCATGGCAGAATTTTTCCTGGAGTGACCATTGCATCATACTGCTATAAATTATTCAGGTACCTGGAAAGATGCTTTCACTGCGGGGATTTACCACCCCTCATTTCATCCTGTCATGTACTCACTTCCTTTCCATAGAATAATTTCAGTTAGGAAGAGGAGGAGGTCATTTCATCCACCTTTTGCCATTACACATTCACCAATCTGTATATACATTTATATATAATAAAAGTATTGTGCCAGCTCAAAAATAGAGATAAGAAATCTGTTTTCTTACTGCTGGATTTCCTCAATTTTGTTTTTCTTATCTTTCATAAAACTTCTCCTCCTTGGGATATTTTGCAGCAGGTATCTCTGTGTCTTGTGGCTTTTCCCTATAGTTCTGATCATAGAATCATAGAATAGTTTGGGTTGGAAGGGACCTTAAAGATCATCTAATTCCAATCCTCCTGCCACTAGGTTAGGGTGCTCAGTGCCTTGTCCAGCCTGGCCCTGAACACCTCCAGAGAGGGGGCATGATGTTTCTCACATGTTGAAATACTTCTGAAGTTACTTCTCTGTTTGTTTCAATGTTCCCTGACAGTCTGTGGTTTCTCTGTTTAGTATTCTTTTGTGCTAGGAAATGGGCAGCAGTTAGAATTTATTTGTGGGTGGGATCATCTTAGGAGTGAGCCTGTGGTGGATTTATTTTGCCTGTTTAAATGCAGTGAGAATAATTCATGGAGGGATTGCTGAATGCTCAGAAAATGATTTAAAAAAATAAAATTAAACTCTGTGAATATTTTCTCTCTTTGCACAAGTGTTTTAGAGACAAAGAAAAAACTGCATGTTTTTTTCATGTCAGCATCTAAGCTGAGAGTCAACAGTGGAAATATGTGTCAAGGTCTGAATTGTCTGTTAGTGTATACATGTATACAAATACATCTCTGTGTATTTTAAGTTGTTTAATTCATGTGTCTGCTGTCCCAGTCTGACTTCTTATCCTGTGTTGGGCTGGATGGAGCTTTGGGCAACCTACTCCAGTGGTTGTGTCTCTGCTGAGCACCTCTCCCATGAGGACAGGCTGAGGGAGTTGGGGCTGTTCAACCTGGAGAAGAGAAGGCTCTAGGAAGACCTCATAGCAGCCTCCCAGTCCCAGAAGGGACTACAGGAAAGCTGAGGAGGCACTTTTTGCCAGGGCATGGGGTGATAGGATGGGAGGCAATAGTTTTAAACCTCGGAAGGGCAGATTTAGATGTGACATTGTGGAGAAGTTCTTCACCAAGAGTGGTGAGATACTATAAGAGGTTTCCCGGAGAGATGATGTAGACATTCAATGCCAGACTTGATGAGGCTCTGAGCAACCTGATCTAGTGCAAGATGTCCCTGCTCACTGCAGGGAGGTTGGCCTAGAAGGTGTCTTCCACCTCTATGATTTATTACTTATCCCATACCATTATTTAAGTGCTAATTTATGTTAATTGTGATCTCTGATGTTGTGGTAGCACCTCAGTGGAGCATCCATGTTTGATGTCATCTATTGTCTTAGATTGTAAAAATCCAAGAGACTGGTAAAGCAGCACAACAAAGGGGTGGTGAAGGTGCCTTTGGGACAGAATTTATGATTAGGGAGACTTGCTGTGTGCTTCTTGCCATTTGTCTCAGTCATGACCGTTCATCCTGGGACCATGTGACAAATGCCCATAGTATGCAAGAAAATTAAGAGAGATTATTACTAAATTAGGTTCTTTGACTACATGAGGCAGCAAACTCAAGGTAAATCAGCAGACAAAATGCTTGACCAGTTGGCATCATGGACACATCACAGCCAAATATTTGTTCCAAACCCTTTT
This sequence comes from Turnix velox, assembly GCA_013400935.1. Classification (NCBI taxonomy): domain Eukaryota; kingdom Metazoa; phylum Chordata; class Aves; order Charadriiformes; family Turnicidae; genus Turnix; species Turnix velox. Next base: position 120,853 of record VZTY01012502.1, on the reverse strand, counting down.
TTTTTTAATTTTCTTCACTTTTTCCTTCTGCACAAACATATGCACTACTTTTGGTATTCTTATTAACAGGGCTCATATCCATTACTGAAAATTTACTCACTCCCTGTAATGGCTTAAGCAAGTGAAATAGGGTTTCTTGCTACATCTCCTGTTTGCTTAAGTAACAGGTAAATATTGAATATTCATAAGCATGAACTGGTAGCAACTGAGCGAGCCAGTCTGTTATTTTTCATAGCTACAGTGAATAATAATCATGAGAGCTGAAACTATTTGAGGATGCCTGAGTGGTCATTTTTGGCTAAAGTATTTGAACTGATTCCCACAGTGACTTCTGGTGATCACCTTCTACCTCACCTGCCATCTCAAAAAAAATCACAACTAAAGAAGAACAAATTTTGTCCCTCTTTGTGCCATTTTGGTTCTTACATTATGCAAAGAAAATTTTATAGACTTGCCATGTTTGGATGGAACCTTTCAGATCATAGAGTCCAACCATCAATTTAACTCTGACAGGAACCATCACTAAACTAAATCTCTAAGCTCTATGTCTGCCCATCTCTTAAATAACTCCAGGGATGGTGCCTCAACCACTTGCCTGGGCAGCCTGTTCCAATGCTTAATCCTTTCTGTGTAAAAATTTTTCCTGATATCCATTCTGACTCTCCTCAGGCACAACTTGCAGCTGTTTCCTCCTGTCCTATCACTTTTGACTTGGGAGAAGATCCAAAGATCTCTTGCTGTGGATTATGAGGAGTGAGCAGAATGTTTGGATCTGTTTGGATGGATGGCATAAGCTGGGATGCAGCTGAACAACATTTTCAAATGGGATTTCCAAACCCTCTAAGCAAAGGGGTTCCTCCATGCTTTTCCTTTCTGGCTAAGTTCAGGTGTCTTTGGTAGGCTTATAGGCTTGTACGGATCTGCTTCTATGTTACATTTCCCACCCTTTTTGGAGCAACTGTCTGGATTTCTCTTCTTTCTTGAAATGCAAATGTTAAGATGTATTTGTTGCCAACTGACAGAAAGCAAGAAAGATTATTTTAGGAGAAAGAAATCAACCAAGCAAGCACAGCCATTCATTATTTAAATGACTGTGTTTCATGGCCATTTTGTCTTGAAATAACCTTTTGGTTTTCTAAGTTGTGCAGCACTCTTTTGCAGTAACCAAAACTCCTTGTCACACACTCAGAACCCTTTGTGGTGTGTACAGTGATATCTCAGGAATGGAAAAGTGAGTGAAGATAATTAGCAAATAGTATTAACCAGCATTATGTTCCAGTGAGGGTAATGAATCATTATTTTGCTTTCATAATTGCACATTGGTATCCAAGCAATTTGGCAACCCTTTAGAATTTTCATGGTTAGAGGGGACCTTGTAGATCACCTAGTCCAACCATCAACCTCACTCTAATAAAGCATCCCTATACTGTATGTGTAAACCACAATATCTACCCATCTCTTAAATATCTCCAGAGAGGTGACTCAACCATTGCCATGGGCAGTCTGTCCCAATGCTTGATAACGCTTTCCTTGTAGATGGTTTTCCTAATATCCAGTCTAACCCTCCCCTGGCACAACTTGAGGCCATTTCTTCTTGTCCTGTCACCGGTTACTTGGGAGAAGAGACTGACCCCCCACTTCTCTACACTCTCCTTTCAGACACTTGTAGAGAGCAAGAAGGTCTTCCATTAGCCTCTTTTTCTCCAGGCTGAACACCCCTAGTTCCCTCAGCTACTCCTGATTGGACTTGTTCTCCAGAACTCTCAACAGCTTTTTTGCATAGCCTCTTTTTCTCCAGGCTGAACACCCCTAGTTCCCTCAGCTACTCCTGATTGGACTTGTTCTCCAGAACTCTCAACAGCTTTGTTGCACTTCTCTGGACCTGCTTCAGCACCTTAGTGTCTGTTTTGTGGTGAGGGGCCCAAAATTGGACACTTTTCTTGAGATGGAGTCACACCAACTACAGGTTTGACCTTAGAAAATAACTAGAAGAGGATTTTTTGTGTGACGTATGTTCAGTATCCCAGAGTGGTCCTTCCCATCCTCTCCTCAGAAAATGTGCAACTGAAAGGCTATTCCCCACTGGTGCAAAGAAGTTTTGCTGGTCATCTTTCATTGGGATGGCCATTTAAGATGGACATTCTTGATGAGCTGAAGTCACGGAATGTGCCAATTTTTGAGGCTGCCAAGTATTTTGGGAGACAAGTTAGAAGGTGGCCATGCTGTACATTCAATATTTTTTCTTTGCCATCTGCCTGAAAGAACTCCCTTTAAGTAGATTGAAATCTAGGGAAAAAAATAAATGGTGATTATTTCCAAATGGCCCATTTTGTGCAGAATCAGTTGCTCTAAAGATATAGTCTTGTGTGACTTCATTATTAGAGATATTTGGCTTTTTTTCCCACCTTTTTATTACCCCACCAATAAATAATGAGCATCCTTTACATAGATACCAAAGATTATTTATGAGTTGAGGCTAGTTTTTCATTTAGAGATTGTTGAAAAACTAGTGATTTAGAATCATAGAATCACGGCGTTGGAAGGGACTTTCAAAGGTCATCTCTGCCAACACCACTGCAGCAGGCAGGGACATCCTGTACTAGATCAGGTCACTCAGAGACCTATCAAGCCTGGCCTCCAGGGATACAGCCTCTACCACCACACACAAAATGTGTTTGTTCTCTTCAAGCTTAGAATCATAGAATGGTTTGGGTTGGAATAGACCTTAAAGCCTATTGAGTTCCAACCCCCCTGCCATGGGCAGGGACACTTTCCACTAAACCAAGTTGCTCAGTGCCTCATCCAGCCTGGCCTTAAACACTTCAAGGGAGGAGGCTTCCACAACCTCAGCTTCTTGCATTGGAGAACAGTTAGTATTCAAAAATGAATAGAACACACCTACATGCAGCAAACCAAACATTGCTTTTGCTCAGGTTTTAAGACAGTGTGTCTGACTTTCAAAGCCACCTTTAGATAACAAAATAACTGCCTTAGGACTCGAGTCGTCTTCTCTCTGTAGATGAAGTTCTTCTGCTGTATCCAGAGGAAACTTCTGTGTTGTTTCTCTCTTGCCATTTTGTGATCTGCGTGATTTTTTCACTGAGGCCTTTTGGCTTGCAGCAAGTTGCTGTGTGTTATTAGTGAACTCTCTCCAACTGTAATCTCTCTGTCTGTAATGATATGGATGAGTCCTACAAAAGCTTTCGTAAAAGCTCTCATCAACACTCAACCATGTTTGAGCGAAGGGCTGCAGGCTAGGGCTGGTTTAAGAGGCACGTTTTATTTTCTCATATGGTAGTTTTCAGACTCTCAGTTTAGGACTGGTTTGGTGGAATTAATTTTATTTTCTATCTGGCATTAACAAAGAAATGCCACTGGTTATTATTTCTTGAAGTAGGCATTTATTCCCATAATTTGGATTTGCAGGGGAAGAAAAATGCACTTGTGTTAGAGCCCCTGGTTGTCTATGATGATTATATCGCTGGTGTCCATTGACACGGTCCTTACTCATCAATGTTCCCTATAAAATCAGCCTCATTTGAATTAGTTGTCATGGACATTTAGTAGAACTTGCTTTTACTCAGCTATTTAGGAGAACTTGAATATTGCTCTTGGCCCTTCTTGGACTCTGGGTGCCTGTGTATATAGTGTTGTGCCAGGAGCGGTTTGGACAGAATATTAGGAAAGATTTCTTTCCTTCAAAGGTTATCAAGCATTGTAACAGGTTTCCCAGGGAAGTGGCTGAGGTGCCATCTCTGGAGGTATTTAACAGACAGATAGACATAGATCTTGGAGATATGTTTTAGTGATGGTTCTTGTCAACGTTATGATGCTGGATGAACTCAATGATCTGAAAGGTCCCTTCCAATCAAGGTGATTTTATAATTCTATAGCAGTGGTAATAAGTAGTGTTTGTACTGCACATTAATGTCTTCAGCAAAGCAAAGCTTTATATTGATTTCAAGAAATATTATAATACTAAAATTTAGCTACTACCTTTCTTACATTTGATGACAGTGCCATGCAGAAGTATAAATAAAGAAGTAATCATGCTGAAGAAAAGGAAGGAGGTGGCTGTTAGGTAGAGCCAATGCTGACACTGTGGCAGTAGTGGAGCCCCTATGCAGATCAGATGGGTCACCATTCCAAAAAATCATGTAATTGTTGTTGGTCAGTATCTCAGTATTATTTAATCAATGTTTGTTTCATTGCTCTATGCAACAAAAAGCTAATGTTACCTGCAGAGAAGAGGGCTTTATTTTTGACCTAAAAAGTGAAAGTGAAATTAAATGCATGAATTAGTGATGATATGCTATTTTATGTTTTCTGTACTGTTCTTTTTTTGAGTCCTGATGCTGAAATTGAGAGTTAAACATCTTACACACATGCATCAGAAAACACCTGGTCTTGCAACTTAGCAAAGCAGGTATTTAATTTTCCACAGCGACATGTAACTGAGGCAGGCAATGAAAAAAAATTAGTCCTTTATTGGCAAAGATAATAAAGACAAAATATATTTCCTTCATGTGATGGGAAGGCAAAATGCCAGCGAGGATGATGAAGACTTTCTTAATAAGATTTCTGTTTTCAAATATTCTGCTTCAGACCTCTTAATAAAATGAATGCATTAGATGCAGAGAGCTAAGATCACCGCTCAATGAGATTATACTCTCATCCATTTAATAATGATGCAGTTGTAGGGTTGGGTTTTTCTCCCTACCTTCTCTTGTAACTTTAAATATTCAGTGCTGAGCAATTTTTTCTTGGATTTAAGTAGGTTTTCTCTATTATAATTTCTTTCCAAATAAGCCCATTTCTCTAATCTGAGCGGTACCTCATCTCACAAAGGGCTGAACATAATTTGTACTAGTCATCTTGTGATTTCAGCTCTGCAGAGGCCACACAGACAGGAGCCTTTTTAGAGCAGCATTTGAAAATTGAATTTTACGAGAGCATCTCAGTTTAATTTGCTGGGTCAATTTGTTCAAATGGCCAATAATCTTGTGTTTTTCCCAGCAAGACATTGGCCAGAGAGCACATTTTGGGCACCGCTTTTGATGCTGTAGAGTATAGCACTTGTGCTAATAACTGCTGGTAAAGTGATACTTCTATGTATTTTTACTCAGAACGACTGATTTTTGGCTTACATATCATTTGTGATTGACTACAGGTTGCCTATTCATTTTTCTTTCTGCCTGGGCTGTGGAAAGAGGAATTACTCTTTCTCTTTACTTCTTTACTCCCCTCTGTTCTCAGCTGCCTCCCCAAGCGATCAGCTCCAATCTCGGCACTGCCTGACAGTTAGCAGTTGAGACAGGCTGAACTATTTTTGGAACTCCCTCTCCACTCTTTCCCTGCTGGAAAAGCAGCAAGTCAAGTTTTCTTGAAAAATTAATCCATCTGGAAAAGGGAAAGAAAAGCTTCACAAGGCGCTGGCCACTTTGGCCTGTGGTTTTTGCTCATTATTTCTTCAGCTCCTGGTGTGGNAAAAGCAGCAAGTCAAGATTTAATCCAAAATTAATCCATCTGGAAAAGGGAAAGAAAAGCTTCACAAAGGCGCTGGCCACTTTGGCCTGTGGTTTTTGCTCATTATTTCTTCAGCTCCTGGTGTGGGATCGGGGAGGTTTGCACTTCACCTGCCCTAAAGCTCTGTGTCAGCCCTTCTGTTCTGTGTGTGGGGAAAAAAGCAGCAGATCAAAATCCAGCATGGAGCTGCATGGATGTTGTCCAGTCATGCCTTGTATTTCACACATTTTCTGAGCTGCTTCTGCAAACCCAGAAATACTACTGCTTGTCTCCAAGGAACAGGCAGAGAAGTTTGAAATTTGGCAGTTGGGGTGGAAAGCTTTTTTTTTTTTTCCCCTCATTTATTTTGCCCCTTCTTTAGACTCTGCAGGCTCTATGAGTAGTAGAATATATGTGTTAAATTGTACTCTCAGTGGGGTAACAGCCATAAAGTAGTTCCTTGTGGAGAAGTGACTGCTGTGTGCTGAGTGATTACATCTCTCATTTTTATATGGTCTCCTTGTAATCAAACTGCTCCATCTTTGGGCGTCAGAAACCCACCCCAAATAAAGCAGATGTGGTCTTAGGACTTTCTGGGGTTTATCAATTCAAAAATACAAATGGTCCTGAGAAACTGTGGCAGCAGAATTACATTATCAGTGGGTGGTTTTATTGTATCACAGAAGCAAGAATTTTGAGTTTGGGAAACTATGTCCAAAAAGGCTTTTAAATTCTTTTTCCATGTTGTCACTGTCCCTGGAGATGCCACTGGACAGCTGATGCTAGCTCTCATCTCCCGAAGCACCATTGTTTTGTTTTCTCATAGGTGGCTATTATTGGAATTTTAAAAATAGACTCTGCTGTCTGTCTAATCTATTCATTTAATCTTGTTCTGGATGCTTTCCTTTATTTCCTTCCATATGATGTGAATACCTCTCTGCCTGCACTTTATCCTACCTGTCATCACTAGAATATCAGAACATCTTTCCCTGGAAAGTTGGTGCTGAGTAATCTTAGGAAGGTGAATCTCCTCCCCAAGAATGCTTGATATACAGGAAATGAGATATTCAAGGTGTCATTGACGTAAGGACCACAAAGGGAGTGAGGATCACTTGGCCATTCAGGCTTGATCCTGTGTTTTCAGGGAGGTTTGTGGAACCTCTGTTGTTTCAGGCTCCTGGACCACAAGGCACAAAATAACAGTGTCATTTATCTAATGAGTTATATGCTGTAAAACCTGCAAAGTCATAGAATTATAGAGCTGGAAGGGACTTTCAGAGGTCATCTAGTCCAACTTCCCTGCAGTAAAAAAGGATGTGTTTAACTAGATGAGGTTGCTCAGAGCCTCATCAAGCCTGGCCTTGGATGTCTCCAGGGATGGAGCCTCCACCACCTCTTTGGGCAACCTATTCCAGTGTTTTTCTACCCTGATGGGAAATAACTTTCTAATGTCTAACCTAAACCTGCCCTGCTCTGGTTTAAAGCTATTGCCCCTTGTCTGGTTGCTACATGCCCTGGGAAACAGTTCCTCCTCAGCTTTCTTGTAGGACCCTTCAGGTAGGCCACTATGAGGTCTCCCTGGAGGCTTGTGTTCTCCAGGCTGAGCTGACCCAACTCTCTCAGACTGTCCTCATCGCAGAGGTTCTCCAGCCCTCCACTCATCCTTATGGCCCCTGTGGCCGTCCTCTGGACCCTCTCCAAGAGGTCTTCTTTTGCTTAGGTCTCCAGAGCAGGATGAAGTACTCCTGGTGTGATGTGACCAAATGTAGCTCAAACAGTACATAGACTTATCTGCTTGGAATGGCTTGAATTGAAAGTGAAGCAGTAAATTATTTTAAAATAAAGTGTGAGGTGATTCCTCCAGCTGTACCACGTTTCTTCTTTCTACCTCCTAAAGAAATAAATGTGTGTGCTACACATTTTAATCCTTCAGGGTTAAGACCTTCTTAGGGAATATATCACTCACCTGATTATATTCTCACCTAAAGGCTCTACTTTATTATTGTGTGACATCAATTTCATGCTTCTCTTTCATCTGAGCCTTCATTATCAGAAGGATATGCCCATGGGTGTGCAGGCACACACACTGTGTTTATACTGTTTTGTATCAAGTGTATTGCACGTGCACACTGCATAATTCATAGAATTAAAGAATGGTAGAAATTGGAAGAGGCTTTAAAGATCATCAAGTTCCACCACCCCACCATGGGCAGGGACACCTCCCACTCAACCAGGATATTGACAGCCCCATCCACTTTGGTCTTGAACACCTCAAGGGATGGGGCATCTACAGCCTCTCTGGGCAATCAGGGCCAGTGTCTCATCACTCTCATTCTCAAAAATTTGTTCCTGATATCTAAATCCACCTTTTTACCTTTTTCAGTTAAAAATTGTTATTCCTTGTCCTGTCAGTACATGAACTTGGAAAAAATCCTTCCCCAGCTTTCCTGTAGGCTTTTTAGATACCAGAAGGGGCTCTCACATCTCCTCAGAGCCATCTCTGGGTGGAGCAACTCCAACTCTCTCAGCCTGTTCTCATAGCAGAGGGTTTCCATCCTACTGATCATCTTTGTAGCTTCCTCTGGACCCACTCCAGCAGGTCCTTGTCCTGTCTACTCAGAATGACCATGGCCAGTGAACCAGCCCCACGTATTTGCAGAACTTTTGTGTGCATCTGAGTGATTTGAGGCACAAACTAGGTATGTGTTATTCTATGTATTTTGAAAACATTTTGTCATAGCAGTTAGATGTTCTTACAGAACAGAACTGCTTCATGGTGAAAGACAAAGAGACAGGAGAAGAGAAAAAAAATTTAGGACAACTTCTGGTTTGTATATGGGAGTTCATATTTATATATATATAATTTGTCAAGATAAGTAAGGGACAGAGGCCTTTGCCTGTATTCCTTCTGGTTTTCTGCCCCCTCTCTGGAGGTGTTCAAGACCAGGCTGGACAAGGCACTGAGCAGCCTGATCTAGTGGGAGGTGTCCCTGCCTATGGCAGAGGGGTTGGAACTCGATGATCTTTAAGGTCCCTTCCAACCCAAACTATTCTATGATTCTATGTTTCTATGAAAGGGAAGATGTTTTCCTTAATTCTACCCCTCGTCTCATTTACAGGAGAATAAGTAATGGTGCCTGTGAATTGATGATAACTCTTTCATATCCCTCACCGCTAGGATGCAGTGTTTTAAAATTATTCATTTGAAGCCCATGTAAAGCAGCAAAATGATGAATAGGCTGTGCTTCTGGACTTCGTCTTTTCATATGCTAAGTAGTAATAGTTAATCAGCATTGGTATGTGGTACAACATCAGATAATCAGACCAAAAACATCCATCTGCTACTCTTGAAATGAATCATCATTCTAGCATCCTTGCTCAGTATCTTCTGTAGGACGAAAGTAAAACAAACTTGCTTCAATGTAAAAAGTGTTTGCTTGTTTATTCTGAATAAATGTCTAAGAGGAGTGGAAAAAGAAGTGAAGTGATAGAAAAAGGGGCAATGGTTTTAAACTAGAGCAGGGCATGTTTAGATTAGACATTAGGAAGAAATTCTTCACCATCAGGGTGGTGAGGCACTGGGAGAAGTTGCCGAGGGAGGTGGTGAAGGCCTCTATCCATGGAGACATTGAAGGCCAGGCTTGATGAGGCTCTGAGGAACCTCATCTAGTGCAATTGTCCCTGCTCACTGCAGGGTGGTTTGACTAGATGGCTTTTGAAGGTCCCTTACAACTCAGCTCATTCTCTGATTCATTGATATAGGTATAAGACTGACTGATTTCTCCATCTCTTTTGCATCAATCCACCAGAAGCACAGATGTGCACAGTGGTTTGTTTGGGCAAGGGTGGAAGCCTTGATCCCTTAAAATTTTACACTTCTGTGAGTTTGTATCTTGAGTGATAGACTCCCTTAATTTAGTCTTTCTACTGTGTATATTTTCTTCTTATTTTTCTTTTTTCTTAAATGGGAAATAATTTAACTTAATTATATGAATTCCACTAATAGCTTGCTGTGCACAGTAATCAGGAAATCATTCCTTTCTTTTTGGATGTTTATGTCGATTTCATCTTTTCATCTGCTTTTCTCCAAACATGAGAACAGGCTTCTGAGGACAGGCTGAAAGAGTTGGGGTTGTTCAGCATGAAGAAGAGAAGGATCAGGGGGACCTCATAGTGACTTATAAGTACCTGAAGAGGGCCTACATAAAGGCTGGGGTAGGACTTTTTAATAGGGTACAGGATGGCAGGACTGGGAGTAATGGATGCAAATTGGAAGAGAGGAGATTCAGGCTAGATAGAAAAAAAGAATTCCTAACAGTGAGGATGGTGAGACACTGGAACAGGTTGCCCAGGGTGGCTGTGGATGTCTCCTTTCTGGAGGTGTTTGAAGCCAGGCTGGATGAGGCACTGAGCACCCTGATCTAGTGGGAGGTGTCCCTGCCTATGACAGGGGAATTGGAGCTAAAGGATCTGTAAGGCCCCAAAATATTCTATGATTCTATGAAACATGTAGTCATCCTGCTCTGAATTTCTTGTGGCTATACAATACCATGACAAATTTCAAGTCAGTCTATATTTGGACTCACAGAGCAAGTACCAGGAAGAACTTAACTATCTTGTTCAACAATTGTCCTCTGCTTACAAAGCCTCATTCCAGCAAGAGTTGAAGAGTTTTGCTTTCATAGCTCTGTAGTTACTTTAAGAATAAATGCTTTTTGTGGTCAGTGGTTTTCAGTTTTTTAGTAATTATTTATGATTGAGGATTTAAATTGTTCTGGTTCTGTGTTACTAAATGCCCAATTAAACCTATCAACTGCAAGAAGTTACAGCAATTAATACTGTACATGTCAGCATGGTGATGGCCTGATAGCCACGACAAAAATGCAGCCAATTATTTTTAGCCTTTTTTTGAGGATGCTTGGCTTTGTTCTGCATGAATTTGTGCTCCGAGGTTATCATTTGCTGTGTTGAAGCGTGAGTGGTGTGAAAGGGGCACTTTGCCCAGCAACTCCTGCAGTGCATAGTCCAGTTTGAATGCCCATCTGATTGGCAAGCTGGACAGAGTGTCCCAGAGACTCTCCTGGGTTGCTGTAGAAGAGATCAGGTTGTACGTAAGATATTTATTAATGGCACACAGAAACTATTCCACAGAAGAAAATAGGCAGATAACTCTTTTGTATGTCATTAAGACACTGAAGAGATGTTTTGTCTGTCATGAAAACATATCAGTAATGATTCATTACTCATATACTGTGATGACAGAATCATAGAATGGTTTGGGTTGGAAGGGACCTTAAATATCAGAGGACCATGGTGAGATGGATTACATCACTGAGCAAAAGCGATTTGAGGAGTCTCCTAGAGGAATTTATGGTACTGTTGGAGTAAATTGAGGCAAAGTATTTATGTAATGATGTAGGTTTAACTTTGATCATTTTGAGATCCGTGCAAATAGATGCATAATGTGCCTCTGCACTCAGCCGGGGATGTGTGACTAGCACTTGAAGCAAGTGTGAAACTCTACCCAAAGCATCTGGCAGATGTCTGGTTTCCTCTTCTCCATTCCACTTCCCTTGGTCTCCAGCAGCGTCTCCTGTTTTGGAGTTCCTTGGCAGTGTCTTGCCCTAACTACTGCAAGTGTGTACTCTGTCATTCCTCCTGCTTAGAGTTCACAATAACTTTCCAAAGGCAGGGGAAAGCTTGCTTTTGCCAGCCTAAGGTGAATTCTTTCTTTTGCTCAAGTTTGCTATTCCTAATTATAGAATACTGCTATCTACAGAATACTTCTATCTATCAATCTGAGACTTAACCACTCCTTTATCTTCAGGTCTTGTTTATTGTATCTCATTTGGATGCAAGGCAGTGCTTGTGGTTTATATTTTGCTTCCAGATTCTACAATTTCAGTGGTTTTCAGAGGGCTAGTTATGCGTATGATTGTAATTCTGAAATTCTATAGCACACAAATTAAAGACCTTCCATATGGCTACCTCAACTTTAGCACTTTGTTAATGGGTAGAGGAAGGGGTCTAGCTGGACTTCTTTTTTCCACATGAACATCCATCTGATGTATTATTTCTTAATCTCCTTGACTTCAGCATGGTTATGCTTTGCTCTGGCACTTATCTGTTTGTAAAAAATGCTTCTATATAGATTTGGTCGCTATACTTGTTTATCTTTGATTACCAGCATGCAGAGCTGATCAGTGTCAAGAAGCTTCCATAGTATTAATTGTAATTAAGAGTAGATCAATATCTGTGCAATGGAATAAGTATATACGCATTAATTTGTAAATTATCTTGGTGTCTAGTGTGTTTCCATGTTTTTGAACTCTGGCCTTTCAGAAGACTGGGATAATGCTGCTTAACAGAAGTGTGAAAAAGCTACTTCTTGTAATTTTTCTTTACTTGGACATCCATGTAGAGAGACCTGTTGTTCATGTCCCTGTTTGATAGAATAAACCAGGATGCTTTATAGTAACATACCTAAAGCCCTCTGTGGCAGCCATTTATTTAGAGAATCATAGATCCATGAAGTTGGAAGGGACCTTCAAAGGCCATCTTGTCCAATCCCCCTGCAGTGAGCAGGAACATCTTTCCCTGGATCAGGTTGCTCAGAGCCTCATCAAACCTGGCCTTGAATGTCTCCAGGGATGGGGTCTCCATCACCTCTCTGGCAAGCCTGTGCCAGAGCCTCACCACCCTCATGGTGAAGAAATTCTTCCTAATGTCTAATCAAAATTTGCCCTTCATCTTTCTGGATACACGCTCTAGCAAGCAGTCCCTTCCCACCTTTGCCTTCCCACCCTTCAGGTGCTCACTTTCAGGAGAAATCAGAATTGATACATTAAATACAACATGGTTTCTAGGCATGAAAGCTGTAAAGATGTTTCTCATCACTGGTGTCCTTCATTAGGTATTTAAATAATTTGGAGAAGGCTATCCCTACTCTGCTAATTTGGCCTCTAGTCTTTCAAATGCTTCCCTACATCCTTATATGTATTTGTGTGAGTTGTTCATTCCAAGAGTCTAGTTGAAGAACAAGAGAGGGATAAATAGTGCATTTTGAGTTTATTTTGCAAAGTTAAGGGAAGATAAGGCAAGGTATCTCTATGTCATTGCCAGCTCATTTATTTCCCACTGTACTGTACAGAACACACCAGCATGTTCTACAATGAAATTTATCCTTGAGCTGCAGGTGGTAGAGAGGAGTGAATAAAATACATTTGTTATAGCATAATAAACCATATTAATACCTAATAAAACCACAGATGGATCTTGTTATAGATACTGTGGCTACAGTATAACCCAGGGCAATATCTGAGTAAGTAACATTCATTATGAAGTGTGATTTTCATGCTGCTTTGAAAGTGACAAATATTTGACACGTTCAGTTAATAGGCTTAATTAAAATTCAAGATTAATTACGAAGATGACTAACTCTCCTTCGTTACCTTGTAGGAACAAAAGATGCTTACGTTTTGAGAAAGCAAAGATGATTAACCCAATAACGTGTATCAGCAGAATTGCAAATACTCCCTTTACAGGAGCAGAGATTACAAATATTTCCCCCCAGCAAAGAGGGAATGAGATTCATAGCAAATTGGGTTTGCAGAACTGCTGGATTTCAAACGAGTGGTTTAAAAATAGCCACGAGAGCACTGGTCAAAGAGGTGAACTGTTGCTTCAGACAGCTGGGAGATGATTAGGGCTGGGGAAGGTATCGGAGTCTCACTCTAAATTTCAGCAGGTCATTGGAGTCTTAACTGAGATGTAAAATTTGGGAAGTGGGATTGATTCCCTGTATTTAAGTTTTGAATAATCATCTGATGGTCATGTAGAAATCTTGATAAAGGGATAAACAACTCTCCATGTTTCTTCAACCCTTTCCAAGAAAATGGTAATGCCAACTGATTCATTGTAATACATTATATTTATAGGTCAATTTAACAGCTTTTTCTGTTACATTTCGTCAGGCTCCATGATTTATGTGATATTTGTTCAGCATGCCCATGGCAGATCTGACTGGTAATTTGAAAAATGAAATGTGTTAACCTCTGAGTTAAGCTAATGATAAAGTTGAATTAGGCTAGTAACAGCTTAGAACAGCCATATGTTTTCTTTCAACTTTGTAGACTTTCTGTCTTAGATATGCTTGAGCCTCCTGTACAATTGCAGAACATTTTTTGTTTGCAAGTACAGTGTATTTTTTCCGAAGGGCCACCTCCAGGTCTTCAACTTACAAGTAGGATAAAAAGGATTTTGTTTTTAATGCATTCTGAAAGTCCCAATTTTTGAAAGATGCCTCCTTCTCATATTTCCTGTGTCAGTCATTAGCTTAGATTTTCTATCAATTGCCAGATCTCATCAGTAGTTTCAAACAACTATTATAGTTGTTTGCTTTCTGCAGCCTGTTTTTTGTTGGGTCCTTTGAATTAGCTCAAAATAAGCTACAAACAGTGCAGCACTCATACCATTTCATGCCTTTGATGTGAAAACAAGGCATTGCTTTTTACAAAGAAACCCTTGAAACTCATCTGGTGAGAGTGTGTTCTGGCTGTTTTGGCCAAGATTGAAAACTCTACTATCAAATTCCATGAGCGGATTCAACTTTCCAAACCTGCCTTTACTTCAGTGATGATTTTGCTGGTAGATGTGTCTCCTGTGTGTGCTGCAGTTAAACTATTTTAAAATGTAAAATGCTATTTAGTGCCTTTAAAGAAAAGTACTGGTTTTTGTTCATAAATGATGGAATTCACTTTTTAGGAATGATGTTTGTGTCACAGCTATGCCTTGAAGTTATAGCTTGTTGAATGAAACCATTACTGTTCTTTCTATCCCAGATTTCCCACTTGGGTACCCCAGCAGTTTACATGGAATCATAGAATGGTTTGGGTTGGAAGGGACCTTTAAGATCATCAAGTTCCAACCCCCCTGCCTAAGGCAGGGACACCTCCCACTATACCAGGTTGCTCAGTGCCTTGTCCAGTCTGGCCTCAAGCACCTTCAGAGAGGGGACATTCACAACCTCTCTGGGCAGCCTGTTCTAGTGTCTCACCACCCTCACAGTAAAAGATTTCTTTATTATCTCCAGCCTGAATCCCCCCTCTTCCAATTTGCATCTGTTACTCCTAGTCTTGCCATGACATATCCTATTATAAAGTCCTGCCCCATCCTTTCTGTGGGCCCCCCTTCAGGTCACTGTGGGGTTCCCCCTAAGCCTTCTCTTCTCCAGGCTAAACAACCCCAACTCCCTCAGCCTGTCCTCATAAGGGGAAAGAGAAGTGGAGATTCTGGGGCAATTCTTAGGGAAACCTAAACTTAGGGATTCATTCAGACCTTGTTTCATCCAGTAAAAATTGTTGTCTGGCAGTGTGGAAGTCTTAGTGGAGCTAGGAAACCAGAAGAGGGCAAGGTGCAGTTCTGAAATGAGTTTTTTTTATTCTATAGGTTGAAGATTTCTCATTTCAGTTAGGAAGGTGACTCCTTGAACTGCTGCACAAGCATTCAGGTGTAGAAGTCAAGGTTTTTGTGTCACTCTAAATAAGCAGTAATTACTAGAAAAAGTAGAAAACTTGGAAAATCCTCACGCCTGCTTCTTCTCTTTCCAGTAATTACTCCATATATGTATATATAATTAGGTTTTTATTATCTTGATTAGCCACTTCATGTTTTTATCCCCAGTGCCTTTGGAGGAAAATTTTTACACGTAGTTATGGGTGAAATTGGTATGTTCAGAATGGTTACCAATGCTCAAAGTCTAAAGCATATGGTCATGACAATTGTCTGTGGTATCTGCTATAGAGGTCATGGAGCATAATTAGGTTTCCACACAAAATCGAATTTGCCTCAGTTAGCTGACTCATCACATGCCTAGAGGTAACCCTTAAAAATCATAAGGATTTGTGCTGTGTAAATGGTGCTTGTCAAAATGCTTCTGTTGAGGGGCTGTGAGTATTTTCTGTGGACAGGATTCCTGTTCAGGAGCATTAGCAGAGCTTTGTGCATTGCCATGGGCAGTGCAATAAATTTCTAAATCTTGAGTGTCACAAGCAGAGGTATCAAAATAAGGTGAATTTAGGTTGCTTTTCAACACATGGCCATGAGAGCATAGATTCATAGAATTAATTGAGCTGGAAGAGAACTTCAAAGGTCATCTTGTCCAATCCCTTACCATGAACAGGGGCATCCTGCACTTAATCAGGTTGCTCAGAAGCTCATGAAGCCTGAGCTTCAGTGTCTCCAGGGATGGGGCCTCCGCCACCTCTGTGAGCAACTTGTTCCAGTGTCTCACCAAGCTCACGCTGAAGAACAACTTCTTAATGACTCATCTGGTTTAAACCTGCTCTGGTTTAAAACTATTCCCCCTCATCCATGCCCTGGCAAAAAGTTCCTCCCCAGCTTTCCTGTAGTCCCTTCAGGTACTGGTAGGCTGGTGAGGTCTCCCAGAAGCTTTCTCTTCTCCAGGCTGAGCAGTCCCAGCTCTCTCACCTCTCCTCACTGAAGAAGTACTCCATCCCTTGGGTCATCCTCATGGCCCTCCTCTGGACTCTCTCCAACAGGTCCATGTCCTTGTGCTGAGGGCTCTAGAGTTGCACAGGACAGTCTTTCAAGTGGAGCATATCGGTCACCTCCTATATCCAAACGTATTTGCATCTCACATAAAGATGTCCTGTGATGTTAAGCATTAACTTGTGTGTTTGGGCCACAAAGATTCAGATCATACCTCCCCTGAAACTTAGTATGGAGACTTGAGAATATGACAACTTCTTCTATATAGGTGTGGATGTTAAGGCAGGTTTGAGAAGAAAAGACTTTTACTTTATTTTCTAGTGAAAGTATGTGAGTTTTTTCAGAACTGAGATTACCACCTGATACTTTTGTTTTGTCTGATGCCTACATGTAAATAAAAAGCAATTTTATGCACTTCCCTGGTGAACTTCTTAGTAATGGTCCCCTGTATATGAGCCAATGGAATGTCTTTTCTCAAAAAGTCTCACTGTTAGCCTCCTGTATTTCCATCCAGCAGGTTGAAGGCCTTTATACAAATCAGAAGTAGGCACCCATGAGTTACATAGACCACTGAAATACAGTGACCCTTCTTCTTTTTGGGGTGTTATAAGAGTAACCATACCAAGATCTGTTTCAGTTGAGACCAAAATCCCACAATAACCCAATATCCTTTTCTCCAACGGTGGCCACGAGCACGAATCTTTTTTAGGGAATAAAATGTCAAGTCTAAAATAACACTTTCCCAAATGTGTGCCCTTCTACTTTTGGAAAAACCACATCCTAGGCACATTTTGAGCCAAAGGTTGAATCCACAGCTTGGTGTTTATTAGGTCACGCTGAACTTTCTTTGATGGATTTATCTAATTAGTCTTTGAAACCCCTTGTACTTTTCAGTGCCCATATCACAGCAAGTAATTTTTCATGCATGTTTTATAGCAGCTTAAAGGACCTCCTATGATTACCTACAGAGTTTGGGGATTTTTTTTGTCTACCATAAATCCTTTTCTAAGTCCATAAATCCAATTAGTCTAGCTTTTGCTCTCTGTGTTGACATTTTGGTAAACATCTCTGCATCAACGTTTTTATCAACAGGTTTATATAACAAGCCATTTTTTTCTGATCTCTTAAGAAGAACTGTCCCTTCTTGATTGTGGGAGAAAGGAAAATTTTCACCTTGCCAAATTTTATAAAAAGAAACATACTAATAAAGATTTAAAGCTCTTTTGTAGCATGTAAAATTTAGGTATGAACTGTTGCATAATTGGATTCTCCAGCCTCATATTCTTTCTCTTATTGAAGCTGCTGTCAATCCATAGGATGGTTGGTTGTCTGTTGTGTAAAGGTACTGTGTCTCTTCCTCATAAACCTTTATAAATCAGGTCTGGAAACTTTTACTTTTTTATCCTGAACTAGTTATCAGATATTTTTGCTGTTCCTAATGAATTGACTTGCTTCATTGTCCCTTTTTTTCCTTAAGCTTCACATCCTATTATTTTCTTTCCCATTTTTTTTCTGCTGTTAAAGCTACGTGTTTTCTCTCTCGTTTCTCTATTTTCTTTAAGAAGTTTTAGATCCACTTGTGCTTTAATTCCAAGACTAATGAGGTTTTTTTCTCAGGTAGCATTCAGTCCTTGGTTTTTAGGATTAGAAGCTTTACCAATTAAGGATGCTTTTCATCCCAGCCCTGCTGGCATCCAGTTGTGGCTTTTATGCATTTCTTCTTTATCTTTTTCTCTTAGTTCTGAAGAAGCAAATCCTGATTTTTAACTGTCACCAAATAAAAGTGTGTTGAATCTCTAAGAATATGACTTGTTTTTTATTTCCAGCTTCTTCACCTTGAATTGATGGGTGATCTTGTATCTACAGCATTTGGTGCATTTCTTACCAGCCAGAAGGGAATAAAGGGCTCGCTTTAATATTTAATGAGATCTCTCCTCCGGAAGCCTTATAACTGTGTGTTATTATTTCATGCTTTTCTTATCCTCCATGTTCTCTGTAGGGCACCTCTTCTTTTTTGGTTTTTTTTTTTTTATTTAAAATTATGATCTTTATTTTATCGGTCTTGTCTTAGTTGTAGTTTTTAAAATGCGTTTAGCTCAGGGACTGTGTTTCCACTTCCTCCTGTCTCCTTCATTCAGTTTCTGAGCTCAGCTCATCAGGGACCTCTCTCTTCCCAGAGCCCATTTTGTATCTCTCCTTTCTCTCCTCCATATTCTGTTTTTCTCACTTGGGCAACCCTATTTGATTTACCAAATCCGATGTGGTATCCTCTCTGGGAATTTCCATTGGGAAATAACACCTCTAATTGCTCCCTCCCATAGAGTGTCTGTTTCACACACAGGCAAGTAAAGGTAGGGAGTGGTATCTCCCCATTCAAAACTCTAGTCAAGCACTGTAGGCTCTTGGTGTGTTAGTGTTTCTTTCCTTTTCAATAAATTTTGAAAGTTTAACATTAAGGTGAATTCAGAAATTAAAATACTATTTAGCTGCCACTAACAGTTGGTGCTATTGTGGAGGTTCTAGAAGATTAATACCAGAGAGTGCTTGTGTGTTGTGGATTTTAAAGTTCCTGAACTTGCTTTTTAAATTGCCAGGCTGTGTTGACAATCTTCCTTAATATCAATCCCAAATGCCAGAAGAGAAAGCTCAAGGGAAATATCAGAAGTTATCCAGGTAATGATTTCTCCAAAGCAGAGAAATTGGAGGAGTTTTTAGAAAGCAGAATTTGTTCTTGTTACACATCGCCAGTTTTAAAATGATAAGATGGTGTTTCCAGTTTTTTATATAAATCAATTTGCCTGGATTTTCTTGACTTTTTTCCTCTAATGAAAAGGCTTTTAATGGAAAGCCTTAGAGGAAGCAATACTCTGTAGTTTCAGCCTCAGGGGAGTGACAGAGGAAAACAGGAGAAATGAAAACAAAGGCTGTGGCTTGGGTGGTTCAAAGAAGGATCAAAGGGCCACAATAGAAATTAAATCCATAGTACAAGGCAAGGATCTCTGCATTGCTGAGAACATTCACAAGCTGGTTTTAGCCTGTATGTTTGGGAAGGGAGAGGAGGAATCCATGCAGTGAAAGTTTATCTACATTGAGAGGAAGGGCAGGATGTTTCCAGACCACCAGACTGGGAAGATTATTTTAGCTGCTGTGATTTGAACAGGCTGGAAAGGAAGGAAACAAGTGGGAATCAAATCCCAGCTAGGAAGAAGGCTCAGTAATTGAGACGGGAGATGGTGAGGGCAGGGATGAATGATTTAGCTGAGCTGGTAGGAAGAGTGTTTGATATCTGGTAAATGGCAGAGCAGGGGAGCAGTGTGTCCTGCTGAGCATCCAGATGCTGTGCTGAGAGCAAAGCCAGCAGGAGAGCGGATGGAGGTGTTGCAGAACTACTTGAGCACAAGGCTGGGAGTGTTGTTCCCAGATGTTGAAGGAGGAGATGGCAGAGGAAGAGGAATTCACCCATGTGATGTGCCCTCCTGACTCTGAGGACTGGGGGATGTTCTGGGAGACCACCCAGCTGGGAGGTAGCTTCATAGCAATTACTGCTACCTTGTGAATGCATGTGCTTGTAGGCAAGGGAAGAAGCATGGAGAGAACTCACAAACACAGACATTTTGCAGGTGGAAGAGTTAAATGAGAGAGATATATAAAAAAAATATGCTTGGTCAGGAGGTTAAAGTTTGCCAAAACTTATAATTAGACACTCACCTCATACTGCAGCAAGGAAAAGAAGCATTTTGGTAACATCGAATACTGTGTACTCCAGCAGGTTTTGATTTTTTTTTTTTTTTTTAAACAAAGCAACCGTATGCTGTCTTTTCAGCTGGAGGGAAGTGACATATGGTGTTGTTTAATAATTGAATTTATTTTCTAGCATCATGTAACATAATTGCCCTGGAAGTACTGTACATACTGCTTAGCTGCCTCTGAGAATGAGGAACAGTGCTCATTTCTTGCCTGCAACTGTGCTATTGTGCTGGTAGGTAGCTGTGAACATCAACAAGTCAAATAAGTGTTAAGTGATAGAAGTGATTCTGCAATCACTTATATCTGAGTAGCTGAGAAATCCTTCCTGGCTTTCATTCTGCTTTTCTTCTCATAGAATCATTGGATGTGCTAGAGTTGGAAGGCATTTTCAAAGGCCATCTGGTCAAACCCTCTGCAGTTAATGAGGGCATCCTGCACTAAATCAGGTTGCTCAGAACCTCTTCAAGCCTGGCCTTGAATATCTCCAGTGATGGAGCCTCCACCACCTCTCTGGGCAACTTGTTCCAGTGCCTCACCACCCTCATGTTGAAGAACTTCTTCCTAATGTCTCATCTAAACCTGCCCAGCTCTGGTTTAAAACCATTGCCCCTTGTTTTATGGCTCCATGCCTTGCAAACAGTCCCTCCCCAGCTTTCTTGTAGGCCCTCTTCAGGTTTCTGGTAGGCTGCCATGTGGTCTCCCTGAAGCTTTCTGTTCTCCAGGCTCCACTTGTCCTTGTTGCATCTAAAATTTTTTCAGTGTTTTTCTGGTTAGACTCCATTCACCCTGACAAAGAATCATAGAATGGTTTGGGTTGGAAGGGACCTCCAAGATCATCTGTTTCCAACCCCCCTGCCATAGACAGGGACACGTCCCACTAGACCAGGCTGCTCAATGCCTGGCCCTAAATCAGGGCTGGCAAATGGGAAGACATCTATAGAGCTGTCTGAGGCTGCACTTGCAGTGACAGACTCATGCCCATTGCTTTCCCTGTCATTAAAGGTCCGTGTGCAGTGGTGAGAATGTTCCATTTCACTCCCAAAAGTACAAAAGTATCTGAGAGCTTTGAGTTTCTTCCTTTTGTGAAACCCTGGTGATATTTTTTTGGTCCTGGAAAAAGAAACTTCTGTTCTAATTGGATTGTTCTAGTGCGTTATTTATGAATGCATTTTTTAAAAAAAACCTTCTTTCTGTCTCTTCACAAGATTGAATGGGAGCCAGAAACAGCAGGATTGATATTCTGCCTTGGTTAGATATAAATTTTTTATCGTATTAGCAATTTTGTTGTCATATTGGTTTTCACTTTCATTAGTACAAGGCGTTCAGATGTTTATTTTCCTTTTGAGTTATCCAAAATAAGTGATAATTTAATAAATGCAAATAGCTGCATAAAAACAACATTAGGGCTGAGGGGGAAGAAATATAAAAAAATAATTAATACAGAGGTAAAGATCCCTCTTTGTCTTCTGTTCCTGCAGGGTCTGAAAACAGACATTTCCTTTGCAGACTTGGCTTCTTTTTTGCCTTGCAGGAAAATTTCTCTCTGGAAGTGACCACACCACAGTTTTTCTGCTAAACCAAGTAGGGATGTTATGAGTTTTTCATATAGTTTCCTGCCCTCTTGGATTTGTACTTTATTTATTATAGTACAATAAGATTTATAATTTATTATATTTTCTGCTTTTAATGCTGTTAATTACAGCAAATAACTTTATTTATAGCCTACATTGTGCTCATGCCCATAGGTCCTTAAAAAGGTAAATCAGCTTTTTAAGGGACCATAGTGAAGTATAGTTGCTTCTGCAGTTCAGTGTTGGATCTTTAGAGCCTGCATTATTTCTCCTAGCACTAGTTTTCTTCCAGGCTTCCAGTTTTACCTCATTCAGAGGAAAATTCCTAACTATATTTGAAACTGCTAAGTAATTATTTCTGGATAGCCATTTGGCTCCATAATGCATTTTTCCAGTTCTCCATTATATCTGAAGCTGCCCTTATTTTAGGGGAAGACAGTCCTTTTACTGAGCTCTCTCAGAAAAAGTGTTTTTACCAGCAGATGTTTTGGAAAGGAAAGCCAGAAAATCAAAGGCTTCATTCTCTCTGTCCATTATGAGCCCATTACCCCTGTGTTACAGTGGGTTATTTTAGCTTTCTGGCTGATGAAAGAGGCAAGTAAGAGAACTAGAGTAGCTGGCTCCTATCAAGGAATCACCCCTTCTGTCCTTCCCTTCCATTTCTTTCGAGAGAAAGTAAGAATGACAGTATGAAAGATAATACCTATAGCTGTGAAGAATTCACCAGCAGTTCTTCTAGGCATGGCTGGCAGTCAGTAACCCACACTACACATTGTCAGTCTTAGAGAGTGGGAACTGCTTGGAATGTTACTGCTGATGTGGAGGAAGAGAATTTAACTGTGTGTATGTGATACTGGCCCCTGAGCAACTTGATCTAGCACAGGATGGATGTCCCTGCTCACTGCAGGGCTATTGGAGTAGATGGCCTTTGAAGGTCCCTTCCAACTCGATGATTCTTTGATTTCCTGGTGGGGAGATTTGTGACTGAACACAAGCAACTGGAGTTTCACTAGTAAAAATGAATGAAATTGTATGTCTTGGGAAGTAGGAGAGGTCAGATAAGAATAATGTAGGATGTTATATGTTGGTTGTGATGTCTATGAATCAGAACAAACTCTCAAACATTCTTAAATCTGAACTGGTTGCCCTGCTTGATTTATTTTAACCCAACCTGATGGGTTGGCTGTTGGCCTCTTTCTATCATGAACAGAAGCAAGGTCACTTCCCTCTACTTGATAGACAGGAACCTGGAATCTCAGTTTGTCTTTGAAGAAATTATAATTGCTCCTGTCTGATGTTTTTCCACTGAACTTCATGGCTACATAAAAGCCATGAAAAGGGAAATGCGGTTCATGTAATTTCTTACTTGATGACCCATCTATTTGATCTATTGATCTATTTGATGATGCTGCATTATGACTGCATTATGACTACTGGATTTTTGTCCGTTTCTACAAAAAAAAAAAAAAAAACAACACTAAAACCCCCTTTCTAGTCCCAGAAAACCCTAGAAGTTCCTCAAAAACAATGCATCATCTGGTATCAAGGAGGCCAAAGCAGACTTTTTAGAAGAAAGGTGTGTTGCTGCATTAGGCTGTGGAAATAAACAAAGAAATCAACAAGTTTATTCCATTCAAAACAGGGCTGATGATTTGAGCAGTTAAGAAGAAAGTGAATAATAGCCTTGCATTCCTTTGAGAGACTTCTCATTTGTTTGCATAAGCACCCAAGAAAAATTATATTCTTTTTTTTAATTAACTCAGACAAAAATCCGTGAAAGGAAGATGTATTCAAACAGAAACAATAAGGGCAAGATTCATGGTACTTGATGTAGATGTCTCTTCCTAATCCTGTTGTATTAAACTGCCTCTAAAATGGAATGATAATAAAAGGCACTTGCAAGGCTCGAGCTGTTTTGGTGTATTTCGTTGTCTGGGTCACGACCCACCTGTGTCTTCCCATTGACCTTGAAGGGAGCACAGGGAAATACAAACCTGATAAAAACCAGCTAAGTTCACTTATTCTGACTTATTTCCTCTATTAAGGAACCAGGGTTTTTTTCCCTAGCTCTATGGGTTGCAGAATACAACCTTGGAAAAGCTCGCACCATTTAGCATGCTTTAACATGATATGAAGATGAAATCTTTTTAATTATTGAGAAGTCAAGCAAAGTTTTAGAATCATAGAATGGTTTGGATTAGAAGGGACCTTAAAGATCATCTAGTTCCAACCCCATGCCATGGGCGGGGATACTTCCCACTAGACCAGGATGCTCATTGTCTGATCCAGCTTGGCCTTAAACACCTCAAGGGAGGGAGCATCCATAGCATCTCTGAGCAACCTGTTCCAGTGTCGTACCATCCTCACAATAAAGAACTTCTTTCTTATACCCAGCCTAAATCTACCCTCTTCCAATTTGCATCTAGTCCTAGTCCTGCCATCCTGTACCCTATTAAGAAGTCCTACCCCAGCTTTTCTGTAGACCCCCTTCAGGTATTGAGAAGCTACTGTGAGGTCCCCCCTGAGCCTTCTCTTCTCCAGGATGAACAGCCCCAGCTCCTTCAGCCTGTCCTTCACTTCTCTGATCTATCTTCCTGGCCCCCCTCTGGATCAGCTCCAACAGCTCTATGTGATTAACAGTTCAAATCTTGTGCCAGTGACTGCCAGCAGGATTAAAGCGTGTGCCATGCCAGAGCAATGCTAGTAGATAAATATTTAAATGTTAAAAGAAATATGGCAGTGCTGTGCATATAAACTATAAGATTGGTAATAGCAAAAGGCAATGTCATTTGAAGAAAGCTATTTAGGTAGTTAAATTGCACTGATTTAGAAATGCTTATTGTCACAGGTAAAGTTGCACAAAGGAATTTGCTTCTAGGAACCGTGGAACAATGTGTAATGTTTCCCAATGCCTTTGAGGGCAGAATGTAAGGGAAACCGACTACAGTATCAAAGAATGGCACCCAAACAGAGACTTGTTTTGTGAGTAGGAAGAGCAGAACCAACATTGATTTAATGAAGTTATCTTAAAACTCCAGTGTGTTGCATTTGAAGGATGAGAAGGAAGGTTGAGGAAGTGGTAACTGGAGGTCTGGAGCACCTTGGCTATGAAGACAGGCTGAGAGAGTTGAGGTTGTTGAACCTGGAGAAGAGGGCACTGGGGAAATCTTAGAGCCCCTTCCATTATCTAGTGGGGGCCTGCAGGAAAGATGTGGGAGGGTGTATTGATCAGGGAGTGGAGCAATAGAAGAGATTTAAACTCAAAAAGGGAAGATATCAATTAAATATTAGGAAGAAATTCTTTACTGTGAGGGTAATGAGACACTGGCCCAGGTTGCCCATAGAAGCTGTGGATGCCCCATCTCTGGAGGAATTTAAGACCAGGTTGGCCAAGGCACTGAGCAGCCTGGTCTAGAGGGAGTTGGAACTAGGGTTCTTTGAGCATCCTTCTCTGGTGGGAATTGTCTCTGCCCNTATCAATTAAATATTAGGAAGAAATTCTTTACTGTGAGGGTAATGAGACACTGGCCCAGGTTGCCCATAGAAGCTGTGGATGCCCCATCTCTGGAGGAATTTAAGGCCAGGTTGGCCAAGGCACTGAGCAGCCTGGTCTAGAGGGAGTTGGAACTAGGGTTCTTTGAGCATCCTTCTCTGGTAGGAATTGTCTCTGCCCATGGCAGGGAGAGTTGGACTAGATGATCTTTAAGGTTCCTTTCAGTCCAAACCATTCTGTGATTCTATGATACTTCAAGGATGCAGGTTAGTTCTGTTGATTCAGACGCAAAGCAAATGGGTTGTTTAATAAAGGAAAAGATTTGGAGTGTGTTTTTAAGTCTGACAGCACAACTACGTTAGTTTGCCCAGGGAATATTAAAACACTAATTTGTTTGCTGAAAATGTGAAAGTAAATGAAACTGCCTGCTAAACTGATGTTGTTTGTTTGCTTTCCTTTGTCCCCTTGAGGTTTGATCTTTGGAGATGTTGGTGTTATTGCAGGTTTGAAGTTGAGTAACTTTCTTTGTTATAGTTTATTTTAAACTGTGTCCCAGAAATTAGATGCTACTCAGAGGGATAATTTCCAAAACAAATGTAGTCTCCTGAGTTGAAGCCTCTTTTGATAGCTCTGTAGGGCTCTTTATAGTGCATTGCAGAAGGTAACTGTAATATATGATACTGAATTTCTCTAAATTCATTAAGTAAAAATTTTTGGCTGTGCAATACTTCCCATTGTCACAGCTTCACTTTTCTGCATCTCATGCTCTGCATTTTGAGGAGATGCAAAGAAATGTAATTAAGAACAAGGAGAAAAGAAAAATTATTCCTATTTGGAAGCACATTTGGTTGAGGCACACTGTGTGGTAGGTCTTCTCACAGGGATGTGGTTGTTTTCCCATAATGCAAGAACTTTATGGCTATTTAAGGAAAAAAAAGAAGAAAATATGGACTAACCCTTTTCTGTTTCACATACTTAAACTCCTCATTCTGCTTCCTACCCCAAATTGAAATATTCAGCTACTTTATTCTCTTACTTCCAATTGACTGCTCTGCCTAGAATTCTTTTAACTTCTCACTAGGCAGAATAAAATGCATTTGGGCTGCAAGAAAATTTAGGTAAATAGCATATGAAATTATGGAGCCAGGAAATGATTAAAAATCCCCACAAAATCAACAACCACCCTAATTCCCTCTATTCTTTGCATTTAGCAGCAAGCAAATGGTAAAACATGTGAAAACAGAGTATGCCCACTGAGAGAATTACATTTAGAGAGAAGTTATGAGGGAAAACATACATGAGGGAAGAAATTATATGGTTTTCAAAGTAGTGTCTGTTTTTGTGAAATTTGAGGTGAGTTTATCAGCAGCTTCCAAATCCATTGCATGTCTGTAGTATCCAGGTTGCCCAACTGTGGGTTTCTCCATGTTCTGTTGCCTGTAGGAAGAATCCCTGTACATGTCAAGAGAGGAATTGTGTTATTTAATAGGGTGCTTTTCACCATAATTCCAAAAATTTTTTTTTCACTCATAAGTTATCTTGTGTCGGAGTTTTACCAGGCTTAAAATTGCTCTCTTTTAGAGGTTTGTTTGGTCAACAGCCCCTGCAATGTGTAGCAAATGTACCTTCTTCCAGCAAGCCAAAATAGCACTGCTGAGAATCCTGGTGAGGATTTTGAAAAGCCAGCCACTAGAAACATATATACAACTATAGAATCTCAAGAATGATAGAATGGTTCAGGTTGGAAGGGACCTTTAAAGATCATCCAGTTACAACCTCCCCCTGCCCTGGGCAGGAACACCTCTCATGAGACCAGGTTTCTCAAAGCTCCATCCCATAGGGATGACTGCTATTTGACAATGAAAATACTGTTGATACTAACATATCTGTACTTCAATATTGCTATTTCAAATATAAGGAAATAGTTACAGTACCTGGAAATTAATAATTGTGTTTACTGTAAATGAGAGAAAAAATAAGGAGAAACCTGAAATGTAATATCTGACTTTTGAAAGAGCTAATGAGTTCTAACATCAGGAAGTAAGGGGCAGAATCACCTCTCTTGACCTGCTGGCCATCTCTGTACTTTCCTGATGTAATTTTCTGAAATGTTATGTAGGATCCAGCCCCTGGTATGAACATGCTTTGATTTTTTTCAATGGGATCTGTTTTTCTCAGGAAGCTTTCAACAGCTTTTTCTACTCCCTGACCTCTTTCCCGGGCAACATGGATTCAAATTGGAAGAGGGGAGATTTAGGCTGGATATAAGAAAGAAGTTCTTTGAGGGTGGTGAAGCACTGGAACGGGGTGCCCAGAGGGCTGTGGATGTCCCCTCACTAGAGGTGTTTAGGGCCAGGCTGGATGGGCCATTGAGCAACCCGGTCTGGTGGTAGGTTTGGAACTAGGTGATCTTCAAGGTCCCTTCCAACCCAAACATTGTATGATTCTAAGTAAGTTAGAAAATACAGTCCTGGAAAATGGCAAAATTACTTATTTATTTTAGAATCATAGAATTCTAACAAATGAATTATTATTAATTATTTCTGCTTGCTTAGAAACCTATAAATCCTGCTAATCTTGGTGCCTACTGATGCATTGCAAGTGGCAGGACAGGATGGGAGACTGTCCAGATAAAACCATTCCTGTAAAAGATGAAAGAAAATAACTGATTGAGCTGGAGATGGTTTGAGAAGACAAGGAGATGCTGTGGTTCACTGCAATAGGCAGTGATCTCTAAACATGACAACAGTGAGGCTGTTGTGGGCATCCCACCAAAGAAGTGTTGAAGGAAAGGGATTAAAGCAACAGAGCTGATGGGCAGCAGGTGCCACAGCTTGAAAAAAAAAAACAAAAAACCTTTGATTTAAAATCAAGCAGATGGGTGATAGATGTTCTTGCATGCCTGCTAGAGGTGAGCAAAGCCATCCAGTGCAGAAGGAGAGAGAAGAAGACATGGGAGGACAGACTGCAGGAGAGGCTGGGAGCAACAAAATGTGGCAGGCATTACATTTCTGTGCCTCTTCTGTGATGGTATGAAGTCAGAATTCATTAAAGCCTTTTTATAGGTACGGTAGCAACACCATATGGAGTATTTCTGTCTTTGCCACAGCCACATGACAGTCTCTGAAGAACACCATGTGTATTCAGTACGTTGTCTCAGGCACTGAAACTTTGGAGGTGTGTGGAAGGGATGTATGCACAGGATTAAATGTATCTAGTAGCCAACTATTAATCAATAAGTTATGTTCTCCCTACACAAGCAATTATTTCCTGAGGAGGGAAGTGCTGGGTTGGCCTTGGCCAACTTTCTCTCCAGCCACACTCTTACCCCTATCAGGATGGAGGAAAGGAGATAAAAGGTAAATGGGTTGAGGATGGGCCCTCCACCATTTCTTTAGGCAATCTCTCCCAGTATCCCACCACTCTCATGGTGAAGAACTTCTTCCTAATGTCTAATCTAAACCTGCCCTGCTCTTAGTTTAAAATCATTGCCCTTTGTCCTATTGCTCTTATGCCCCGGCATCAAGTCCCTCCTCAGCTTTCTTGTAGGCTCCCTACATGAAATAAGTTCACCAGTTATCATTAAGACAGTCCAAATAC
Source organism: Turnix velox (assembly GCA_013400935.1). Taxonomy (NCBI): domain Eukaryota; kingdom Metazoa; phylum Chordata; class Aves; order Charadriiformes; family Turnicidae; genus Turnix; species Turnix velox. The sequence goes on along the minus strand of VZTY01012502.1, from coordinate 92,428 downwards.
TTGATATCAGAAATATTTTGGATTTTAAAGATGTAGGTCCTACAGGCAAATGACATGGCAGTGTGTGTCAGACATACATGTTCTGTGTGTAATATTTAATCAGCTATCCCTTACTGTCCTAAAATAAGAATTGATTTCTAGACTAGACAAGGTATACCATGAACATTTAAATTTATTTCTTAAATGTTTGCATACTGAGATAGACTTGTGTCTTTGGGCTAGAGGAGTAACCTGCTGTATTTTCAATTTGCCAGCCTGAGGCTGTGCATGGACATCCTAACATAGTCCATCCCTACTTGCACCATTGTGTGGTGCTTGAAATTTGAGAGTTCATACTTCTAATGAGTTACCGACTCCATTTTCAGTAACATCAGGGAAGATAAAATGCATCAGTTAAGCCTGATCTGTCATGCAGCAGCACAGTTGAGCACTCCTAACATCTGAGCTAGTATTAATCACAAAAATAAGAAGAGCACTAATATAGTTTATGAGTTGAAGATTGTTAATGTTTCCCTGAAGAAACTTTTACATTTTTGTTTGCTTGATTTGTGATGCTCTCCTCTTTCACTTTAATATTCCAGTTTTCTCTTTTACTTGGAGAATGTGTGAGAAACACTTTTATATTAAATTCTTTATGGAACAGGTTGCCCAGAGAGGTTGTGGACACCTCCTCCCTGGAGGTGTTTAAGGCCAGGCTGGACAAGGCTCTGAGCAACCTGGTCTAGTGGGAGGTGCCCCTTCCTATGGCAGGGGGTTTGGAACTAAATGATCTTTAAGGTCCCTTCCAACCCCAACTATTCTATGATTCTATGTTTATTTGAGTGCTTACAAGAATTAATGTTGGTTTACGCCTCTTAAAGATACTTACTTTTGACAATCAGCTATATTTTATTTTAACTCTTTTGTCTAATTATTTAGATGGCAGCAATACTAAAATCACCATGGTCATTCATATCATCCCTTCTTTGAGCAGGCCCTTGTTCATTACAAGAAAGCCTTTGGGAAAATATCTAACAGCAAGTTGTCTTTGTTTGAAAGCAGCACACATCATGCAGAAATTGAATTGAATCAAAATTGAATCATTTTTTTAGTTATCTCATGAAACAGCAATGTGGAAATTTTCATAAAATCTGAATATGTTAATCTCTAGATATGTAAAATTTACATACAGTCTTTGCACATTTTCAGTTGTGAGTTATTTTTATGTTTCCTTTTTTTGTAAAGTAGTACTTCTATAATAAAGATTGTAAAATGCTACCTTGAAGCTATATAGATTCTCAACACATGAACAGACTTTGATGTACTTATATCTTCAGACCATCGTGGTTACACCCATCCTGTTGTTATCAAGAAAAGTAGTTTTGAAAAATTGGATGAGATTCAGAAATGCTCAGATGAGTAGAAAAATATGTTACAAGGACCGAGAAGGAGTTCAGTGTATTTAAAGAAATTGAGCTTATGGATGACCCATCCTTGGAGGTGTCCAAGGCCAGGCTGGTTGGGACTTTGAGCAACCTGGTCTAGTGGGAGGTGTCCCTGCCTATGGCAGGAAGATTGGAACCAGATGATTAATGGGCTGTTGATTACAATCTCTGTAGAATTTTTGAAGAAAAGTGAACTGGTGATGGAAAGAAAAGCTGACAATGGCAAAGACCCAGCAGCTGGAGACTGGAGCTAGGTACATTCAGACTTGAATCAGGTAGCTCTTCTAAATATGAAGTATGCTGGATTTAGAATCACACAGCACCAATGTTTTTCTGGAAGTTGTTGATCTGTGAACACAGATAAATTGGAGGGATTTGGTAGCATGTGTTGAATAGGTCACACTGCAAAGCTCTAACAAAACCTGCTTTCTCTCCAAATTATGGCCAATGTGGGTGGGCATGTTAGAGATGGTGCAACCTGTAGAAGTGACAGTGTGATGTGCGGATGAGAATATTTGGTTGATCTACTGTCAGGTGTCTTCAGGGGTGTGATTGCTCTCTGAACTTCAATGTTTTACTAAGACTCCTAATGCCTAATTCCTTTATGTGTAATGGGCAGGCTGACAGGAACAGTCACTGCCTCCATCACGAGCAGAAGATGAAGTTCAGTGAGAGGGATGAAGTGTGTGCTCCTGCTCTTCTTTTTCATTACTGAGTAATAGTCTTGATATGAAATGATTGTAGCCAACATAGATGGGTCATCATTTTTCAAGGTGACTAGCTTTTCTACTCTCCTCTGAGGCACATGATTCATCCCATTGCATGACTTAGACTGAAAATAAGCATGCTACACTTTGCAATTTGTTTTCAATACAAACTGAATGCCACAGGCTGAGTTTTCCAGTGGAGGCAAAAGAGAGCCAATGCTTATCGATGGTAAGAATTGTGCCTATTTGTCATACACAGATTTGATTCATTCATTCCAGACTTAATGGAGAAGGGAAAAGTAATCTCTTTGTAGAGCTACAGAGAAAAATAAAGGAAGGTTCCATCTAGTTTTTTAATAGCAGCTTCTGTTTTTCAATCCCTAATTAATTTTAGTAGTTACTGCCCTCCTGAAAAATCTTTTGGTTATACGTGATATATGTATTTACCTTTTAGAACAGTGATCCCAACAGTAGGACCTAGTAATCATGTCTATGAAAAGCTACCTGCTCAAGTTGAAATTGATTTCTCTGGAGGAAAAATACTAGAATTGCTTTTGTATTCATAGATCTGTGCTTCAAAGTGCAAAGTCATACTGATCAGTATGGGCTTGTTGCATTATTTCAACAGTGGAGATAATTTAATGAATGATGAGTAAAAGAGGACATTTATATGACATTCAATTATTTAATGATGTAAACTGTCAAAGTTTTTTTATTCCAGACTCCAAAAGCTGAATTTAGAAGCCAATCCAGAGAAGTCTTTGAAATGGAATTTTTCATTAGCATTAATGACTTTTAGTTTGCAATGGTTGTTGTACGGGTCATCTGCAAACTGCAGCAATTAAAGCATTGCTGGTAATTATAACTTACAGAAAATAACTGAAACAGAGTTTGAGTATAATGTGTGTCTGTACCACAGGACTACATCAAAAGCAGGTATGGGTGCTTTGGTTTCAGCTACCACGATTGCCCTCCTATGGTGGAAGTCATTAGGAAATAATTGCTCAGAAATTACAAATACCTTCCACCATATTATAATTAAGGTTATGCTGAGGGTTTTTTTCTAGTCAAATTTTAAAATAAATTCATAGTTGCTGATATCAGAAGAGTGTTTCTGTGCCAGACAGGTTTTTTTCTCTGCTCTTGGACATTCTTTACTTACACTTCATACACACAGTCCCAAATATTAGACCATTAATGGATGTGTGAAAAGAGTAGATGCCTATTTTTCCTTACAGCCTTCATCCTCCCTGCTCTTCAACCTTGCCTTTAAATGGTGTAAATATTGGACTATGGTGTAAAGCTCTTTACCTCAAGGAAATTTGAGTGTGTCCTTTGATTCAACAGTCATAAATTGATGACCCTCAGCTTTGACCCTCAATAGTTTTTTGTCTTTACAATTCTTAGTACCAATCCAATGCATTGGGTGCTACACTAAGTGTTTCTCTGTCCTGATGGATGAGCACAGCTTTCTATGTCTGCAAAGGAGACATCTGCCCTTTTGAGGTACTTTGAGCAATAGAAATAAAGAAGGAAAATTATTTTAAAAGGCCTCTTTGTTACAGTTATACTTTGAAATTCACTGAGAAGGAGTGCACTTAAGGTCTTCTCTTAAATATACTCTTGGGTTGATTTTAGTCTCTGCCATTAATTTATTTTGAGCTGGAGAAGTCAATTAATGGTATTGTTCCTTGGTTAATGTCTGTAGACATGAAGGTCTGTGGGGGAGATGATTCCACACTGCTGAGCTTCATATATACCCTGAAGACTTAAAATTTCTCATCACTTTTAAGTAGATGGTCGTAACTAGTGTGTTAAATGCCTCAACAAATCCCTCAACATGGTGTAAAGGTGCACATCCAGTGATAGTGTTGCTCCTACTAGAATAACTTAACCTGTTTCAGGACAAAATGTCTATATTGGCATTGAGTATAGTACAGAAAGGTGAAGAGTTTGTTTCTGGTATTATTGGCTGACAACTGGATGGAGTTTTGTACCAGAGGTAATAAGTTAGCCAGATTATCCTGTTTGAATGTGCTTTGACTCATGAATACACAGTGTATAGTTTTCACTTTGAAGGGTTAACCATTATGTGAGAAGGTATATTACATGCTCATTGGATAAAGTAGGCTAAATAGAGCCAAGATCAGTTCTTTTTTGTTTTCTTTTTAACATCTTGAAAAACCAATGAAATTCATGTTATTTGTTTCATTTGTGTGCAGAAGTTCTAAATGCCTTTGTGTTCCTAAAGAAATACAATTACTGTTTGGGGTTTTTCCTGGATTCTAAATCATTTGTTAAAGTCACAGCTCCTTCCTTACAAATCAAGATCTCATCTCTGAAGCAGAATTTCTTTGATATTACTTTTATATTTGTTCACACCTTTAGTCTCAGGGAAGGGTTTTATTAATACTTTATTAATACTCTGTGGCTTCCAGAATAAGTGCAGAATTTCCTGAGAAAGCCTGTTTTGAGTTTATAATAAAAAGGGATTTAAAGGTTGCAGATGTTCCAGCTTTGGAAGCCAGCCAGCCTAGAGCTGACAACCCTATAAGGGTAAAGAGATTGAAGAGTTTTGACCTAGAACAATTTACTAACAGTCTGGGCTTTGCTTCAGAGCAAGTTTCCAATTACAAAAATTCCCTCCAATGCTTCTTTATGTATTTTGCTTCTAAAGGGCAAAAGTATAGGGCCCAGGTCATGTTCCTGGTCACATTAAGAAGACCTTCCCTCCTGTGTGTGATACAGCGTCTGGGACAAGGTTTTTATTCTGTCTGTGTATCACCAAGAACCTAGGAGCCTGGCTGTGAAGATCTGACTGAGGGTCTACCTCAGGCAAGAGTAAAAAGAGATCTTGCCTACAGAATGGCTGATTCTTTCATATAGGAACTCTCAGAACATAAAGTGATTTATACTAGAGGAAAGGAATTTGCTTCCTCATAAAGTGCTGACACTCAATTCCCGTTGCCTCACCCAGGGAGAAATTGTTTCCTCTTGTCTGATCTTATAAAAGTAAGGTCTCTAGACCCTTAAAAAAACTTTATTTTGTGCCATTGACAGGATGGGGGTGTGTGTGATTGCCAGCTTTTTTCTGCTGGTTGAGAGGGAATGGTTTGGAGCAGAGCAACATTCATTCAAAGATTTGATGCCAACTTGAGTGACATTTCAGAATACTGACAAACACTAGGAAAACATTAGGGTTAAGATGTAGACAAATGGTATTTGCCTTACATTGCATAGATGTTTTGAGAAGAGGCTTTCAAAAGGCTTTGTACCATTTTCTAGCCCTGTGTTGGAATATTCAAGTTTTGTTTAAACACCAGGTTTCTTGGGACCAAGGCAGAAAAAGCAAAAGGTGGCCCTGCTTGTTTTTTATTCTCTTCCCCTTCCACAAAACCAGAAGATGAAGCTCTTTGCTTTCCTTCTGAAGTATCTGCTGAGAGGAAGTAAGGAAAAGAGGTTGAAGAGTGGTGGTTTTCTATTCTCTCAAGGAACAGGTGACAGAACAAGAGGAGATGGCATCAAGTTGTGCCAGGGGAGGTTTAGGCTGGATTTTGGGAAAAAAATTTTACACTGAAAGGGTTATCAAGCACTGGAACAGGCTGCCCAGGAAGGTGGCTGAGACACTGTCCCTGGAGGTATTTAAGAGATGGATGAGCAGGATTGCTGCTCTGCCCATAGTTGGAAGAGTGTTTTGGCCACCAAACTCTCAGATAAAGAAATTTGAGGGTCTAGTTGGAACCTCAGTACTTTGGGGTGATTTTCTTCTACTTAAGACCAAGCTGTCAAAAGTCAATGTTTGAGGTGTTTGACATCTGAATGAAGCCTCTGCTTTCAGTGGGTGTTTGGAACTGCCTTTGAGCAAAGGTAGTATTGTTTTCCCATTTAAATGCATGGATGTAGATATGAAAGTTCTTAATTTACATGGTAAATTCACTCTGCAGTAATGATTGCTTTAGATCTGTCTGCTAAATTATTGCTCTTGCTTTCAAACTGTTCTTTAGAGAGATTATTTTGGGTTTTTTTGAGAGACTGATGATTGAACGTATCGCTGTGTTCTCTATAGCAACATCAATTATTTCAATAAAGGCCAAATAAAAAGAGCTATTTGCTTGTTTACTCAGACAAAGACTTGCTGAGACTTTCAAGTGCCTCAGATGTCTGTATCACTGCAAGCCTCCCTAATGCCAGGAATTCTCATGGTGCCTTGACAAGGGTTCCCATAGTATTCAGTAGAGAGGTCCATGGAGTCAGCAATATAGCAAATGGGTTTGGTATTTCACTCAGTGAGCTTTGCTTTAGCAGATCACAGAACCATAGAGTTGGAAGGGACCTTCAAAGGTCATCTAGACCAACCCTACTGCAGTGAACAGGGACATCTTGCACTAGATCAGGTTGCTCAGAGCCTCATCAAGCCTGACCTTGAATGTCTCCATGGATGGGGCTTCCACCACCTCTCTGGGCAACCTGTTCCAGTGTCTCACCACCCTCAAGTTGAAGAACTTCTTCCCCATGTCTATTCTAAACCTACCCTGCTCTAGTTTAAAACAATCACCCGTCATCCTATCACTCCATACTCTGCCAAACTGTCCCTCCCCAGCTTTCTTGTAGAGCTCCTTCAGGTTTCTCTTCTCCAGGACAAACAGCCCAACCCTCTCAGTCTGTCCTTGTAGGGGAGGTGACCCAGCCCTCCTTTGAACATCCTTGTAGCCTTTAGGTGTGTCTTTAATCAGCTAGACTAAGAGATTTGTTTCTATTGAACGTGAATAACAAGAAGCTTCCTGATGGTCATTTTGCAACAGCAAATGTTGTTGTCTTTCTGTTGGAGTTTATAAAATAGTGAGGCACAATGTAAAGTGGTTTTTAAGGATGGAGAAATCTCCATTTCTGATTATACAAGGTAATATTTTTCTATGTGAGAAGGGAATGTAGGCTTTGTCCTGTGCCATGTGCCAAGTGACTACTTATTCCTGAAGTATAAGACAAGATCACCTCAATGATTCACTCAACCCAAGCTAAGTTAGCACTTTTGACCTGTTTATTGCATAGCTGGTTGTGTGGCATCAGAGTTAAAGAAGTGAAATTTCTCAGAATAATAATTAACATGGGATTTATTTAGATTTGTTGTTGGGGTTTTTTATAAGTAACTTCATTTTCATTATGTCTTTCTCTAACGGTGATTTCCCTTAGCTTAAAACAAGGGAAATTATCTCCCTGATTTAATATTAACCTTTGATTAAAATTGTGCAGCTCATGCTGAGAGTAGTAACATGTTTTGCAGCTTTTTTTCCTTCAACTGTTCCACTCAAAGGGCTTCAGAATGAGGCAGGTGGCATTAACACCATTTTTTAGAGAAGAAATTGGAACAGAGAAAAAGAAATGCCTTTCTGAGGTTTGATTCAATTGACCAGTGTGGTGCCCTCTGTGACACAGAAATGCCATTTATCTGTAAATAACTCAACTGAACGCTGGTGAATCTGATCATTTCATGCTTCTTTGATGATTTGGTGATTTTTCTGTGTGTTGACTTTTCAGATTGTGTGGGCCATGAGATGCTTCTGGTCCTATTGCTGGTTGGTAAAAGAAAAACACGGTTAATTTCAGACTGGATATTGGGAAAAAAATTTACACTGAAAGGGTTACTAAGCATTGGAAGAGGCTGCCCAGGGTAGGGGTTGAGGCACCATCCCTGGAGGGATTTAAGTGATGGGTTTAGTGATGTTTCTTGGCAGAGTTAGGTTGATGGTTGGACTTGGTCTGAAAGGTCCCTTCCAACCTAGTAACCTTGTTGAAGCCAATAGTCTGTGGTCTAAGGATATAAATGAGGTAAATTTTGTAAGACAGATGTAATTTTTTCTGTTACTTCTCTCTACAAACTCTTAATTCTAATTAATATGCATTCCTATTCCTTTCACTATACAAAACATAATCATGCACCAGAATGACTATTTCCTTTGAGCTTTGCCACTTCAGGCTTTATAATGTTATTTTGTTTAGGTTCTTGTCTAAGAAATTACTCAAGTGCTGGTTCTAAAAGAGGTTTGGAATGTTAATTAGGTCCATTAGGTCTGTGCTGAGTCCATCAAATTAATTTTGTTTCTGTCCCACGTAGATATGAATCTCAGCTGCCTGAATTGAAAAGGCTATTACATTATATACAGCCTCTTGTGTCCTGGAATTTCTCAATAATGTGCTTATATAGTACTTATATGCCCTAAAGAAATATCTCTGCTCATTTGGGATAGTTTTAAAACACCTACTTTGCAGAAGAAGGCAGATTTCTCTGTCTCTCTTCTGATTTGTGGCGAAGGTCTAATTGAAGTTAAACTGAAGTAGTAAATAATTTCTTATTTAAGCCACAGGACTTCTGTGGGGCTTTAGAATCTTCAAGAACTGTTTAAGGAAAGCATTTTTCATGCTAACCAGAGAAGGTACCCTGTATTTTGTTGGGTGAATGGTTGGAAATTCAAGTTTCAACCAGTTTTGCAACTTTCCTCATGAATCATAGAATCATAGAATAGTTTGGGTTGGAAGGGACCTTAAAGGAAATACAGAACACAGGGCTTCTGTAGACGTTGTCTCAGCACTCCTTTGGCTCACTTTTCCTCTCTGCCTCAGGTTTTTGCATCTTTTGTGAGCACCAGCTCATGCTTCACATCTCCATCTGTGTCACATATAACTCGTAAGTACCCAAGTTCCCACCTAGGAAAGCAAATTTATTTATTAAAATAACATTGGTAATGGCAGATTTAAAATATTACTAAAAATTATCTCTGTCCCTGATTTGGGATTTACCAAGGGGAGATAAGCAGTAATTGCTTGGTGGCACTGGAGGTTCTTGCATTTTAATTAATGTATAACTGTATATGCACTGAGAACATCTGAGAAAAGATACCCAAGACATCCAAAATATACTTCTTTTAATGTCTTGCTGCAAGGGCCCTTTCTTCAAATGAACATTCCTGGGTTAATACAATTGTCATGACACTCAATTAGGGGTCCATGTGGTACCTCTGAAAATTTTTTTTTCTTTTCTTATTGTCACCATAGGAGCAAATTATTCCACTTATATTTTGCACAACCAAGCTGTAAACTTGGTTGTAACTGTAAAGTGAAGCTGAAAGGGAACTAATAAAGGAATACAATAAGAATATGGGACTTTAAGTGTGATGTAATACAGTATAATTAGCCTTTTTCTCTCAGAAGGACAAAACACAAAAGTGCAGGTCTGGAGTACAGAGAAAAAAAAAGAAATTTCTGGCATTTCAAATGACAAGAAGAAAAAAAAGTTAATTAGACATTTGGAAGTTCTTCACCATGAGGGTGGTGACGCACTGGAATAGGTTGCCTAAAGAGGTGGTGGAAGATCCATCCCTGAAGGCCAGGCTTGATGAGGCTCGGAACAACCTCATCTAGTAAAGATGTCCCTGCTCACTGCAGGGGGGTAGGAGTAAATGTCCTTTGGAGGCCCATTCCAACTCTGTAACTCTGATTCTGTGATTCTATGTTTCTATAAGTAATCTGAGGTGGGAGCACTTTAGGACATTGAGCTATTGGAGCAGGTCCAGAGAAGGGCCACG
>VZTY01012502.1:0-82618 GCA_013400935.1 Turnix velox | reverse complement strand
GGTTGTGGATGCCCCCTCCCTGGAGTTGTTCAAGACCAGGCTGGACATGGCACTGAGCAGGCTGATCTAGTGGGAGGTGTCCCTGCCTATGGCAGGGGGGTTGGAACTCGATGATCTTTAAGTTCCCTTCCAACCCAAACTATTCTATGATTCTATGATTCTGATTATGGGGATGACTTACTCAGTGGTAGGAGATGTCAAAGAAGTTTCTCACTGATGTCTTTCCTGGGCTTGAATAAGTCAATGAACTGTGCCTTCATTTTTTCATCAGCAAAATTAAATTAGAGATTGACATTTAGATTCCAAATATTGTGATGAACAAAGTGAGTAAATTGAAATAGTTTTTCAAAGTGCTGGCTACTAAGTTGGACTTAACCATCCAGATAATTGCAGCTGATATTAGTAATTCAGTAGCTCAGTGTTATTTCATATGTTTTCCTTTAAGAAATCAAAGCTTAAACAATGGACAATTTGGTTTCTTGTTTGGGAAGTTCTCCCTGGAGATGTATTAGGTTTTTGAGCCTGCAACATGCCCTACTGTTTTGTAAAAGAAATCACAGCACTTTTCCAAGCAAACTTTGTAATGTAAAGACCATGGTACAGGCAGTGAAACAGACATTTTGTTTCCTTCTTGTAGCAAAGAGGGCCAATGGCATCCTGGGGTGTATTAGAAGGGAACTGGTTAGGTTTATAGAGGTTCTCCTCCCCCTCTACTCTGCCACATCTGGAATATTGTGTTCAGTTCTGGGACCCTCAGACGGACAGAGAACTGCTTGAGAGATTCCAGCATAGAGCCACAAAAATGATGAAGGGATTGGAGCATCTCCCTTTACGAGGAAAAGCTGAGGGAGCAGGTTCTCTTTAGCTTGGAGAAGAGGAGACAGAGGGGTGACCTCATTAATAGTCTGTAAATATGTAAAGGGAGAGTGTCAGCAGGATGGAGCCAGGCTCTTCTTATGCAATGGTAGGACAAGGGGCAACAGGTGGAAGCTGGAACACAATTCCATATAAATGCAAGAAAAATCTTTTTCACAGTGAGAGTGACAGAACAGTGGAACAGGATGCCCATAGAGGTTGTGGAGTCTCCTTGTCTAGAGAAATTCAAAACTGACCTGGACAAATTCCTGTGTGACCTGGTCTAGGTGTCCTTGCTCTGGCAGGGGGAATGGACTAGATGATCTCTTGAGGTCCCTTCCAATCCCTGTAATTCTGTGATTCCATATGTGCCCTTTTCAAACAACGTTTGCTGTTAATTCTGAAAACAAATTTACAGAGTTTCTTTTGGGGATCTTGAGACTCTGAAGCAGCAGTTGGATTTTCACTTCTTTACTCCATTTAATTTGTTGCTTGTAGAAACCTGATCCCTGAAGGTTTGGAGCAGTCAAACATCATAGAATCATGGAATGGTTTGGGTTGGAAGAGTCCTTAAATATCATCTAGTTCCAACCCCTCTGCCATGGGCAGGGACACACCCCACTAGACCAGGTTGCTCAAAATAATGTCATTCCATAATGCCTTATGTTCCCAATGGTAAAGTAGCCAAATACTTCTTCACTAAAAGTTTTTTTTGGTGCAATAAAACTCAAGGAAAAGTTCAATGTGAATGCACAGGCTGACTTGACATAGCTGAGAGTGTTGGCAGGATGAGTGACCGGAGATGGATAGATGGCTTTAACTTTGCAAATGTTGTGACGTTAGAAGTCTAAGATGAAATACTGCTGTGTCATGAGCTCAGTCAGCACTTGGGAGATGAATGCGTCCGTCATTGACGTTGTGATTAAAAAGCATAAAATGGCATAAATCCAATAAATTATTCCAGAAGCCTATGGAGGGGGTTTTGCATCTTTTAAATATGAAAACTTATGCTTTTCATGTGACAGAGATTAAGAAATATCTCAGCAAACTGGAGAGTGATGGATTTTCTACTTGAAAATTATGACCCGTATCCTAATGAATCTATGGCAAAAACACCCCACAGCAATAAAGGAAGTCAATGAATCCATGGCAAAAAAGCACCCTGAAAACATGTCCAAAAATATGTCCAGAACACTAGGTGAATTCCCAAAACTAGAGCATAATAACTGAGCTGACTCTGACGTAAGGAAATTGGGTGTTTGAGGTAATAGGAGGAACTTGGGTCAGTGTGGGCTCTGCTGCACTGCCACATCCATCTGTGTCCACATTGACATCAGCCATTATTATTTAGGCTTTTTGTTGATGATGCTTGAAAAGTCTGCAGTCTACCCAGTAGAAATTCAGTATTGAGTGGTTGGATGAATGCAATATTGATTTTAACATAATATTTCTTATGTGTTGGTTTTGATTGGAACAGAAATAATGCCATTTATTCCCCATATCTTCTAAGATGAGCAACAGCATTTGGATTTCCACTTTATGTATTAATTTAACAGGAATATGCCTTCAAAACTGGGGTGCAGCATTGTCCCAGCTGTGTAGAAAGAATGTCCAGAGTGGACATGAGAACAAGTATAGTGTGGATTAGCTGTTTAAAGGTTTTTATCTCTGGGCAAATTGCTGTTTTGAAAATGGCAAATTTTTAGTGCAGTCTCAACAGTCTAAATCTAGGCACTCAAGCCCTTTGGAATAAAATCCTCTGGGCAGCCTGTTCCAATGCCTCACCACCCTCATGGTGAAGAATACCTTCCTGAAAAATCGCTGGTCAGAAATATCATCTCCACGATGTAATTTAAAAGCTAAAATGTATTCCAAGAGGTCACCCAATGTTGCTTATAGGTTTCAGCAGTACTGCCCATGTGCAGTGAAAGGTTCATACCCATAGATCATGGATTTTCCCGGTAACACCTTTGAGAATTCACACCTTCAGCACTGGTGGCTTTCTCCTCCTACTGGTTATGACAATGTTTTCAGGGCTCAGCTTCAATAAAACAAAATATTCCAGAACTGGAGAAAGAAACAGCCTGAAAAATAGACCTACCAAAGAAGTTTTCTACTGAACCAGTTCAGGTCACTCACATACTTCTCTTGTAGTCAGGAAGAGCATTTGTATAACACTTTTCTTGAATGATTTTCTTCAGTTCCCCCCACAAATGTTTTTTAGGAGGGGGGGCAATGATTCCCTTGGAGCCTGGGGCTTCTTGGGAATTAGTTAGAAATTCTGTTGCTAGGAAGCCTGGAAGGAGAAATGTGGTATGAATCACATGAATGCATGCAGTAGTCCTCAAATAGCCCTTGTATCCATCCGTTGTCGTGTGTCAACACTTGCTTATGGAAATATCCTTCCCCAAATGTCAGTCTGCTTCATTCAAAACTTCCCAAGTTTGCTGCAGAATTGTCCTCTTCAGCTCTGCAGATGAGGCCAAATAACTCCAGTGAAAATAATATACTTTGACCTCAAGCAAAGAGCTTTCATTGTTGAGTTGCTGCGTTGCTCCTTTAGCTTTCACTGCTGATCCTCAGCAGCTGTATGTATAATTCATTCAGGTTTTTTTTTTTTTTTCCTCTTACAGATTTCATAATTGCAATTTAAGCCCTTACACTGTGACGGGGCAAAGATTAATTTAAATTTAATTCATTTTTTAATTGTGTCTTTCTCAAAAGCTCGAGTTGCATTTCTCTCTGTATTTAGATTTGCTACATTGGTCTAACATAAATATTAACCCACTTAAAGCTACGTATTACTTCTAATCTTGGGAAAATCCTTTCTTCAGTTTAGGAAGACATTTCATCTCTGTTCACCGTGAAATTGCCACAAACGAACAAGAACAGAGTTTTGCTGTTAATTCCTGCTTGGCATTGAATCGTTATTCTTTAAGGGATTTATGAATTATCTTTTAAATAGGGAATCTGGTTTTCAAAGAAATTTATGGATTTAGAGTTATCTCAGAGATCTGCCTCTATCTTCTGTGTTCTGTATCTAGATTAATGTTTGTCTGGGAGCTTTAGATTGGATATTTGGATAAATTTCTTCAGAGAAAGAACTGTCAAGCTTTGGAACAGGCTGCTCAGGGAGGTGGTTGATGCACCATCCCTGGAGGCATTTAAGACATGGGCAGACATAGAGCTTAGAGATAATAGTTTAGGGATGTTTTTTGTCAGAGTTGGGTAGATGATCATCTAGTTGGACTAGATGACCTAAAATGTCCCTTCCAACCAAGGTGATTCTATGATTCTGTCTCTGGTGGTTTTTAAAAGACATGGATTAGTAGTGGTTCTGGCAATGTTAGGTTAAAACAAAAATTGTTCTATGATTCTAAGTCAAGTTTGGATCTAGAGAAAATAACACACACAGCTCCAGCACCAAGCCAGGAAGTCCATACATCAGGTGTGGGGATGGATGGGAGAATCAGGAGACCAGCTGATGTTTGAAGTCATCTCCACCATTTTTGCAGATTTCACCCTTTTCACCACCTTCCTTTTTATGCAAAGAAAAACATCTCACTGTAACCCAGCAGTGCCATGCCTCTAGCTGTTTTCATGTGGGATATCAAAGATCATCACAGGAAACAGAGGTTTTCAGGAAAACTTCTAAAACAGATTTGAAGGAACTTTAGACAGGTCATGTTAATGTATTTACTGCTGTATTCTCCGTATTTAGCCTTTGTCAAGAATCTCCTAAATTAGGGGAGGGCAAATTTAGATGAGTCATTAGGAAGATCTTTACCTTGAGGACAGTGAGATACTGAAACAAATTGCCCAAAGAGATCATGGAGGCTCCATCCCTGGAGACATTCAAGGCCAGGCTTGATGAGGCAAGTGTCATTAAACCTGGCCTTGAATGTCTTCATGGTTGGGCCTCCACCACTTCTCTGGCCCATCTTTTAGAGAAAAGCTTTTCTTGATGGAAATGAAGAAATAACCAAGGTATTTAAAGCTTCTATATTTGTTTAAAATGTGAGTATATTCATGTATTGAATAGGTAATCAATCAGAAGAGGTATGAAGAGATCATCTCGGTGAGCTTTCCTTTTCTAGATAAGGTGGCCTTCCATCACATGATAATATGTAATATGACAGAGTTACCTCAGCAGTACATTCTACCACAGCCTTGCCCATGTTTTAATAAGGCTACAGGGAATTACTGTGGTCTTACACTAGAGTGATACAGTTTTATGCTTATATTTTGAAAAAGAAAAGTGAAAAAGATAAGGATTTAAGCTTATTAGTAAAACCCTAAGTCAGAAAAATGTACAGCCAGTGCTGGTAATGTGCCCAAAACTGCTGTTGTAGATACCAGCTCGTGGCTGATTTACTCATGTTCTTAGTATTATGGTGTCAGCAGTCAGTTGATTTTTCATATTCCACATTTACAATAAAACCAGATCTTTATCTAAAGGTGCTGTGAATAAGCTTGAGGCTCTGTTTTTCCTGGTAACTGAGCAAAGAGATACAAACAGGGAGGTGAATTTAAAGGACTTAAGGGACCGCAGTTTGAGTCTGCTCATGGGACTCCTTGTGCTGAAGTGATTTTTTTTACATTTTTTTTTCAATGGTTTCATTCTGTTGTATCAGTTACATTGAGCAAATTGGTGGGGGTTTGTTATATAGAATAATAGGATGGTTTGGGTTTTAAGGGACCTTAGAGATCATCTAGTTCCAACCCCCCTGCCATGGGCAGGGACACCTCCCACTAGATCAGGTTGCTCTGTGCCTTGTCCAGCCTGGCCTTGAACACTTCCAGAGAGGGGGCATCCACAACCTCTCTGGGCAACCTGTTCCAGTGTCCCACCACCCTCACCATAAGGCATTTCTTTCTTATATCCAGCTTGAATCTCCCCTCTTTCAATTTGCATCCATTACTCCTAGTCTTGCCATCACATTTCCTACTAAAAAGACCTACTCATGCCTTTCTGTAGGCCCCCTTCAGGTATTGATAAGTCACCATTAGGTCCCCCCTGAGCCTGCTCTTCTCCAGGCTGTACTACCCCAACTCCCTCTCCCTGTCTGAAGTCCATATAATCTGTTTTATTTGCTATATACCTCAAATCTTCTGTATGGCTGCGTGTGCTGACTCTGGAAAGGTGGCAGAAGATTTCTATCGCTCAGTCCTTTCAGTGATAAATCAGGGTTGTATAACTAAGGTAATTGCAACACTGAATTTGCTCAAGTTTTTAACTTTTCCAATGACTTTTTTCTGAACTTGAAGGTGAGCTGAATGTTGGTTTTTTCGGCAACCAGGATGATTGGAAATACTTATTATGTAGGTGGCTGGCTACGGGGTGTTATCGCGTCTCTAAAATAGAAACAAAATTCCTTTTCATTTGCACGGAGACTTTTGCCTGAGGATGTTAATGTGGCTTTATAACTTTCTTGGGAGGGGGAAGAACATTATTAAATCTCGTCTGCCAGTAGAGCAGATTTAGTCACACTCCAGCAGGGAGAGTGTACCCCTGTGGGGAACAGGACTGCATTTTCCCACATCTCTCAGCTTTGAGAGGAGGAGTTACCTAAAGTGGACCTACGGGAAAGATGAATAAAGCCTCCTTACAGGGTTGTGTAGAACAGGGAGAGAGGCAACAGTTTTAAGCTGAAAGAGGGGAGATTTAGATTAGGTATTGGGAAGAAACTCTACTGTGAGGGTGGTGAGACACTGGCCCAGGTTGTCCAGCATAAGAAGCTGTGGATGCCCTATCCCTGGAAATGTTCAAAGATGGGGCTTTGAAGAACCTGGTCTAGTGGGATGTGTACCTGCCCATGGAAGGAAGGGTGGAATTGAATGATCTTTGAGGTCCTTCCAACCATTCTATTGTTCCCCATCTCCTGAGTTAAGAGTTTGTATTGGACAAAGTCATGTGTTCTTGGTGACAGATACATATTTGTTTGTAGATAAATTACTCTGTTGCAGTGTTCCTTCCATTTCATCAATGTGTTCTATCAAATCATAGCAAATTGCTTGAAGATCATTAGGCTCGCAGTGGGACTGCTGTACACAAGTCTGTGCTATCCTAACACAGCAATTTGTAGCAAGGAAACCTGACTTAAATCAGGAAGCATCTTTTGTATGGTATGGATAAAAATAAACAGTTCGGCACTTGCAGGAGTTCCCACTGAAAGTGACGAACCCATAAGGGTTTTCTCATTCAGAAACCAAAGCTCATGGCAATCCCTTTACCAAAGGAATACACAGGCTGTTAGAAAGTTATAAAAGCCACAATATGGAATTGTTTTTGTTAATCACGGAGAAATAGAGATTAGCAACTTCAACTAATGTTAGCCAGCTGATACCATGGGTGATGCTTTTCAGAAATGTACTTTTTTACCTTATTTTAAAGTTCCTTTTTATTCCCCTTCTTTATTTTTCTCACCTTATTTTCCTTTTTGGCACATAAAGACTGACAGAAATTTGTTTATTAGGCACTGAGGTGATGCTGCTTCTTTGATACCTTGATACTAGCAGGTCTGTGGCACTCCTTCCCCTGTGGTCTTGTTCTCTGGGTCAATTTTGATAGGAGAGAGAGTTTTGGTTTTGTCCCTGTAGGTTTTTCTCTGTGGTCTAGTAATTCGTTCTATCTGTGGACAAGTGAAGCATATAAGAAACATGCGAAACACAAGCTATTTGGAGCTAGAGCACTTCTCTTGTGAAGTCAGGTTGAGAGAGTTGGAGTTGTTCTCCCTGGAGAACTATGAGGAAACCTTACTGCAGCTTACCAGTACTTGGTGGGAGCCTGTGAGAAAGATGGGAGTAATGGCATGGGATGCAAATTGGAAGAGGGTAGATTTAGGCTGGATGTAAGAAAGAAGTTCTTTACAGTGTGGGTGGTGAGACACTGGAACAGGTTGCCCAGAGAGCTTGTGGATTGATGCTCCTTCCCAGGAGGTCTTTAAGGCCAGGCTGGATGAGGCATTGAGCAACCTGGTCTAGTGTGAGGTGTCACTGCCCATGGCAGAGGATTGGAACTAGATGATCCTTCAGGTCCCTTCCAACCCAAACCACTCTATTATTCTATGACTCTTAATCAAGGAGTGTGGTGGTAGGTCTGAGAGTGATGGTTTTAAACTGAAAGAGGTTTGCATTAGACATTAGGAAGAAATTCTTTACTGTGAGGGTGGTGAGACACTGGTCCAGGCTGCACATAGAAGTTGTGGATGCCTCATCCCTGGGGGTTTTTTTTTTCAGGCTGAATTGGGTGTTTTTTTTTTTGGTCTAGTGGGAATTTAAACTGGGTGATATTTAAGGTCTCTTTCAACTCAAATCATTCTGTGAGTTATTCAAGACATTAAGGAAAGAACACATGGAAATTTATTCTATCAGTAAATACCCCAACTTTTTCAGGAGTGACAACACATGGAAAATAAATTGATGGTTTGTAGTGGAAAGTTGCAGAGAGAGGGGTTGGAGAGTGTTGTGGGAAAAGTGACTTTGAAGACACAGTGGGTTCATTGGCACCACGACCTAAGCCCAATGCTTCAAAGCTCTCAGCTGTGTGCTCGCTCCATCAGGCCAGCCTAAAAAGCTTCCTTCATCTGTTTCACTTTGTCTGCTTTCTGGAAGATTCACACAAATGGTACCTGCCTTAGAAATGCCTCATTGTTTCTAGGCAGGATTTATAAATAACTATGTTTGTGTGGCATTTGATTAAAAACCAAATAAATCCAAATAACATCTAAGCTGTGTGATGAATTTTACATGCTGGCCCAAGGAATCGATCCCTCTTTGATTTGCACACTATGGATTCAGTTTATATGTGCTGAGAGAAGCAGGGACATGCTTTTCTACAGGAAAATAAATTATTCTTTAAGTTGTTTATATACAGTATTTTATTTGCAGATGAAGAGTATCACATGCAAGTGTAATGGATCTGTCAGTTGCAAATGATTTCCTTGTATATAAAAAGAGATCAAAGATACAACCTTCCTAAAATAGACCTCTTTGTGTAATCATTGTAAACTACTACCTCAGACAAGATAAATAGAGGCTCATCATGGTGATAAAATACTTAGAAAGTTGAGTTCAAGCCTAATAACGGAATTATTTTGCTATTATTGCTGTTGGTATACTGCAATTGTTTATAAGCATACTATCAAGAGCAAGATAGGGGCTTTATAGATAAAAATATTAGAAAGCTGGTGTCTTTTTCCTTTCTCTTTCTTGAAGGATTTGACCATTAAAATGTTGTGCAAAATGTTTCATGGGATGTCAGTTCAAAGTGGGAGGGAAATGAGAATAATATAACAGAGGTTTGAGGCTTTCTCTCAAGTGACAGGAGTCAACTGCTAAATTAATATAAAGCATGAAACATCATTTCAGTTTCCTTCACTAGGGAAATAAGGTACCTGCTTTCACGTTGGGCTTTATGAGCAGCTTTATAAAACCCTTGTATAGTTTCAGCAGAGATGAAGAAATCAGAGTCAGGATCCTGCAGACACTTTTGCAGAAACCTTAATTTGAATGTGCAGAAGCAGAGATTTAGTGCTGTTTGTAAATGTTCCTAGGGCTAGGACCTAAAAAAAGATCACTAGTAGAGTTACCAATATAGAAATGTTCAGTTGTTCAGCCAAAGATCCAGCAGCTGGAAGCACTCTTGCAGGTTCCTCCCCCCCCTTCCCCAAACAAAGCAGTTGATCAGTGCAGTCTTTTAGTCTTTTTTTTTTTTCTTTTCCTTTTCTTTCTCAATAGTAATTTAATTATTGTTTGGCCAAGCTTTGCTTACTGCAAGGGTTATTAAGCAATGGAACAGGCTGCCCAGGTAAGTGGTTGAGGCACCATCAACCACTGGGAGTATTTAAGAGGCAGGTAGACAGAGAGCTCAGTGATATGGTTTAGTGATGGTTCTTGTCAGAGTTGGGTTGATGGTTGGAACCAGTGATCTGAAAGGTCCCTTTCAGATCATTGAAGCCAAGAACCAAGGCAATTCTATTCTATGATTCTAAGACAGTGGTGGTAATACTCTTATGACTTGTAGAAAACTTAATTTAACTAAATACATTTTCCTCACAGCTCTGGCTTTTATTGAACAACCCACAGCCATCTATATTACTGCTTCTTACTTGTTCTTTTTGACCAACTTTTGCTTATAAATAAAAAACTAAATTAATTTTTCATTTCAAGTCTGGTGACTCACAGTGGGGAGTGCTTCCTCGGAGTTCAGACAGGCAGTTAGATGCACCGTGCCCTCTTCATTCACTAATTTGTGTGGGTTGATCAAAAATTGCTTTCTGCATGAAATGAAATATCCTGGGAGAGGATGCTGTGAAAGCTGTGTGGCAAGGCATGTTCATATAGAAATTAATATTCAGTGCAGAAGAGAAGTTGGCTGTTAATTTTCACAAGTGCTTTATGATGGCAGGAGCACTTCAATACAGAAAGCGCTTCATAGCTAGAGAAAATAGATAACTCTATTATCTCTAAACAACAATAGAAACCATACATCAAGTTGTTTATGTAGCCATCCCATTTCTAAGATTTACTGAGGCTCACTTTTAATTTTAGTTTCTACCAAGCCTTCCTGATTTATCGCTTCAATGTCTCAGTTTATTGTAGTGAACTGAGTTCAGTTTCCCCTCCATAAATAAACACACCCCATTATTGTACTTGTCTGTTGGTACAAAACTCAAAAGTAGTATTTAGACAATACACATGCATAAGATTTGGTGGTTGTCTCCTCTACTTTGTTCCTTCTTATTAGAAGACCTGCTTAATGGCCAGTGGAAAGTAAAAGAGGAAAATAAAACCTATTTTACCACCTCAGGTGGTCCATGCCACCCACTGTCCCTTTTCTGGGACCACCTTCTCCCGGGTTGTTTTGGCAAAGCTATTTCTGGAAATACTTGGTGAGAGACACAACAGCTTCTTAACCTTCTCACAGTTTCTCCTATTCCCCTGAAGATGAAGATGTGGGTTCCTGCCATGTCTTCTTTATTAATTTCAATAAAAATATCTTCCTTTGGTTGAAGAGGGAATAATTGGCTTGATGCATACCTTGGAGAAATGAGCTTGAAATATTTATATCAAGTTGCCTTTTGATTTTATTGCATCCAAAATACAAGTCAACTAATTGGTATCAACATAGGTTGGGGGTTTTTTTAGCTTTTTAGAAGGAATGTGTTTTTAAAGCAGCTGGGCTACAAACTTTCTCTGAAAGGGAAGAGTGAGAAAAATCATTAATATTTTACTTGAAATAATTGAATCTCTTTATGGTGGTTATAATATCTCTACTTGCACTCTTCTTTTTAGCATTCATAAAACATGGAAATATTTTGATTTCTCTTGTAATTTGTGTAAACTTTGTGCCAAACAGCATTTGGTTCTTTGGTTACTGTGAAGGTTTCTTTCAGTCTTCTCTCAAGAGTAAAAGCACTTAGGAAAAGCTGCAGGTACTGGTGGCCCTCCCAAGCCATGCACTAAAACCTTCCCCCTCGTAGCTGCAAAGATGAACTGAACTGTAAATTCTGGATACAAGGCTGTGCTGTAAAGCACTTTGTAACCTACAAGCACGATGTGGCTGTTTCACAAAGCAATTTATAGCACTATTAAAGCCTGGCCAGAGGAAGCACGTTACCACCTTGAAGGTGAGAAACATGCCTTACAACGCAGCAGTTGGGACAGTTTTGAATCTCACTATAGGGAAAGGACTTCTTATTGCACCAGAAAGATGTTCAACAGAACTTAAAAGCGAAATGTAGTCTTGTCTGTAGTCTGGGGAGGTGATATTTGATGAAATTGCATCTGTACTTCCTCGTGTTATTTATATCCAAAGATATTGCTCTCTCTGCCTGATATAATCTCCGTATTATCTCCGGTACATATAGTCTCCCTCAGGCTTCTCACGAAAATGAGACATTTATGATTTCCCCAGAAAATTAGATTTTACCTAAATATATCTATTCCTATTGCAAAAAAAAAAAGCCAACAAACCTCCCCCCCAAAAAAAACCTGCTGCAAAAATCTTCACTTTTGGGATTGTATGAATGTTTCCATCCTAAATCCTTGACTACAGCATTAAACCTTTCCCTGCTTTTCCTCTGAGGAGATTTTTTTTCCCATCCTGATTTCTGCCTGAAGACTTTTTAACTTTGAGTAAAATTTGTTCATTTGCTTTTGATCAGAATGATAGACAGAAATACTATCTCCCTTTTGATTAAGTAAGCACAAGCAAATGGATTGTGCAGCTCAGGTTATATTCTTGATGATATATTCCACTATCACCCAGAGTCTGAATACAGTTAGCATTTAGGATTAAGGGATAATTCAACATTTGAAGGGTTAAGCAGAATTTGTTTGTCCTATTACAATAGTCTCTCCTTGTTTAACTTCTGCAATTCACCTAAAGAGAGTTTGATGCTGGCTAAAAAGAAACCATATAGGGTTTTTTTGAATGATATATTGTTAAAAATGTGACTTCATTTGAAAGAAAAAGTCTTTGAGGTAGAACTTCCAGCATTTTAGTGACTGCTCTGTATTAAACACTGGCATCATGAATGCCATTAGCCCACAACATGGTCTGTTGATATTATTTTGTAGAAAGCAACCCAAGCTCTGTTGAGACTGTTCAGCCTGGATCATCTGTATTAAAGCACCACCTTAGGGGATCCCAGAGAGGGACTTGGTTTAGGAACTTATTTTCTTAAATGTCCTAACAATAAATAGAACAATACCCTTGCAGGAAAGAGCCAGTGCAGGTACTTAGCTCAGTGCAGCAGCTGAGATTTCTCAGTAGGAAATCACTCAATTTTGATCACTGGCAGGGTGCTTAAAATGGACAGAAATGCTTGGAAGTTAGAGAATTTGTCCTGATTTGTATTGCTTTGCAGCAAAGGGGCAAGATTTCTTTGTCTCCATAGAAGGAGGAAAAAGCATATTTGACCAACTGAGATGACTGGTGGTCACTGCCAAACAGAAGCATTCACACCAATGTGCCATTCCTCACATTTGTTAAAATGCAAATGAACAAATAATTACTTCACTTGTAAATCCTCAGCAGCACATGAAGTCATAAGGAGAGAATATATTTGGTGTTTTGCCAGATATGGATAGAGAAGGAAATGGTTTGCCAAATTTGCATTATTTGCCATGCTTCAACCTTTCATTTTCTTCCTATTTAGCTCTTGTGAAGAATCATAGAATCATGAAATGCATTGAGTTGGAAGGGACCTTGAAAGTTCATCTACTCCAACCCTCTGCAGTCACTAAACCATATCTCTAAGCTATTTACTCATCTTTTAAATACTTCCAGGAATAGTGCCTCAGTCTCTTCATAACCTCTCAACAATGCTTCATAACCCTTTCAGTGTAAAAACTTTTCCTAATGTCTAACCCTCCTCTGGCACAAATTGAGGCCATTTCCCTTTGTTATTTGATCTGTTTCTTGGAAGAAGAAACCAACCTCTACCTCTCCATACCCTCCTTTCAGGTACCTGTAGAGAGTACAAGTGGTCCCTCAGCTGTTCCTCATGAGACTTATTCTCCAAACTCTTCACCAACTTGGTTTCCCTTCTCTGGACCTGCTTCAGCACCTCAATGGAATGGTGAGGTGCCCAAATCTGGACACTGTCCTTGAGGTGGGGCCTCACCAGTACCTTAGTCTTACTCACTGTGCTGAATTTTGGACACTTTGGAAAGGAGAAAGGAGGCTGGATGATGGGTTTCAAGGGCAGGGCTGGGTAGATATTATGACACTGCAAATCACAGGTGATGAATGTTGACACTCTGCAGAGGTCAGAAGGGAACTGCTCAGAAAGCTGAGAGTTTTGTTAGAAGTCCATCAGTAACTCTTGATGAGGATGAGTGAGGCACAAAGGGAGATTCTAAAACAGATGAGTGGAATAAAGATGACTTTCATAATTTCTTGCTTCTCTGTTTCTTCAAGCCCATAGCAGGCACAGAGAGACTAATCCAGGCTCAGTTTTTTGAGTGAGTCTGAGTAAAAGTGACGTGCTGTGTTTGGTGGGGCTGCCTGACACAGAGAAGGCTTTCAAGTATGTGCTCAATTTGTGGTAGGTTGCCTTGTTTTCACGCAGCAGAAACTGCCTTTCTGTTCTTCCTCCAGTCTCTTCATGTAAAAAGATATCAAGGAAAAAGAACCTTGCCTCCTCTCCAAATTATGGGGAAAATGTATGCTATGGATTGTAATTTGATGGGGAGTTCATGCAAGTAGTTGTTTCCAAACCACAGGGATGGTGAGGATGGGTGCAACCTTCTGCTCTTCTTCCTCATCTCGCCAGTGAAACAAGGCCAGTGAAAATCAAACACTCGATCTCAGACTGAGAAACATCAACTTAATCCCTCTGTACTATAATTTGAGGTTAGAATAGTTTCTTTAATCCTATTAGCTTAAAGCTGTTAATTCCTTTCTTGTCTTGAATGGTGTACTGGAGAGAACTTCTGTTGATCTCATGTTTTAATTAATTGTAGAATCATAGAATAGTTTGGGTTGGAAGGGACCTTAAAGATCATCTAGTTTCAACCCCCATGCTGTAGAAGGGATCCCACTAGACCAGACTGCTCAATACCTGTGACATTATGATTTGGGGTTGCTATTAAACATTTATTGTTGTAAGTTATAGACCAGGAAGCTGCTTGCAGCATCCTCAGGGGATCCAGAGGGTGTGAACATCTCTATGGTATCTTGAAGAATCTCCGTGTGCCTGTCTACTCTTTCACAAGGAGGTCTGAAATAATTCCCTCCTGAGAAGCAAGCTAAAACCTACTACTGGCAATCTGTTGTTTCATACCATGGAAATGGCTAAGCCAGGTTGTACTGATAGTTTCCATGGTCTTCTGTCTTGCTTTTTCTTCCAAATGGAATGTGCTTTTTGACATGAGTTGACTTCTCCTGGGTTGTTTTATCTACTTGAAGCACTTCAGTGAACACCATATAGAGGTAATGAACCAGTAGTGTTAGAGACTAAAAAATTGACACTGTCTGGGAGGCAGAACAGTGTTTTTTTTCCCTGCAACACTATATAATTGGCATACTGGGGAAGAGATTTATGGTGTAGGCACTTGTCACTATGGAATTAGGCAGAAGGCACTATATTACACTGTGAAGCAGACTGGAAGGCTGCAGATTTTACTCTTTAGATTAGTGGGCTTGGTTGTTGCAAAGCAAAAAAAGGAAAAAAAGACCAAAACCTGAAGCTGTAATTAAAACCTTTGCACTTCTGAAATGCACCAGCTTGTATTACTTTTGAAACCTGTCCCGTTATTGTTAATGGAACCTGTTCATAAAATCTGTTTCCCCAAATGCTCACCAGATGCAAACTGTTGCACAAGAAAATTGTTAATTACAGGGAGATGTCTCTTTTCTTTTTTGTACTTCTTCATTTATTTGTGCATTCTCCAAAATGGAAGAGAATAAACAGAAAAAAACCCAACCCATAGGATTGGAGGAAGGCAGATAAATTAGATGTGGTCAAAAGGCAGAACAGTGGCCTTTCCATGTATGTCATATCCATCACTGCAATATATCAAGTTAGCCTCAAGCCTGTCCTTTGCATATAAGAATTTCAGAGTCTTGGACAGAAAATGATCATAGAATCAGAGCTGGAAGGGTCATCTAGTCCAATCCCCACCTGCAGTGAGCAGTAACATCTTGCACTAGATCAGTTTGTTTGCAGCATGCTATCAACTTAATAAGTAAATGAATATGAATGTTAGATAATCACTTGAAGGAAGGGATTGAAAGAACTAACTGCAGGTTTGGTAGTAGTAGAAGTAAATTTATGGGAAGAATACCTTCTTGATGTGATGCAGTTCTGCCTTGAGCTGCACTAATGGGCCAATTTACTACACCACAGTTATCATAGAATGTGTTGAGTTAGAAGAGACCCTCAGAGATCATCTAGTGCACTCCCCTGCAGTGAGCACGGACATCTTTCTTTAGATCAGGTTGCTCAGAAATCCTGGCCTTGAATGACTCCAGGAATGGGACCTCCACTACCTCTATGGACAACCTGTTCAAGTGCCTCACCACCCTCATAGTGATGAACTTCTTCCTAATGTCTCATCTGAACCTGCCCTGTTATAGTTTAAAACCAAAATATAGTGTCCTTCTGGTAATGCCTCACCAACATTAGGAAGATTCACTTCCTGATTTCCAACTTAGACCTGCCCTGCTGTAGTTTTAAACCATTGCTCCTCTTCCTATCACTCCATGACCTGGCAAACAGCCTCTCCCCAGCTTTCTTGTAGGGTCCCTTCAGGTACAAGAACAGAAGCAACTGTCCTGTACTGGTATTTCCCAGCGAGCCAGGCCTGGTCATTCCAAGGCTCTGAGAAATTGAAATAACTCCTTGCAGGTGACATGGATCTGTAGCTCTCCATCACTTCTGGTTCAGCTCATAATTATTGTTATTATAATACATACCTTGCAAAAATTTGTGCAAATAATGAAATTACTTAGATAAAGCTTTTTGTTTTGACTACTGTGGGTGGCTGAAGGACAGTGGGAACAGAAAGAATTTAAATAGGTTGAGCCAAAATGCAGAAGGGAGTGGGAAGTTTTTAAGTCTCCTTTTTCAGATGCAGAAACTCTTGTAATGTTGATCCCTCACTTTGTATTAGTTTAAGTGGTAGAAATACCCCTCATGAAAATTTATGAAAGCACTTTAGAAATACCTTTTTGGTTTTCATGACTTAGCTGTAGGATTATGGTTGCCACTGATTGCTATTTAAAGTGACTCACCTGCTTTCCTGTGTGTTAAGGCATGAGATCTCTTAATTTTGTTTATGGATCCACTTCTCAGCTCTCAGTGAAGTTACCCTTTGCCTGAAGGATGAAGAGGGAGCATGAAAAATTGGGCATGAGCTGCAAAAACCAGCCCCTGTGCTGTTGTGTTTGGGATTTGCTCTGGAGAAAATTGTTTCTTTTCAATTTTGCTGGTACAAAGAGGAAAGATAGTGGCACATTGAGCTGTAGCAGGAGAGCCCATTAGAAATTCTTTCTCTTTGATCAGAGCAAATGCATAGCTAATTGCACTTTGTCTCAGCAACCAGTGGACTGAGGCACTTTGGGCTGCAGTGGTGTCTGTCCTTTTGAATTGTGGCATGGACTGACAGTGATCCTTTCATTTTTAATAAGAGAGTGAATCTCTTCGATTAGCAAACTATAAAATGGTAGTGATAATTGTTACAGAGCCAGGAGGAGTGTTATGAAGTCTAATTAATGAATGTTTTAGTGTCCATGGGAATAAAACGCAAAAATGTATGAGCACTGCTTTGATTTTTCCCTTTTAAACCTCTATCTATTAAATCTGCTATTGTGGAATTGTTCTCAGTGCTTCAGGTATCTGATCAGCTTTGGCATCATGAAATACCATGAATCTTGGCCAGCCTCAAGTACAAAGGCTTTTTCTCTCAAATGTAAGGAAAATAATGTTTCAGAGCCCTTTGCTTCCTTTCAATGGGATGTTCTAAAGGGAAACTATTTGAAACAGGAATACGAAGCGAATCACAGCACTTCAATGACAGCCTCATCTTGCTGCTGTTTAAAGATGTGACTTTGCACTTGTGACTTTTCCTCTAAGTTTGCCAGATCTACTGAAGTGGAAGTATTTCCAGGACAGACAATGTTCCCTCTCTTCCTGCCAAGTTTATATGATTCTCTCTCTGATCTACCTTTGTTCTTTTTGGTCCTTTTTTTTTTTTTGTCTTTTTTTTTTAAAGTATTTCAGCACTTCCTAGGTAAATTAGACTTACTACAGCAAGCCTCCCTCTATTCTTTGTGGACTCTTCTTCATAGTGACTTTCTCCTTCTAAGTCTGCTCATTAAAGTACTTAGTTACGTAAACTATGGGTAAGCTTCACAAAAAACCCAAACCCAAATCCTACAAGTTGTCCTCCTGGTGGTAAATCATCTCTCAGTCAGGTGTTCTTGGGAAAACTGGTCAGAAGTGCTGTAACCCAAGCTCTGCTGTTTTTCATACGAAGTTCTGTTAGAAATGTCCGCCCTAAGGAGACCCCATTCCCAGAGACATTCAAGACCAGGCTTGATGGGGCCCTGAGCAGCCTGATCTAATGCAAGATGTCCCTGTTGGACTAGATGGGGTTTGAAGGTCCCTTCCAATGCTATGACTCTTTTCCTGATTGTCATAGACTGGGTGCAGTAAATAAAATTCTAAGAAATAAAATTACAACCCTGGTAATCTCGTTCTGGAATTGCAGGAGCTAGGTAGAGGGCAAACCAGTGTTTGGGTTGGAAAGGACCTTAAAGATCATCCAGTTTGTGGCTTGGTTTATTATGTAATCATAGGTGACAATGAAATCATTTGTCACTTTTGTAGCACAACTAAAGTTTCAGAAATATGGTCCTAGCTTCTGCCTTGAGCTATTAACTGTATGAAAAAGCAAATGAGACAAGTGACCTCTTTGCCTTCTCCTCTTTGCCTGTCCTTCTGCCCTTCTTCAGTTCTGAAGAATCCATGTAGGACTTGGTTCAGTGGGTGATGCAGAGGTGTGAGACTGGGGCCCTATCTGAGAAAAGCTGGATTAAACTAAAGTTATCCTGGTGCTTATTTAATTAAGCAGAGGACAAGACTACAGCTCTGTGTTGTGTTCTCACACATCACCCCTTTCTACCTTGCATGTATAAAATAATAGATTGGCTGATTTTTGCTTGCTGTCGATTTAATAATCTAATAGCCTTGTGGCAGAGGACCTTCCTACCACCTATTCACATTTAGGAAGAGGAGAATTTGTGCTGAGATTTCATTATCAGAAGCTGCATGCTCTTGTCCACTATTTTGTCTGCCTTTAACCATTTCTGGTTAAAAGCATCAGCTCCGCACCTTCCCCTGCTGAAATCAAAACGTTCCAAGGGCATCTTGAAGTTTAATGAGGTGATTATGGTTCCAATTTAATTGTTAGACAGGCTGTAATATTGTTATTATTTAATTATACAATTAACTTCCATCAATTTCTTAAACCATTAAGGAAAAAAAAAGCGTGATTAAATATGTGACCGTAATTTTGACAGACTTGCCTGGAGCAAGGTTCTTCTCTCAGCTGTTCCGACCCTTGTGAGATTATGCAAGCTCCTCCTTATTTTTAATTTTGCACTTGATTAATTCGACTTTATTTATGAATTAGTTATTTGTGGCTGGCTCCCCAGGATGCTAATTGCTACTGTAAACTCCAGATACTGCTGAGCTAATGTATTCTGAAAATATCAGGGAAAGAAAGGATGTCACGAATGCATGGTTCAAAAATGAGCCACCCATTTGTAATTTTGAGTTCTTTCCAAAATTTTAAAAATAAATCAATAAATAAACAATGGATCCCTTATTCTTTGCTTCTTTTGGATAAAATGCTCATCTCCACTTTATTTGTACCTGCAAAAGATGAGAGTGGATCTGGTAAAAGAGACTTTCTCCTCTGTTTGGTCCTGTACTCAAGATGTTATATTCCATAGTTATTAAGGAGACTGTATGACCTTGTGTATCCCTGTCAAAATTTCAAGGTTCTTTAGAGTATAATATTCAGGAATTGGGTCCTGAAGACAGACTTGGTCTGAGTGAGAGGAATACAAAAATTGATGGCAGCAAACTTAAAATTTCTTTGGATTGTCCTTTCATTGCTGCCTCATGAAGAGAAAGAAAGAAGATGATTATCCTTAAGGAATATAAATCAAAATACTAGTTCTTTCATAGAGAGTCATCCTATTGACTGTGTGATGAGTATTAGAAAAACCTTTGAACCTATGCTGATCTTCCAGACTGAGTCTGACAGCCAGAAAAGAAGTCTTCCTTGGCACAAACGACTTTTGGTGGAGGTCTCAGGTGGACATCCAGATGTTGTGAAGCTTTTGAATGGCCCAGGGTGAATCAGTTCAATGATAGAATCACCTTGGTTGGAAGGGTTTTTTCAAATCCTTAAGTTCAGCCAACAAACTAACTCAGAAATGAACCATCACTAAACCATATCTCTGAACTCTTGTGTTTTCCTGTACCTTAAATACCTCCAGAGACAGTGACCCAGCCACTTCTCTGGGCAGCCTGTGCCAGTCCTTGCTAACACTTTGAGTGTAAAAATTTTTCCTCATATCAAGTCTAACCCTCCCCTTGTGTAAACTGAGGCCATTTCCTCATGTCTATTCCTTGAGAGAAGAGACTGACCTCCCATCTCACTATTCCAGCATCACCTAAAGCCTTAGCTTCATCCTGTGGGCAATACTAAGATTTTATTTCCCTTTTTCCTGTGGCTGGACAGTGGATTGTTATGTGGCAGTGAAACACACTCTATAGTGCCTTTTCTCTTCTTCAGTCTTCATTAAATTCCTTAATTACTCTGTCTGTGGCTTCAGGCTGCCTTTTCTTATTTGAATCCTGCTGAAGAAACACTGGTAATATGGTAATAAAACTTTATATGTCAGATTATGTCAAATATTTAGACACATTTGTCTTCAGTGTTTGACTCTTTTCTTTACATGAACATTGATTAAAGAAAAATAAAGGAGTGCTTAGATCAAGAGCAATATCATCCCCCCCCAACAAACCCTTTTGCTCCAGGGTGGATTTTGCTCTTGTTCATCACAGGATTCCTCTTACACCCTCACCTGGAGGGTGCTTTGAGACCAATAAGTGTACAGTTTTAGTTAAAATCATGGTGTTACCTCTCAAAGGGCAGTGCATAAATTAGTAGTAAAATACTTGGAGAGCTTAATAGTAATGTTTTTGATGACCATGACTTTTTCTGATGGGTTTTATAGAATTCAACAGTTGGGGTAGCAAAATATTTGCCTGTGGGAGCAGACAGCCATGTCCTGATGGTGCCTACCAACTGCAGGGATTTCATTCACAGCCCTGAAGAGCTGTGCTGTGCCTACCACAGATCACCATAGCAAAGGTGCTAATAGCTCTCAGTACTTCAAGTAGGGGGTACAGATTCTCACTGTTGTATCTGTGAAGTCATCAGAAATGTAATGGTTCAGCTAGAAAGGTGTTGCTGGGCACTGGATTTTCATGTCGTTTCTGCTGAAATTTAAGCGTAATGCTACTGGTGAGGCTTCCCCAGGAGCTAGGACTGTACACTGTGTTTTCATGCTGTGTTTATATAATCAGAGAGTTGTAAGGGACCTTCAAAGATTGTCTAGTCCAACCTCTCTGCAGTGAGCAGGGACATCTTACACTAAATCAGGTTGCTCAGAGCCTCATCACACCTGCCCCTGAATGTCTCAGGGATGGGGCTACCACTACCTCTCTTGGCAACATATTCCAGTGCCTTACCACCATCATGGTGAAGAGCTTCTTCCAAATGTCTAATCTAAATCTGCCCTGCTCTAGTTTAAAACTATTGTCCCTTGTCCTATCACTCCATGCCCTGGTTTTCTTGTTGCCCCTTCAAGTCAGGCCACTATGTGTTTTCCTTGGAGTCTTCTCCAGGCTGAACAGCCCCAGTTCTCTTAGCTGGTAGGAGAAGTGCTCCAGCCCTTGTCTTGGCCAAGGCTGAGTTTTCATTGGGAAACACTAAGTCGAGGCTATATCCCTGGAGATATTTAAAAGAAGGACAGACAGAGCTTAGAGATGTGGCTTAGTGATGGTTCTTGTCTGAGTTATGTTGATGGTTGGACTCCCTGATCTGAAAGGTCCTTCCCAACCTGGATGATTCTACGATTCTGTGTATCACTGCTGTAATATCTTGAGGATGAAGCAATTGCCTTAATAGATTTTTCTGGTTTACTGCATGGTCTAGAGCACATTAGTTTCCATCCCTTTCTTAGTGTTGCCATCTGTAAAATGGAGTATTTACAATCAGACTCTTGCAGAGTCTTCAAAACAGTGAAAAAGTGCTGTATTGCATATTAATGTAGGTTTATAATACCTGTATTCTGAGCTCAGAGGTTGATTTAGTTTGTGCTGAAGAAAAATAATGGTTATTTCATTACCTTTATTTAATATTGCAAATGGGAAGACTCTGTGGCTGAAGATTCATTTCCCTGCCTCTGGGCTTTTTTGTTTAACTTCTGTCTAAATGAGCTGATTTCTAGACCCTTGCAGGCTGATCCTTCATTTTTATGATAACTGGGTTCTTGTGACCTCTATCCTTTGCTCCTTTGATGCTATGTAGTCTTTGAACTTCAGTTCAAATAACCAAATGTGGAGTTTGCAGGTACTGAAATTAAAAAAAAAAACATTAAATGAGGATGTGCCCAGCAACTATTTAACTTGATTAGCAGTTTAGCATTTTGACTGCATGGGGAACCTGAAGAGTGCTTGCTAGAAGCCATATAAACCTTTCCAGTGGCAGCAGAAGATATTACTTGTTTAATGGCAGCACTAAATAATGTAAACTTGATACTGTTGTCAAATGTCAATTTTCATTGCTATTTTCAGTACATCTTGATTGCTGGGAAATTAATACATCACTGTTTCAGAGATTCTTAAAGCTTTTCCATGAAAAAGTAGTATTTTGAGACAGTATTTGGAAGAAGGAAGGTTTCTTCATGCCAGAAACCAAATTTTAAAACTAATTCTTACAGTTCATTCATTAAGATCAACAGGGTTGGAATAAATCTCAGACGTTCAGAGTTGAGGTTATAATTTTGAAAATCTTGTGATCTGAGACTGTTTCTTAAGAAAGAAAAGCAGCTTTGCATCATTAACAAAGTATCAGACTTATGAATAATATCCTGACTTAATTAAAAATTATTTTGCCAAATATTTAAATCAAAGCAAATCTAGGAAAAGTAGCATCCTGATTTCACTAGAAAGCAGTTAGGAAAGATGTAAATCACTGCAAATCTGAGAGGTGAATAAAGTATTAAAAAGCATGGGTTCCTACTTTAGAAATAACAGTTTTGAGACTGACTGTCACAAATTACCAATGTTTGTTTTGCCCCTGTGGCAAACAAAAATCTTTGTTCCTACCACCAAAAGTCTTGGCATTTAAATGCTTGTATCAGGCACCTACAGGAGATTATGTTTGAATCAGTTATTTATGCACACACATTGTAACTGTTTCTTCAGTGTATTTTATTCTGACATAATTTAATAGCTTTCTCTCAAAGTACAAGTGAATATTAGTCCGCTAAATTGCATTACATCTTGGGAACTCCCTTTGGTAGTTTTTCTTAGTCATTAAATATGCTACAGCTGTCTAAAGCTGCCTTTTACTTAAGCAAAGTGAAGAAGTTCTTATTCTCTGATATGGGGCAGAGGATCCTCAGCTAAAATGTGACCACACTGGTTTCTGCTGATGGAAGGAAACTTTTACTTATATTCAAGACACTGTCAAGATGAGGCCATGATTTGTGTAGCTGTAAATCTCAATAGTGAGGTTCTTGGTCAGCTTTTCTTTGATGCATTGCTAAAACACATTGGTTGTGAGACACCCAAGAGCCAGTTTGCTGCTGGAGTCAATGTGTGATTCTGTCATTCCTGAAAGTCAGGAATGTTAAGTCAGGAAAGTTCAGGCCAAGTTGCAAAGTCAAATCTTCAAGGAGTTAAAAGATGTAGAAATTAAGACTCCTTCTGTGACTTTGAATCTTGATGAATATTCAAGGTTTTTTGCAGACCCTGGTTATTCAGTGATCTAATTCAAAATACAGATGTGGGACCTATCATGTCTTCATGCTAATTACTATTGTTTTACACATTTAAACTCCTTTGGAATTTCATGGAGGCCATCTGTAAGAGAGCTGAGTAAAATCATTGCTTTGCCTCCTGCAATTTTTCCCAAAACCCTAGTAAATTTTACATATCACAAGGTTGTATTTGAGGTTTCCTTTTCTTCCATTTTCTCACTTGGCAAATTTATGTTGAAACCACATTGCTGTGAAGCTGACAAAGAGATCTTGGGCTTCCTTACCTCAGTTTAACTGTGCTGTACATGTAGGATTGGATATAGAATATCAGAAAGGATCATAAAGATCATCTAGTTCCAACCCCCCTGCTGTCAGCATGAACACTTCCCACCAGACCAGGTTGCTCAAAGCTCACTCCAGCTTCTAGGGATTGAGCATCCACAGCTTCTCTGAGAACCCATTCATCAGTGTCTCACCACCCTCACAGTAAATAATGTTTTCCTAATCTAATCTACCCACTTTCGTGGATGAATCTCATTAGATCCCATGGACTTGTACATCTTCAGGTTCCTCAAAGGATCTTGAACCTGGTCTTCTTCTACAGTGGATGGTTCTTCATTCTCCTTATCTCTGCCTTTGCCTTCTGTAACTTTGGTGATGCACCTAAAGCACTTGCTGGTGAAGGCAAAAAAAGACACTGAGGACCTTCAGCCTTCTCAGGGGTACTTGACAGTCATCCTGCTTTCCTTCTGCTCCTCTGATATTGCTGAGAACTTGCTATAGGTGTCCTTTCCCATTTTGGAATGGAGTGCATGTAGTCTTTAACAGAGCCTTAGATGTTAAATCCTTTTGCTTCCTTGTGTATACACACCAGATCATAGAATCATAAGATGTGTTGTGTTGCAAGGGATCTTCAAAGGCCATCTAGTCCAACCCTCCCTGCTGTGATCAGAGACATCTTGCACTAGATCAGGTTGCTCAGAGCCTCCTCAAGCCTGGCCTTGAATGTCTCCAGGGATGGGGCGTCCACCACCAACACAGATCTGTTTATTTGTGCTGTACAAACACTTTGTATCTGTGCTAAATGTTTTCATCCTTCTCAAAATTATTTTGACAAAATCTTCTACTGCAGCTTTGAAGAAAAAAAAAAGGTGACAGCAAGAAAAATCAAGATTCCCACTGACTCGCATGGCAGCAGCCATGTCCTGCCAGCTGGAATTAATCAATTGTGTCACTGTGTGAATCAGTTTGTCTGCAGCATGCTCTTGACTGATTAAGAAAGTGAAAATGAACACTAGATAATAGCTTGAAGGAAGGGACTGAAAGTGTTAACTGCAGGTTTGATAGCAGTAGGAATAAGACTGTGGGAGAAATATCTTGATGTGACAGAGTTCTGCCTCAAGCTGCACTAATGGGCCAATTTACCACACCACAGAGTTATGATAAAATCATAGAATGTGTTGAGTTGGAAGGGACCTTCAAAAGTCATCTAGTCTACCCCCCTGCAGTGAGCAGGGACGTCTTGCATTAGATCAGGCTGCTCAGAGCCTCCTCAAACCTGGCATTGAATGTCTTCAGAGATGGAGCCTCCACCACCTCTTGGAGAAGCCTCTTCCAGTATCTCACCACCTCCATGGTGTAGAACTTCTTCAAAATGTCTAACCCAAACGTACCCTGCTCTGGTTTAAAACCATTGCCCCTCTTCCTGTCACTCCATGCCCTGGCAAACAGCCCCTCCCCAGCGTTCTTGTAGGCCCCCAGTGTTAATTTGCAGTCAGTGCTAGGGTATTTTTCTCCAGCTTTGAATGAAGACTTTCATGGCTTCTGAGTGAATTTCAGGAAGCTGTTTCTTGCTGTTTGTGGAGTTACATCTGCTCTTAGGCAGATGACATGGCTTGGTGATGTTTTTCTTGGCACTTAGCTGATATGGGGAGAGTTGTCTTAGCAGCACTATAGGAAAAAGACAGGTGTACTGTAAACAAACTTGTCATGGCATTTTGTTGCTTCATTTTAGTTTTGCTCAGTTTATGTACAAACTTTTTTCTTTACTTTCCCTTCCAACTTTTCCTCTATTTTATAACTGATCTTAGAGGAAAACAACCCCGCACTTTGTACTTTTAAATAGTTATGGTCTCCATCTCCGTTTACAAGGGAGATAAACATAAAAAGAATGCCACACAGGCACTACAAAGACATAAATGACAGCTGAGGGAAGACTAGTAATTTTGGAGATTCATGTGGGAAAATGTTCTTGAGTTGCTGTTACCAGGACATTGCCATTCGTGATTCAAAGATACATTTTTTAGGCTGTACCAGAAGGTTTCCCACTTGTGCCAAGATAATGTATTAAAACTCATTTCATAACCATCATATTAGCTCTGGAAAAAAGTTCTTAGAAGTCCTGTGGTTTAGGAATAGAAGCTGGATGGATCTCCACAAAAAGCTCTTCAGTGGGGATCAAGGATATTCAGACCTTGTGTTAATAATGGAAGAATTATAGAGTATAATCACAGAATAGTTTGGTTTGGAAGGGATATTAAAGATCAGCTAGTTCCAACCCCCCTGCCATAGGCAGGGACACCTCCCACTAGACCAGGTTGCTCAGTGCCTTGTCCAGCCTGGCCTTAAACACGTCCAGAGAGGGGCTATCCAAAACCTCTCTGGGCAACCTGTTCCAGTGTCTCACCACCCCCACCATAAAGAACCTGTTTCCTTAAACAATGAGAATCAGCCAGTAGAGGATAATCAGCCTCTTAAAGCAGAGAGTAATCAGAAAAAACCCTCAATATTTTCTCAAACATGAAGTCATGCAGTGTACAGATTCATTGCCCAAACGGCTCATTCAAAATATAATAACAGTTGTAATCAAGTATCTGTGACATTGATGGTACAGAGAAGTTTTTCGAGTGTGTTGGTAATTCAGCAGCACTGCAAGTAAGGATATTCACTTCTATCAGTCACAGTAAGTATAGTACCACGAGAGAATAGGTAATGAGAAACAAGAGGAATTTGGAGAAAAATTTGAGACAACAAAACCTTTTTCCTGTTTCTCTACTAAGAATATATTATTTTTGTTTTCAAAATCTTGGTATTACCAGAGAGACACTGTGTATTGGTTTTAAACTCGAGCAAAGCAGATTTAAAAGAGACACTAGGAGAAGTTCTTCATGGTGAGGGTGATGAGACACTGAAATAGGTTGCCCAGAGAGGTGGTGGAGGTCCCATCCCTGGCGTCATTCAAAGCCAGGCTTGATGAGACTGAGCAACCTGGTCTAGTGCAAGATGTCCCTAATCACTGCAGCAGGGTGGACTCGATGGCCTTTGTAGGTCCCTTCCAACTCAACACATTCTGTAATTCTGTTGTTCTTTTTTGGCCTTTTTTCTAATTCATATGTATATAATGAAGGATATTTTATATTTACATACTCTAAATACACCATTGTTCCTTAGCCTGACCTACATGAGCTTATTTAGCGAGTGCTAACTATGTAGCATGATAAGCAGGGACACCGAGGTGCCCTCTGGCTTGTACTGATGTCACCAGGATAAAACCCCACTGAGACATGTACAGACACCCTGCATTTGAACTGGCATTTTTGGGGTCTGTTAAGAATACTGTAAAATGCTCTATATGGCATACCAACTGTGTGTAGGATATTGGGCAGAGTTTAATGCTTTGAGCTTATGCCCAGTTAAAAAAAAAAAATCTGTGATCCCTTCGGATTCAAGCAGGCTGACAGTTTGGCTAAGGCTTCTTTGCTAGCTTATCATTGAATGTCCATGTGGTTTTCCCCCATTTCATTCATGTGTGATGCTGCAGAGAGCTTTGGAAAGCAGCTCTGCCAAACCAAAAGTGAAGCGTGACACTGGAAAGAATAAAACCCCTGTTAAAGATATGGAGGCTATCAGACAAGCAACCTGGCAGTGAAAGTCTGCTGATATATAGGAAGCAGCCAAAAAGACCACTGAAGCACTGCTAAGATAAATTCAACAGATCTTTTTTTATTTTTTTTTTTTACTGTAAGAGGTTAAAAGTCCAACAGGCATATGATTAAAAAGTGATGGACATGAAGCTCTCTAATACCTTCACGGCTGGCATGTAGTGTAGGAGATTAAATTTCAGCAGCAAAGAGCAGACAGAAAAACATTTCACTGTCTGTCCTTTTCCATATCTGGTTGCTCAGGCTGTCCTTCAGCAACTGAAAAAAAAAAGGCAGGTTGGTTATGATGTGTTGAAGGTTTAGAAAACTTAATCTGAGTGTCTGATCTTTCCTGAGTGAGTGACAGTAGTTGAGGCCACGTCTGATTTGCTTTAAGTGTGAAACACTTATCTTGTATTACACTCAAGTGATAAATTGATTTAGAGTTTAGAAAACAATGTGAATTTTGGTGCTAAAACTGCATGAAATCAGGAGTTATTTTTACCCTGTGGTAGATTCCTTTTTATGCTGAGCTGACTGAATCAGTCTAGTTTGGATGTTGAGTTCCTGGATTCCTTTTAGCTAATTTTCCTTTTGTCAATTGTGCAACTTGGAAAATTAATGAACATGCTTTGGCTGTACTCAAGAATTTAGCTTAGGACAGTGCATGAGAATGTCCTGAAATTAAAGTGCCCTTAAATTTTTATTATTCCACAGTGGCCAAAATAAACCTGTAGGTTTATCGTGTGCTTAAGCTTTGTTTTGACTGAAAGTAATTTTCCTGAATTTTTAATTTTAAGATTTGACATTTCAGAGTGTGGCTATGTCTGAGCACCCCCGAATTTTTGGCTGACGGCACTCTTCTAAATTGTAGAGGAACTTTTTATCTCTGCTGTGCAGCTGAGGAGCTGGGGGAAGAGGAGGGCAGAGAAATCATGGCATGCCTCAAGGTGTGCAGGAGGGCTGTGTCAGAGCTGGGAATGAAGCCTGGATCTCCTGAGTTCCCAACTTCAGCAGTGTCACTAAAACTGGAAGCTGTGAGCTGCCTTCTTGATTCTCCTCTTTTCATGTTGCTGCTCAGTCCCATGTGGACCACTGAGTGAGAACTGATTTGGGAGTGTTGTGTCCAGTTCTGAGCTTCCCATTTCAGACCCCACCTGGAGTATTGCGTCCAGTTCTGGAGCCCTCAACACAGGAAGGACATTGAGCTATTGGAGCAGGTCCAGAGGAGGGCCACGAAGATGGTCAAAGGGCTGGAGCAACTGCCCTATGAAGACAGGCTGAAGGAGTTGGGGTTGTTCAGCCTGGAGAAGAGAAGGCTCAGGGTGGACCTTATAGTAACTTATCAGTACCTGAGGGGGTCCTACAGAAAGGCAGGGGAAGGACTNCCAGGCTGGACAAGGCACTGAGCAGGTTGATGTAGTGGGAGGTGTCCCTGCCTATGGCAGGGGGGTTGGAACTCAATGATCTTTAAGTTCCCTTCCAACCCAAACTATTCTATGATTCTATGACTTGGGTCTTTTCAGTCTGGATCGAAGAAGGCTGAGGGGGGAGGGGTCTTATCAATGCTCATAAATATTTATAAGGGTGGGTGTCAGGAGGATGAGACCATTCTTTTTTTCAGTGCTGCCCAGGAAAAGAGACAACAAATAGAGCATAGCAAGTTCCACCTAAACATGAGGAGGAGCTTGTTTCCTTTGAGGGAAACAGAGCACTGGAACAGGCTGCCCAGAGGTGGTAGTCTCTTTCTCTGGAGGCATTCAAAACCCAGATGGACAGGCTTCTCTGCAACCTGCTCTGTCCTGAGTTGGACTAGATGGTCTCCAGAGGTCCCTCCCAACCCCTATCATTCTGTGGTTCTGTATGAATAAAGACTGGCAGAGGGTGCATAATGAGTATGAACAATTGCAGACAGTGCTGAAAACCACTCCTTGTCCTATTGCTAGAAAAAAAGCTGAACTATGGCTGGCTTGTATTGCCTTTTTCTTGAAGCTTTATAATCCTTATTGAACTCACTCTCTTGAGTTCCCTGGGCTAGCATTTGTTAGCCCAACTTGGAGCTGAACCATCCTTTTTCTCCAATTACGGGCCTTGGCATCAATGGTTTTCATAAATCTTCTTTTTCAACAATTCCTCTCCCAGTGGATAAGATTGGGATATTGAATGACTACCTTTCTGTGAGCTAATCTAATAACGCAATGATTTTCAGACTCTTTGCTACAAAACGAGAGAAAAGCCTCTTTAGACTTCCTGCTTAATAAGATTTACAGTGTTTTCTATTAACCACAGACATAGTTTCATCTCTGGCTCGGGGTAGATTCGCTTTCCAGTTGGGAATCTTAAGTTAATGCCCCATTCTTTTTCCACCAGTTTTTCATCTCTTTTAATTGTCACGGGTTGCAGGCCACTCCTGTCACATTTTCTCAGCACTTCATCACCATCTGGTTGCTGCTCCCTGAGCTCATGCCTTAACATCTGCTATCCCCTCTTCCTCATTATTTCATCCTACCTACATCTCCTCTGTCTTGGTGGTAGGAGACTATCAGAACTCCTCCTGGCCTTCTTTATCCTCTCCCATCTGGTATTTGAGGAAGAAATGACTTTGTTCAGCTTGCCTTCTTTAGGTAAAAAAACCTTGGAAAAGGTAGGCAAGATCCAGCAGTTGTCTTGTTTCAGATAAACCTCTGGCAACTTTTAGGATATCAAATGTTGATATTCCAGCTTTATTAGCCACATTAGGTACTTCATATTAGAAGTAATATTCAGCTTCTGTGTCCTGTGAGATTTCTCTGCTTGAAAAATGACAGATGTGTAACCTTAATTTTCCATTGTATAGTTTAAATTCTATAACTTGATGACATGAAGTTTTAATGTGTAACTTTTCATCTATAAAAATGCCTGTTTTTTAGAGCAGACCCTAATTATATGAATAATAACCAACACACACCTACTCCGCTTTTCTTCATGTAGGTGGCTGTTAAAATGCTCTCCAGCAGAAAGCCTATGGTCTGTTTACTTCTATTTTATGTATTTCCTGCTTTTTAAAATAAATGCTTTATACTTTGCTTCAGTTTATCTTACCCTACACTGGCTTAATTGCATTGACTTCAACAGAGTTACCCATAATCTTCATTTACGTAGGAGGTAAATTGTGCACATTTAGCTAATTCTTTAGGTGTCTGGGCTTGAAATGGAGTGTAATGGATCTTAGTCACTGCTATATTTTCATGCAAACTGTTAAAACAACACTTTATTTGCAATTTCCCAAAGCAAGGGGAATTAAAGATGGTTGGTGAGTGTGCTTTTGGCTACAGAAATGCAAATCTAAAATGTGCTGATTTCACAGTGAATGGCCCTGGGAGAAAAGAAGGAGCTTGAGTAAGATCAGGGAAACTCCAAAACGTTTCCAGCTGTGACTCCTTACTAAGTATTTTCTTAATATTTTCTTAATGCAGCATTTTCTATGTTTAGTTTCTTTTTTTTCCCATTTGTAGTTGATGTGGGTTAGATATGGTCCCTACAAGTGCAGTTGGGAATGGGTGGAGTGTGGCTAAATAGAGGAGATAAACCAGAGCACTTTGTTGCTCTCTTGTTCTAGCATCAAGCAAACCCTTAATTAGCGTAAAAAATTTAGACATAAGTATGTAAATATGATGTTCCTTTATGCCCTTTGTTAAATTTTTGCAGTGAAAGGGTTATAAAGTGTGGGAGCAGGCTGCCTAGGGAAAGGGTTGAGGCACCATCCCTGGAGGTATTTAACAGATGGGCAGATAGAGTTTAGAGATAAGGTTTAGTGATGGTTCTTGTCAGAGTTAGGTTGATATTTAGACTCTTATCTGAAAGGTCCTTTCCAACCAAGGTGATTCTTTGATTCTGTTCTATAAAGTGATGATGAGCCACCAGGGAACTCATAATCACTTCACAGTTGGGTTGGGTTGAGTGGGCACACCAACATAGATCATTCTGTGCTGGATGTATCCCCCCAAAACAGTTCAGGAACAACTAGATGAGATCTTCTTTGGATGACAGGTAGAAGCTGGCATGGACAGGCACTGGTCTTCAGGGTGGATTTAACCATC
Source organism: Turnix velox (assembly GCA_013400935.1). NCBI lineage: Eukaryota > Metazoa > Chordata > Aves > Charadriiformes > Turnicidae > Turnix > Turnix velox. The sequence goes on along the minus strand of VZTY01012502.1, from coordinate 51,185 downwards.
CCTATAACTTCTGGAAGAACAACAGATTGGGACACAAGCAGTTCAAGTGGTTTCTGGAGAACATTGGTGTCAGATTCCCAAAGAAAGTGAATGAGTAGCCACCAAGTGGACATGTTCTGACACTTTAAAAAAGGATTAACTTTTCAGGGATGTGAAAGTCAGAAGCAACCTTGGCTGCAGTAACCATGGCAGGTTGGAGTTCAGAATCGTGAAGACATAAGTAATCTGAACTAGTTAAAGATGTCCCTGCTCACTGCAGGGAGTTAGACTAAATGACTTTTAAAAGTCCCTTTCAAACCAAGACATTCTATGATCCAATGATAGTAGACTCACAGCCTCCCTAAGGCCAGGCTGGATGAGGCATTGAGCAACCTGGTCTAGTGGGAGGTGTCCCTGCCCGTGGCAAGGGGGTTGGAACTAGATGATCTTTAAGGTCCCTTCCAACTCAAATGTTCTGTGATTCTGTGATAACCCTGGATTTCAGAAGAACAATTTTCGATGCTGCTTCCCATAACACTCTCACAGACTAATGAAGTACAGGCAGTGTGGTGGACTCAAATCTAGGATCTGCCAGTTTCTAGTTCATACAACAGAGCTACAAAAGCTTAATGGTTCTCTCTTCCCCTGCTTCCATTCCTGGGTACAGTTCACTGTCAAGGTGGAAGTCTGGAGAAGGATTTGTGTGTTACCCTGTTCACCCCTGCCTGCTGCTGAGCTGTTTGCAGAAATTCTTGGAAGCTGCACAGGGAGCTTTAACTTCATGCAATATGGTTTTATTTGGAAAAGAAAAAAGAAGGGAACAGCTGTCAGTGAGACCTCTTGGTCCACAGACCAGCCTTCCAGGAGGCCCACTGGGTGTAGTTACTTACAATGAAATAAACCAATATAGGAAACACCACATGGTAATGGAATAAGAAGGTGTAATTTAAGTTTGTTTCACTTAGCAGGGGTAGCTGATCTTTCAAGAGCTACAAACTTTTCAACTTCTGCCTCCTGTGTGAGGCAGAGATTAACAGAGCTACTTTTCCTTCTCTGTGTGGTAGAACCACTTCAGACATCCCTTCTCAGACCTCATAGCCACCTACCAGTACCTGAAGAAGACCTACAAGGAAGCTGGGGAGGGACTGTTTGCCAGGGCATGGAGTGATAGGATGAAGGGCAATGGTTTAAAACTAGAATCATGGAATGGTTTGGGTTGGAAGATCAGCTAGTTCCACCCCCCCTGCCACAGGAAGGAACACCTCCCACTAGAACAGGTTGCTCAATGCCTCATGTAGCCTGGAGGAGGACAGGATTAGATTAGATACTGCTGGCTGCATGGGGTCTAGACTAGATGAGGTTTAAAGGTCTCTTCCAACTCTATGATTCTATGAACCCCATCCCTGTTTCTACATCTCCTCTGTCCTCAGAGTGCTCTCCCTGGCTTTCCTTAACTCCTGCTTGTTTTCCTGTGCCTCCTTTCATAGTTGGTAATGATTATTTTCATATTGTTCCATTTGTATTGAAGAAGTCTCAGTGAGGAGTTTGCCATTCCCTTCTCATGCTGCCTCACACTGGGGGACATCCATTGTTCCCTGTTGGGGGTGTTTGTCTCTGCTGTAGGGGCTCTGTTGAACTGAAACAGCCTTTTGGGGAAACAAGTGCCAAATAAGTAAGTAAGTGAGCAAGCAGTCAATCAGTTTTATGAAGAACTCTGAGTCCGAGATGGAAAAACTCCTAGTTCTTGCTGAATTCTTCATCTCTCCTCCCTTTTGCATTCAGGCCACTCTGTTTTTGATGCCTATCTTTGGAAAGCACTATATTTAAGGAAATGATGATGATCATTTTGGGAAATGATCTCTTTTTCTGTAGACAACTCTTTGTTAATGGCTACTTTGACCCAATAAAATTAGATCCCTGCCAGAGACTTCCTACATTTCCAAAACAACTCAGATATCATCTGTTTTGTATCTGTAATATCTAGAAAAGCTGTAATTCCTGCTCTTCTTTTATACTTAACACTTTATCTTCTCTGTCTGCCATGGACATCTTTATGAGTATGTCTTACCGCAGGCCTCTATCCTCTCCCTTTTCAGAAGGAGCCTGAAGATATTTACAGAAAGTGACTAAGGAGTAGGGTCATGCTGAAATCCGGGAGGGATTGACTCTGTCTGAGGCAAGGGGCTGGTTCCCCGTGTCCCCTGACTTAACCAAGCCAACCCAGCTAAAGCTGCTCTCAGCATCCACTGCTTGGGTCACTTCAGTGCTTGATGTAGTTGAAGTTGCCAAGAAAGGTTATAGATGCCCCATCTCTGGAGGTGTTTAAGGCCAGGCTGGATGAGGCACTGAGCAACCTGCTCTGGCGGGAGTTGTCTCTGATTATGGCAGGGAAGTTGGAACTAGATGATTTTTAAGGTCCCTTTCAACCCAAACTATTCTATGATTGTAGAAGTTACTTGCATTTACCCTTATCCTCCACTCCTTCCCACCCAAGCTTTACAGCTTTGCCTTTCTGGTGAGATGCTCCTTTCTGCCAGATTTTTGCCCAGACAGACAACAGACTTTCTCTCTTTTATCTCATGGTAAGCCCCAGCTCAATGCTGTCTCTCCCTTTTCTCCCACTAACCTCTGCCAGTGGATATCTTTGGTTCCATGGAATGTATAAATGTCTTTGGTAGAAATATCTTTCATTGTGCTCTCTCCTATGTTCTGTCACTCCTCACTAATACATTCTGCTCAACTGCTTGAGTTTGATTGTAGAAAAGAATTAGTCTTTTATACCTCCATCTTTGGAAGGGTTTAAGAGATGGGTAAAACACAGTGTTTAGAGGTATAGCTCAGTGATGGTTCTTGTCAGAATTGGTTTGATGTTCTGAAAGATGCTTTCCAACCTTGGTGATTCTGTGGTTCTGTGAAGAGATAGTAGTCCCCTCTTCCCTATGTAATTTGCCTGTTCAAGTATTTTTTAATGCAACTTGTCATTGGATGCAAAAGTTACTTATTTCCTGCAAATCTTCATGTGCAGGAATATAGAAACGGCCTCTCAGAGTGAGACTAAAGATTCATTTGGTCCAGGAACCTGTCTCTGATAGCACCCAGTGGCAGATACTGAGGAACAGCATAAGAATAAAGCCAGCACAGCCATTGACATAGCAGCTATGGCTCACCAAGAAGCAGAGGTGCTGTGTTTTATAGATCTTGATGACTCTCTCTTCTGATCCTTTTGTCCACATGCTTTATTTTGAACCCTTTTATGCTCCTAACTTACATTGTCAAGCTCAACTGTGGACTGTGTGGCGATGCATGTCCTTTCTTTGTTTTTAGTGCACCATCTGCTCCTTTTGTTTGGCTTCTTCTGGTAGAAGAGTTTGTGAACAGCCATTCCCTGCTCACCTACCACATGTCACTCTTGATTTGATAGGTCTGCATCATAGCCCTCCCACATCAGTTTCCAAACTCCTGATTTTCATGTCAAATCTTCCACTCTCTGAGAATAACTTTTGTTTCTTGCAGAAGCATGAGTGTCTTTTATTTATATGTTATTATCACAGTGAGAACTTTGAGTAAACCACTCTCTGAGTGATCTGTGTTGTCCTTAACACTTTACCTCTCCTCATAATTTGTTATTTATTAGGTCTGTGCTTGCTAAGAAATAAAAGGGGTGTGATAGTATTTCTCTGCAATATTTTCTTCATGAGCCTTTTTTTAAAGCTCTGACATTTGGTCTTTTTTATACTTTTTCTTTTAAATAAGTTGACAGTAACTGCAGCTCGGTAACAGTAATGTTGGGTAATTAATTCCAGCTTGCAATCTTAGATGCTTAAACAGGATTAACCAGGTGATATGGATCTGTTTACCATTGTTTTTGGGATGAGCTTACTTACAGATCTTATAATGTTAAAGGATTACTCTGCCTAATACTTATGAAAACCTCTGTTAATTCTTCTCTATTAAGGAGGTAGATTAGAAGGTCAGAGAATCACCTTGGTTAGGTTCATCTAGTCCAACCATCAGCCCAACTCTGACAAAATACCTCACTAAAATCTATCTCTAAGCACTATGTCTACCTGTTTCTTGAATATTTTCAGGTGTGTTGCCTCAACCACCACCCAGGGCATTCTGTTCCAACACTTCATAAACCCTTAAAGGTAAAAATTTTTCCTAATGTCCAGTCTAAACCTCCCCTGATGCAACTTCAGTCTTCCATGTAACTCCAAGCTTTCAGATAAACTTAGCCCACTGTTGCAGCAGCTTTTTATTTTGCATGCTTAAAATACATTCCTAACCATATGAAATGCCAAGTCTTCACTTTTACATGTTAAGAGCAGCTCTGCAGACATTGATTTGTGTGGAGAGAATTGTCTACAAACTGATTTTGTTGGCAAAAATGGAAAGCAAATCTTGTCTCTTCTTGCCTGCATCATGCACTGGCACAAAGACAACCTCCTGAATGAGTAGCCTGTTCCATATGCTTGGTCTTTTCAGCCAAGACTATTGCATAAAAGGTTTTGGATGGTGATGTGTTTTTTAACATGGTGCTGGTGATAATTTGAAAGAAACCAACCTGCAAAGTATTTCATAGCCCTAAAAAGAGTCTTAGAGTGAAAATCAGATTACTTCAGTTCCGTATTCTGCAACAACAAAACAAAAATCTGATTAAACTGGGAACATTAGGAAATAATGGGTAATTGCTTGGCACTGGTCTCTTAAAAATGTTCAGAGTGTTACATTGAATGCACCTTCACAAGAAATTACATAAGGAACCAAGAGAAAAGGTTTGGGGAGAAGAAGATTTTTGCAGTCTTGAAGTAGCGACATCCTAACCTGGTCATAGCAACAAGAATGTTAAAAATAGTTCAGATACCTTTTCAGTGTCTCATAAAATGTAGTCAGAGTGAAGGGTAACCTTTTTTCACAGCTACTTCTAATGGATTTTTTCTTTAAGTTAGGATATTATTTGTGACTCTGTGGGGTTTTTGCATTTTGGAACTGTGTAAGAACAAGCGATGGGGCAAGAGGAAATGGCCTCAAGTTGCACCAGGGGAGATTTAGACTGGATATTTGGAAAAAATTCTTCACTGAAAGGGTTGCCAAGTGTTGGAACAGTTTATTCCAGGGAAGTGGTGGTGTTGCCATCCCTGGAGATATTTTTAGGACTGATGAGGGACTTGGTTTAGTGGTGCACTGAGGGTTAGTTTAATAGTTGGACTTGATGATACATCCTAGATGATTTTATATCCTACTCAATCAGATAGCACAATCAGAGGGCAACGGGTTTACTCAGTCTTGGGATGCCTTCAGGGTTTGCATTATCCAGAAGCACTTGGTGATGCACTTAAACAATCCTTTGACTCCAGAACATAGGAGTAGCACCAAGAATAAAGGAGGTTCTATGCTGTGTTTCCTTCTTGGAAGGATCTTGATATAAACAGGACTAGGTCCCTTTAATGAGAATCTGGACAAAACATGTAAGAAACACATGCAGAAACTTGCTGCAATCCCTGCTAAAAATGTATCAAAAACCTGACCACAGATCGCTGTCAGAGAGAACAGAGATGATGAATCTTTGAGGTGCTTTTAGCTGATATTTGGGGAAGACAAAGGTTTCTCAGCACGTGCAAGGATGGTGAAATGTCAGCTTGACTTGCAGACCTGTTGTGAGTGAAACCACATAGTATTTCAACAGTAGAATTGTAGATCTAAAGATCTTGAGCGCTTTATAAAGCACCACTTAACCATGACCTGCATCAGCATTATGTTAGGAATTTGCCCTGTCATTTGTCGGTTTTCTTAAATCTACATGTCTTCTTGTAAGGAAGGTGATGGGTTATGGATCTCAGTACCATTACTATCCCAATTAGTGGCATCTGTTATGATTCTGAGAAGCTGAATTCCCTTCTCTAAACAAGAAAATAGCAATTACCTTTTTAAGATAATTTGAATCATTGGATAAACTAATTGGTCAGTCGATACGAAAGCAGAAACCAGTTTGAGAGTGAGAATAGACTTATGTGATCCTCCACAGCAAAAAATTAGGTGCAGTGAAAAATTCCATTTATAGTTAGCTATTCACAATATAAAATTTTCCTGTATAGGACCACCGAGGGAGTGTTTTAAAGTTTTCTTGGTGCAGCTAAATGCATGTCAGTGAAGCAACAGAGATTTAGACTTGCTTTCCCATTTTCTTTCAGGTCTGAACTTCTGCTTTGCCAGGGAGAGTGGGAAAGTAAGAATACTTTTTGGTGTGGGCTCTCCATCTGAATTTCTATAAATTAGGGCTAGAAGTGGAAAATTAATTACTCTTTCTCCAACTTTTCTCACTCCTTCATAGCCTTAGAAACAGCTTGCTTTTTATGCAAAGGCTCCCCTCTTTTTGACATAAAACCAGTATATTTTTCAAATGGTTCACAGGCAGCAGATAATTTCGTTACCTCATGCTCCTAAATTCAGCTGTTAAATATTTATTTGTAAGTGTTGGGTGGGCCACCACAATTAGCTTTGGCATATTAAATGAATAGATTTTATAGTAATTGCTGGGTGATGCTGTGCTGCTTAGAATAGGTTTCAGCATTTTTCTTCCTGTCTTGGAGCTAGCTGTAGTTTTTAATTTCATAAAAGACTTTTAGGGCACCACGAGATAAAAAGTAATCACATTACAAGTGAGAAGCATCGAGTGAATTTCTCTTTCACCAAAAAAAAAATGCACCCGTTATAAATTTAGCCCTTAATTGGAAGCACTGCAAAGTGCTGAGATGGAAAACAAACAGGAGGAAACCTAATAATCCGTAACGTCAGGAGCCCTGCACCTGCAGCTCGGCCGTGGTCCACTTGCCAGTTTGCTCACAGGCTGTCAAAGAGGCAGGAGCTTTCAGTAGTAAGACAAAATAATCTTCAGATATCCTGTGCCCGTTGGTGGAAAGGTGTCCAGCTGAGGAAACACGAGGTAGGAGATGACCTTTTGTTTCTTATTTGCTTTTCTGCTGGCAGCCAAAGGGCTTTCCTGCTCTGTCGCTTCCAAGGCAGCAGGGCAAGTCGTTGGTTCCCCAGGTTTCCTTTCTGCCAGGCTGCAGGCTCTCCATGGACAAACTGGCCTCTGTGTTGCATCCCTTCTCTTTTTTCCTTTCAGCTCTAGGCAGGCAACTTGGGCTTCTTACATCTCAGTCAACTGCATGGATCTAAAACCCCAGATCTGGCTGGGTGGTGACACAGCTGGGCTGTGGAGATCTATAGATCTGGTGCTATGATGTCTTCTGGCTGACTGGAAGATGTCTAAGCTATGGGGCTCCTCCTCCTCTGACTCTGGGCCTCCTGACAGTACAAGGGAGCAGCAGGATTTGGGTTTGCATAGAACTATCCAGGAGCTCATTTGACATTCCTTATGGATGGCCTCTCTTCTTCCACACACCATCCAGGTAGACTGTACCTTGCAAAGGTGATAAAAGAGGCACCTTGGGAGCTTTACTGAATCTCAGACTTTCTTGTCTAAAGCAGTTTAAGATGTTACAAACATAGCTCAGTTGACATGTTTCTCAGGGAGCTCCAGCATGCTGGTTTTTACTCGTTTTTCCGGTGTTATATCAGCATCAGAGACTCCTTCCTTTCAGTTTAGGCATGAATTCATAACATGATAGTTGTCTGTTGTGGTGGGTCTTCTAGTAGCAGGTTCTTCCTAGATCTTTTGTTCTGCCTTTGGTTCTGAGTTTTAGACATATGCTCCTGCTTAACTCAACAGTTTGGAGAGCAGTTTTATCTTCTGAAGTCCTCTAAACTCTCTGTATCCAGGGGAGCACTGTTTTTTCCCATCACCTGGGCAATTTGCAAGCTTCAAAAATGAAAAATGCTGAGACTGTGGTTAAAAGTCCCAGAACAATAATTTTTCTACTGAAAGTCCGTCAGTCACAGAGAGCTGATGATATTTCTCCTGCAGCTTTGAGAGAAATGGTTCACCTTTCTCCATAATGTTACAGGTTTGACGGGTGCACATTTCCAGATGATGGTCTTTGTAAGAGGTGATCTGTATCCCAGCATGCTCAGAGAACACTTCTTTGTTATCATCCCTGGGTAGCTGGCATTTGGGCAGCATTTTTAGCCTTGTCTTTCTTTACTCATCAGAATTCTGTTTCATTTTGTAAGTATGTTTTAATTTCTCTGTACAGCTAAAGCCATTGACCTCACTGTCTCTAAACCTTGTACAATAGTATTCTGAAAGGCTGAGGGACAGACTTTTTTCTCCTCGATATCATTATGTTTCCTCTGCACTACCTTATGTTAAACTTCTGTCTTCATCAGGACCTTCTTCAAGAAATGGTAGTCACAAGCCTAACTTACAGAAAGAAGCTAGAGTTTTGAGTTGGTGGTGTGTGGGGAGAACTGAATAATAGAGTATCTAATGTAGTTTTGAAGGAGGAGATATGATGATGTGTGGGATGTGGGGAACCCTGATAGACTTTGCAAGTTGTTCTGCACTTCTGCAGGGATGTCAGACCTGGAAGGATCTTATTGTAAATGGCTGCTGTACTGATGACTTGTGGTGGTATTTCTGTGAGCCCCTGCTTTTTCAGGGGAGGGAACAAGAAGAATCCAGATTTCTTTCTTCTTCAGAAGTTCCCACTCAATTATTGTGACCTCTTACATTGAGACGTTTCTCCTCCTCTGCTCCTTTCGCATACTAAAGTGCCCTTTCCAAGGGGTTGAACATTTTGTGAGATAAACTTGTGAACTGACTCTGACAGACTGCTGTTGTCTAATGCTGGAGGAGATAAGCCTATTTAGCTTTTATCTCTTCCTTTAGGCAGCTGTATAAATTCAGACAGTGGGTTTTGATGTCATGATTGGTTGAGTTTTAATAGAAGTCTGAATTGAATCTTAATAAAACTTTTAGAGGCAATTATGTACAGAGGCCAGGAAAGTGAAGTCCTCAGTCCATTCAGACAGGGGATGAATTGACTTCTGCCTAGTGCTCTGTGAATGGATTTCCTTCCTAAATAGGAAAGAATATAAATGTAAATACTTTTTTCTGCTTTGAATAATCTATCTCTAGCTCAACATTGCCAAAATATATGGAGGGAGAAGATCTACCAAACAAACATCATCTTGTACATCATAACCTGAATCATCTTGGAGATGACTTTGCTAACACATGGCATGGAGCTGGTTTTGTGTACTGGAAAGTCCTATGTTAGTAGTAATTATGAGCTATAATATGATGCTCAGTATAAGTTTTGATCAAGATTCTGCATTTGAACATGTTCTATTGTAGATCTCCCAGGAGTAGACACAACACACATGTTAACAGAAATGATGTAGTAAAGCTTTCATCTAAACACCAAAAAAGGACTCCAGATGTTGACAATAAAGAGGGGAAAGTGACAAAGAATGGCATGGTCAGCTCCTATTGCTGTGTGCTTGTGGCCTGGCACAGGCATTTGGTTGAGAAAACTCTAGGACTAATGCTGTGGATGGGGAAAGCAAAGGTTTGTAAGACTGCTTAGTCTTAATATAGGGAGGAATTGAAATCTGAATGAATTCCATAAAAAACTACTACAATCCATCTCTGCTGTCTCACATCTATTATTTTTCTACCTTTCTGTAACCACCTGAGGATGGATTTCCCAGTGGGCTAATAAAAATTCTCCTGTGACATCCCATTCCCTGTCTCCCCGTGTGATGATTTGATATTGTCACTGGGAGGGTAAGTGTAGATTGTGTGGATTGTATGGCATATAAGCTTCTTTGATGTTGGACTGGTTTTGACAGAATGTGGCTGTATTTGTTTGCTTTAGGAGTGTGTCCAAGGGGAAGGTAATGGAAAACTGATAGCACCAAAATTTAATAATGTCAGAAGAAAGAAAATTTCTATATCTGTGAGTACCTGAAGAGAAAGACATGAACTGAAATGCTGCTTATTAGAGAAGACTGAAGTAGTCTTTCATCTTCCATCTCTGAAACAGTCTCTGAAAACTCCTGTGTTTTATGGCTTTCTGCACATATGTTCATTAATTTAATTGGGTTTTGGAGTAACCACTGGTAGAAAGAATGTTATATCCTTTTCTTCATATAATTATCTTTTTTTTTAAACAGTGGATTTTTGACAGAGCAATTTTTGCATGTTCCTTTAGTTCCTCTAGTGTGGGGCATTTCCCTTAATATGCTAAAATTTAAACTGGACGTCATCACAAAGAATAAAAATAAGTAAGGATTTTTATCTTTTCAGTCATGCCCTAGTTGTCAGGTCTCCTGTTTGCACGAGAGGTTTGGTCCTTTGGGAGGAGGAGAGGTTTTTAAAAACTCTGGCTCCACACCAGACCTCATGACCTGGTGATGTATATTTGTGTGACAGTCAGGTCTCCATGTTTAATGGAAAGGATTTTACTGTAGTAAAAGTAACACTGAAAAATAGTGTATGCTCTGTGATTCCAGCATCTGTGTGATGAGTGGATATGATGAGCAGATGAACCCAAAAAAACCCCACTTGAGATTGCTCAAAAGCCTAGCCATGCCTTTTCAAAATTAGTATTACAAATACTGAAATACACTGTATGGAAAGAAAGCCTGATTTCCTGTAGGAATGCATTATTTTTTTAGAGACTTTATCTCATGGATCACTTTTATGGTTTTCCATTTCTGTCCTTTCTCCACAGTCTAAACAGTAAGTCTTGTTCTCCACAGGCGGTTTGTGTTGCAGGGATTGCTTTTTACAGGGTTTTATACTGCACTAAAAATGAAGATAAAATAAACTGCCCAGATGGGGCTTTAAAGATATGGATTGGGGAGATGCACAATCTAAACATGCTGTGAGTGGCTTTGAGTAGTCCTGCAGCATCAGAAGGAAAATGCACTTTCTGTGTGCTTCTTTTCTACCTGGAAAGCCAAATACAACAGAAAACTCTTTTTAAACCATTGTCATTGTTGCTTTTGTTTTAAACAAATCCCAGACTGTGAGGAGAGTACAGGTGGGCTGCATCAAGAGAGATGTGACCAGCAGGTGATTTTGCCTCTCTACTTGGCTCTGCTGAGGCTCCACCTGGAGTATTTTATCCAGTTCTGGAGCCTTTAACATAAGAAGGACATTGAGCTGTTGGAGTGAGTCCAGAGGAGGGCTGTGAAGGTGATCAAAGGGCTGGAGCACCTCCCTTATGAGGAGAAGCTGAAGGAGTTGGGATTGTTCATCCTGGAGAGGAGAAGGCGCATGAGGGACCTCATAGTAGCTTATCAGTACNGGTCTAGTGGAAGGTCTCCCTGCACAAGGCAGGGGGGTTGGAACTAGATGATCTTTAAGGTCCCTTCCAACCCAAACCATTCTGTGATTCTAAAGGAAGTCTGGCAGCACATGTATAGTCAATAGATGGGCCCTCCCAATCCAGAGAGCCAAGAAATTAGTACAATCCATAACTTGGGAATATTTCAGCATTTTCATGCTAGGTCCTAGAGTTGCTTATTGATTTTAAGTTGTGTATTAAAGATGGAAGTTAGCATATTGTCACTAGTAAGCATCCAAATGCCCAAATCTTACAATCACATTCAAGGGAGGCTTTATATGTCTCCATTTAAAATGCTTCCTGGAAAATAAAAATTTAAAATCTCATAAAATGTCATGAAGTTTTATTCCAAGTTTCTCAGTAGTCTGTTAGCAAATAATAGAGGGAGCTGTGCTGCACTCCAGTGGGATCTTGGTTTGTTTTTTGGGAGGCCAAGACTCTGGAGCATGGATACCTTTGTCCATCAGCCCTGACATTATCAATTTTTCATATCTATATCTACACCACTTCTTTGATGGGCTTTCATAGGCAATTCCTGTCAGAAACCACATTCACCAAACTCTTATTCCAGTGTAGATTTAGAGGAGACAGAAAATATTTTATAAGTTCATTTTACAGTCTGGACAAAAGGTTGAGAGCTAAAGCATTAACTGATAATGTCCAAGTGAATGAAGACATGAGTTGGAATATAAAGCTTTACTTATTTGACATGGCTAAAAAAGGGGAAAGAAACGTTATTTGAAGCCACAAATTTGGGCAGCAAAATTTCTAGCCAGTCAAGGCTCTTCACTGAATGCTCACCAGGTTTGTAGGATTATGAGGAAGAGGAAGGTGAGTTTTTCTATCAGTATTTCTTCACCTCAGCCACAAGAGGAATATGGAATTGTTGAGACTGTCATCTCTGGCTGGGATTTGCCTGGTGCTTGACATTCTTTTTAGGGTAACTTGATATATCGTGGATTAGAGGAGACGCAAAACCCAATCAGCTGTGCTGGGGGAGACCTGCAGAGCTCTTACCTAGTGTAAGGTGTCCCTACTCATTGCAGGAGGGTTGGACCAGATAACCTTGGAGGTCCCTTCCAACTCAGCACATGACTCTGTGGGTTGAGAACTCTGGTTGGCTTCACAACACTTTGATTCTCATGCTACAGAGCCACATGAGTGGAGAAAGCAGAGAAATTTACTGCCCTGCTGCTCCTAACTATACATTTTATGACCCCACAAGGTGGTGAATTCTCCCCCTTGCCTTTTCTGCTTTTCTTCCCTTACTGTCCCCGTGATTTGTGGGAATTAATTATTTTTTATGTTATCTGCTAAAAAAATGTAATTTTAACTTGTTGGTCTTCCTTTCAAACACACTTGAGTGGAAGGGACCACAAAAAGCACTTACTTCTTCTGTACAAATCAGAAGAAATGAAAGTGGATATTTAGGAAATCTTATGTGTTAAACACTTTGGGATTTTGCACTGGTTTTTTCCCCAATTTTTTTTTTTAATAAACCTTCTAATGAGAGCAGAGTTCCAATGCCAAAGCTTGAATTTTTTTCTCCTTAAAATGCCTTTAAAATAGCAAAAAGTTTTTTGCTTGCTAGTGTCTTCTTCAGAAGAGGAGATACATAGGAAATTAAATCTAATTAAACAGAGATAATTATTTGGTGCCTTTTACTGCAAATGCAGCAGAAAGTTTTTAGACAGAGGGAGACTTCTGAGTTTGTTGTGTCCCACAGAAGGGGAGGAACATAAGGAACCATTGTGAGATGAGAAGAAGCAAACCCAAATTCTCACTGCAGTAAAAATGAGGATAAGAAAGAAAATCTCTTCTGTTATGTTTTTGAAAAATTTATTTTTCTGTTTGTTATACGTGGATAGGATCAACATATAATTTCATGGTGACACTAAAAGATGTTCCCAACCAGTTATCTAATTCTTGCTTGATCCAGGAACCTCTTCTGCTGCATTTTGGAATCCCTAATTAAATGTCAGGCTTTGTTCAAAGACTTTAAGGGATTGGCCACTGTTAGGTTATTAAAAAATGCTGGAAGTAGTTCTCTTAACAGTGATATTCTCTTTGACATAATGTGCAGCAATCAGTGAAACCTTCTCTCTTCTTTAGTTTGCTTTTACTGTATTGGAACCAGTTTCCTGAAGCACCCCTGGAAAATGGGAGACCCTTTTTTACACCTTATATACCCTCAAAGTATTTACTGAAGCAGAATTGCCTCCATTTTGGAGTGTTTTGCTCTTTCCACATTTCCCTTCCCATTTAGCAAGATATTAAAAAGCTATCCTTGAGGGCAGGCAGTGAAATGTAACAATGGAAAGGTCACCCAAACACCATGAGGATGGCCTTTGAAGAGCTAATTCTGATGGAAATGCGGAAGAGGAAAAATTCACTTTTTAAAATTTCATTTGAAAGGTTAGAGGATTTCTTCTTCTTCTTCCTCCCCCACCTTTTTTGAACTCAGCATTGACACATTTTCCCCTGCATGGCTAGCAAGTGCTCTGTTTTTAAGATATTAGAGTGCTTCTTTTAATATTCTAGGTGTGCTTTGAGGGTCCAGAATGGTATGGCTTGAAGTTGTGTTTTATGGTGTCTAATTTTGAGTTGTGCTTCAAAGGCCTATTTTAACTTTTGGAAAAATTAAGAGGTCTCCATTTTCTTAAAATGTCCTTACTTTTTACAATTTTGATATAAAATTTCCTCTCTGATGATGTTAGAAAGAGGGTGAGTCCCTCTAACTTGGAAATAATGCAGTGTCAACCAGGACTGCATGTGTAACTGAGACTGACTAGAGTTTTAAGATTGATTGTGGCTGGTTTGCTTTCATAAATCCTTAGTGACAAATACTTGTTCCATTGTGTTGTTAATCATAGATAGAATGGTTTGGGTTAGAAAGGGCCTCAAAGATCATCTAGTTCTGACCCCCCTACCTAATGCAGGGACACCTTCCACTTGATCAAGTTGTGCAAAGCCTCATCCAGCCTAGCCTTGAACATCTCTACATCTTGAACATCATCTGCAGCTTTTCTAGGCAACTTGGGGCAGTGTCTCACCATCCTCACTGTCATCACACTTCTATGTCTGCAAGTACAGGAAAGAAAACAGCACACAGGAGAAGGAGTTACATCCACTCTTTTATCCTTTTTTAATTGCTGCTGTTCAACCAAGCAATTTGAAGGAATTATTGGTGCAACAGCATCAGCTTTTGACAGCTACATGTTGAATTTGGGTCTCAAAGTTTGAGAGCAGGTCATTGATAATGTTCACGTCATCTTTCTTTCCAAACTTCCATCTCACTTCCATGTTGCTGGTAGGGAGCTGAGTTAGTGGAAATCTCTTTCTGCCCAAGAGAAAAACTAAGAAATTCTCAGTTTTGAATGAAAGTTCAGTGCCTTAATAAATTAAAAAAAAAAAAAGAAAGAAAAAGAGGAGGAAGAGGAATGCAATACCCCAACTATTTCATCACTTAGTGAAAGAAGTGAATAACGGAACTAAAATTGCATTGATAGAATCATAGAATCATAGAATAGTTTGGGTTGGAAGGGACCTCAGTCCTCTGACTCACCAGTTAAAGTTAGCAAGGGGATTGTGATAGATTGAGTACATGCAATAAAAGCCCCCAGAAACTTTTAGTTTCATTTTTATTTCTTTCCATTTTCTGCTGCCTGTATAGAAATAGAATCCCTTGGGGTGCTATTCAGGCACTCTGTTACTATAAAGAACTTGTGCTTGTTTCCTCATTGCTGTTTTCAGGCTGCTGCTTTAGGAGCCTTTTACTGGAGATCCCTGTGTGGAAGACCTGTATACAGGGTGCTTTAGATCATCATCTGTGCTGTAAAAATTTCAGTTACTAAATTTGGATGGAAAAATAAAGACATTTAGGTACCCTCTTTGCTAAAGACATTTCTCCCATAAGAAGTGATACACGTTCCACAATTCCAGAATGAGGAGTGTTGCAAAGAAAAATCGTGAAGAAGTTCTTCACCATGGGGGTGAAGACACACTGGAACAGATTTCTAGAGAGGTGTTGGAGGCCCCATCCCTGGAGACATTCAAGGCCAGGCTTGATGAGGCTGTGAGCAACTTGATCTAGAGTAGGATGTCCCTGCTCACTGCAGGGGGGTTGGACTATTGGCCTTTGAAGGTCCCTTCCAACTCTATGATTCCATGATTCTGTGATTACCTAGAAAACACCCTGTTCTTTCATCTTCGGTTTTTCAACTTGAAAAGTAGGGGTGATTTTCTAAAATTGTTTGGCTGCTGAAGTGATATTGCCAAACAATGAGCTTGTGGTGTGCAGCACAGCACATAGCACAGGTGCTGGCTTTCACTGTGATCTAAACATGACACATTTGCTGTTATGAAGAACAGTAGCACTGTAATTCTCAGTTCTTGCTCCTTCCCTCTGTCTTTTACCAACTCATTCCCCCAGAGGGAAAAATGGGTATGGAGTGACAACAATCAGCTGCTTTTGATCATACTGAGGTTCCCTGGCTGTGTGAAAGCAGAAGATATTCTGTCCCTAAAAAACAGAGAAAACAGGGAGGCCACCTCATCTCTTCCCTAACAAGCAGTAGGTTTTACATTTCCCTCCATCCCCCCATTTGTGGAGTGCTTGAAGATGTGGATGAGTCATTCCAAGTATAAGTTGTACCTTTGTCTCTCTCACTGCTTGAAAAATAATGATGAAAAACCGACTCCTTTTCCTGTAAAAGCCACCATAAAAAGAAGAAGTGTATAAGTACAGACCTTGATATTGACCATCATACCAAGTTTTTGTTTGGAAGAGCCTTATGGAAGCCATGTAGTCCCGTGCCTTGCTCAAGTTAAGCATAATTCCAACATTAAGTCAAATTGCTCAGAGCTGCCTCCAGCAAGTTTTGCACATCTCCAAGAATGGAGAGTCTACATTTTCTTCTAGTGGGATGTTATTTTTCTGTATCTCTGATCAAGATTTCTTTCACTACAACTTGTAACCATTACCTCTCAACCTTCTGCTGTGCATCTCTGAGAAAATCTTGTCTTGGTTTAGTTTGGAAGATAATTTGAAGATCATCTAGTGCAGTCTACTCTGTAATCTCCTGTTATCATGGAAGCATAAAATAGCCTTGGTTGGAAGGGACCTTTCAGATCATGGAGTCCATCCATCAAACTAACTCTGCCAAGAACCTTCACTGTACCATACTTTAAGCTCTTTGTCTACCTGTCTCTTAAATACCTCCAGATATGGTGCCTGGTGAGAAGCCTCTTGAGCTGTTTCTCCCAGTTCATTTACTCTTTCCACATACATCAAGTTCTCCAGCCCCCAGTGAATGTGAATTCATTCCAGTTTGCCAGTATCTGTCTTTTACTCTCTCTCTGCTGGTGAGTAGAAGGGAATAATCACTTCCAACTGTCTTGCAGCCTGTATTCCTGGGAGAACAACCCAGTGGGCAATTGTCTGTGATTCATTCCCAAATGTAGGACTTAGATTTTGCAGTTTCTGGCAGTCCTTTCTTCCAGCTTCTGGTTGTTCTTCTGAATGGCAACACCCTCCAGTAAATTGACAGTCCATGCTTCCAAATTTGAGGTCATCTACAAACTTGCTGAGAACATGTGGCATCCCATCAGCCAGGTGAAGATGGGAAATGGTTTCAGCTCCTGTGTGGACCCCTGAGAAGCATCCACTTGTAACCACTTTGAGAAGCTGGAGCTCTGTAGCTGTACTTTTTGGCTGGGATTTGATCATTTCTTTATAATCATGGAGAAGGAAAATGACTGTAGCAAACTGAGTCTTCGAAACAGAAAATTCAATTCTTAGTATCAGTTTTTTCTTGAATGAGAAGGCTCTTGGCTGATTTTTATGGCCGTGTAGTAGAGTAGAATTATGGTGTTTAAAAAAAAAAGCCAAAAAGGATGATTCTCATAATTTTTTTATATGCAATGTGATATTAAGTTCATTCCTAATAGGCTTACTCTTCTCCCTCATCTATTTCAGTTCAGCTGCTAAAAGTCAAAAGCACCACTGCAGATACTCTAGATGAAGTGCCCTTTCGAAAACCATCTTAAAATTTCACCTGACCACTGGTATGGAACTGCCAGTGCTGGTCCTGGTCTGCATAATATTGATGTATCCTCATGCCCGTGAAAGATGAGCTCACTGAGCCTCAGAAGGGTTTGATTGCCAAAAGGTTACGTGCTCTTGGTTGAAGGATTAGGGGGAGAAAAAAAGGAGGGGGATGCTTTCAAGGTGTGGAGAGCTGCCCTCTCCTTATCACAGCCTGAGTCCCCTGTGATTCTTTTCACTGAGATCAATTTAATAAACTGACAGATACAAATTTTCATTCCTGTCAGCAGGACGTGGCCAATATGAGAGGGAAAGATCAAGCTGTCTGCCCGCTCCGCTTCCCGTATCAGCAGTGCTCAATGGCTGGCTGGGTTGTGTCTCCAGGCTCCTCAGTGCAGGGATGAGGATGGGCTGCTGGTGGGGAAAGGTCATCAGCTGATCTTTCAATGGTTGCAGCCAGGCCAAGGCTGAACAACATGAATTACTTTGTTTTGATTCATAAACTGAGCAAGCTAAAAAGTTCCCATTGAGAGAGTAGCTCAGAGAGCGTGTAAAGCCAAGACCATGCATGGAGAAGTGGAGTCTCAGGAGGATGGAGGCAGGCTCTTCTCACTGACCTCCAGTGATAGGACAAGGGGCAACGGGTGCAAGCTGGAACTCAGGAGGTTCCACAGATATAGAAGGAAAAAAATTTTCACAGTGAGGTGACAGAACACTGGCACAGGCTGCCCAGAGAGGTTGTGGAGTCTCCATCTCTGGAGACATTCTAAACCTACCTGGACACCTTCCTGTGTGACCAGATCTAGGTGTTCCTGATCAGGTCCTGACATTCCCTGACAGCTGACTTTTACTTTCTGGTAAGGATTGGAGGTAGAGGAATCCCTCCTCCACCCTCATCCCCACACACAGTATCATCTCCAGGTCAAGTGTGTGCCACTTCTGTCCACCTCTGGTCCTACCCAGGAACTCATCAAGGCTTGATTTAGTATTTTGTGGTGTTTTTGTGGATGCTGCCAAGTCGTTGTGCTCCAGCCTCCCAGCCCAGCATTTGGCTTTTTAATTTTTATTGTTTTAATGCAATCGAAGGTGCTAAATAACAGGGCTCTGCTTCTGGGCAGTGGAGGAAGATCATGCTAGTGTTATCCTGGGCTAGTTAATCATTGATGGATAGGCAATTGCTCTTGGCTCATATCCTCCTTCCCTCCCCTTCCTTTCATTGTCTTTCCCACATGAAACTCAATTAATGTGCTGCATTATTTCAGGACAAAACCCGATCTTAAAATATGCAAAATAAAGTTTTCAATTTTGTCTCTTCAGTCACCTTGGCAGGGGGGTATTTTTAGCCCCATTTCCACATGAATATTGTATCATAAAAGGGCTGATTAAAATGAGGTAACATGACAGGGTTGGCTCGTAGTGAATGGATATGTTATTTGTCCTGTGAAAGGACACTGCTGTAACCTTGCCCACAATCCTGCAGAGTGGCTCCCAGTAAGTTATGTGCCACCTGACCTTCCCTCAAATTTATTCCTAACAATTGACATGCAGCTTATCAATGCAGAAGAAGTCTTTCATCTCCTCTTTGGAGCAGGGGGTTGTCAAGAAAGCAACCTCTCAAACAAAAATCCACAGCTTCCATTAAAATCCACAGCTCCCATTGACAAAACTGGAGGAGAAACCTGATTTAGATTTTTTTTTTCATTTTTAAATTCTGGATTTCAGCAGAGATGTAAAAGAAACAAGCTGAAAGAATTTGACAGTCAAAAACAAAAAAAAAAGGTTATCTTTTTGTTCTCATTTCAAACAGGTTTGCCTTCACTTGAGTAAGTCATTTCTAAAGCAGTATAGTGCTATAGTGTGAGCCTATTATTTTGGGGAAAAAAAAGGAGTGGTATCTTTTGTATTGAAGATTTACAATTAACCAATGAGGATGTTTCCTGGGTTGGCAGTAACAGAACTTTTGTAGATCTTGAAGCAATACACAGAAGACATCAGGGTCATCCTTCACACTTGATGGATGGTGGAGTGACACCAGTTTGCCCAGTATACCAGTGGCACAGCTCTAGACAAAATACTGGCTTTCAGATTTCTGCTGTAGCCCTGTGTGCTCAGTAGTGTTGCTGGCACCATGTCCTGAGGCACAGGGAGGTCTCCAATTGGTTGTCTCCTCTTTTCCAGGAAATAATAGAAATATATGTGAAATCTCTTTGCAGAGCTTGGTCCCAGAGCTCCAGAACCGCTTCCCCCTTTAAGGCATCCTGCTTCTCTTCCCTCCCTTGTTTTCACAGATCTACCAATTGAAATGTCTGAAGGAGACAGAGATGGGAGCCATGGTGATGGTGCAGGACATGGCACAGTGGCCACAGCTTTTACAGGAAATACAGTATTTTTTTCTTTTCCCACTTGCAGAAAATCATGGTCTCTGTGTGCACATGGGAGAGCATCTTGCAAGGGAATGACTACTGCTGCACATCACATTGGGGCTGCTCCAGGGGGAGCAAGTAGAATGAATTTCCTAATCATGGATTTGAAGATTTAGTAGTCTCTTGGCTGGGTCTGGGGGCAGATTTCAACCCTCCAGCCTATGTGGCAATGGGCCACAACTTAGTGACAATTTTATTGTCCAGGGGGAGCAAGAAGGATGAATTTCCTAATCCTGGGCTGTAGGTTTGAAGATTTAGTGGTCTCTTGGCTGGGTTTGGGGGCAGATTTCAACCCTCCAGCCTATTTGGCAATGGGCCACAACTTAGTGACAATTTTGTTACTCTCTTTCTGTCCTTTCCTTTTCCTCTGAAGGAAATGGTGTTAGTGGGAAAGGATTCATCTATCTCATGGTGTGTAGCTGGTGAAGCCAGATCATCCTTGAGCTAATTAGGGCTGAGGCTCCTGATCGGGCAATAACATGTGGTTTCTTTTGGCAGAGTTATTTTTGCTCATTTGTTTCAACACACAGGGAAGGGAAGTGGGTGCCAAAGAGATGTTTAGGACAAGCTGTTTGTATCTGGTCTTAAATAGGAAACAGTTTTTTCCATCCTTGATTTCTTTCTCACTTTATTTGAGCTATATTAAGTGAATGTTGTGCAGAAGCTATTTTCAGAAAGCGGCAATTATATTAAATTTTCCTCTTCCGGTATTTTTTCATTTTCTGGAGTATTCAAATACGGGTAAGATATCGTCCAGACAAGATGATGATAAAATCTGATCATCTGTTACTGTTTAGTAATGAAAGCAAAATTGGAAGATTGTGTGGCAACTTGAAAAAAGGGTTCTTTGACAGTTTTTTATTTTATTGGAGTTGTTCTAGTCTATTATTTAACAAACGTTCTCATTATTGCTTAAAGAACTGATTGCGGTATTTCACGAGGAGCTCATTTTTCTTCAATTTCTATTCACTTGCATGGCATTCTCCTGATAGCTTTCTGCTCTGCTTCTCATGCTAATTCCTGCTCCAGCAGCTGCTGGAGAAGCTGAATAAAATTTGGTGTCACGTCATGTGCACCAGCACAACTTGGTCAAGCCAAAGCCTTACCAACTCAGCACAGGCTGGTGATGGTCAATCCAACATCATGAGCCTGCAGACCTTTCCTCTAATATGTTCTATTTTCATCCATACCCCTTTTAAAGTCTCTACATGCAAAGTAAATACTAGAACATCTATTCAGGATGCAACCATATCCTGAGCTGCATCAGAAGAGTGGTGGCCAGCAGATACAGAGAGATGATTCTGCTCCTCTACTCTGTTCTCATGTGATACCACCTGGAGTACTGTGTCCAGCTCTGGAGCTCTCAGAGGGACATGGACCTTTTGGAGAGGGTTCAGAGGAAGCCATGAAGATGATCGGGGGGCTGGAGCACCTATTCTATGAGGACAGGCCGAGACAGTTGTGACTGGAGAAGAGAAGGCTCTGTGGGGACCTCATAGCAGCCTACCAGTACCTGAAGGGGGCCTAGAAAAAGCTGGGGAGGGACTGTTTGCCAGGACATGGAGCAATAGGACAAAAACCAGTGTTTTTAAAATAGAGCAGGACAGGTTTACATCAGACATTAGGAGGAAGTTCTTCACCAGGAGAATGGTGAGGTAGTGGAGGAAGTTGTCCAGAGAGGTGTTGTGGCCTCATCCCTGGTGACATTCAAGGCCAGGCTTGATGAAGCTCTGAGCAACTTGATATAGTGCAAGATGTTCCTGCTGACAGCAGTGAGGTTGGACTAGATGACCTTTGAAGGTCCCTTCCAACTCTCTATGATAGTGGTATCACTCCTGCAATGTCTAAACCTAAAACATGGGAAAGGCAATTACCATTTAATGGTGGTGGAATGTTGCAGCAGCTTTTGTTGACCTAATAAAACCATAAGTTTACTTTCTGATGGTATAGACTGCTCTGACATTTTCAATCAAGAGAGTTATAACAGTGAAAACTGTATTAATTCACATGAAAATCAACACTGATTTGAAACTCTTGGCAGGCAGTTTTTCAGGTTAATGGAATTAAAGTCTGTGTGTGCTGCTTTATCCTACCAATTTGTATCTTTTAGCTGTATTGATAGATCTTTTGCTTGTGTAGTCAGGAGAAAATGAACATGAGAGTCCAGCCAGCTTTCTCATTCTTTTTCTGTATTTCAATCATCGTTGTTTTTTCTCATTTCTGCTCTATAAGGAATTTACTGAAACAGTTTTCTACATTCCTGCAAACACAACCAGGCAAATTTCATTTAGACAGCAAAGGTTTGTAAGGTCTTGCTCCACATCTGCTACTGTTTATCTGGCTGAAAATAAAATAGTCTAATTTTCTTTACATGCACAGGTATATATGAGATTATGTATAAATATGAATGGTACACAGAGATAGGAAATTTCACAATTTTTTCCAGTTGTTAATTTACAGTGTAGCAAATAACTTGTATTTGTTACTCAGGCGCTTAAAGGAACTCCTGTAGAAGTTGGAAATGGAAAGTAAAGGTGTCTGCACTCTCAGTATATCCCCTCACTGTCTCTGCAGGGCAGCTCTTAGAAAAGGATCCTTCTCTATATATCCCTTAGTCTAGGCCAAATGTCAGCTCTATTGGCAGTCAGTGGTTGAACACAATTAACTCCATTTTATGAGTCTGTAAAGCTGGGAGGTAGAGTCATAGAATCATAGAATTGAGTCCAACCATCAACCAAACTCTGGCAGGAACCATCACTAAACCATATCTTTAAGCTCCAGGAATGGTACCTCAGCCACTTCCCTGGGCAGCCTGTTCCAATACTTAGCAATCCTTTCAGTGTAAAAACTGATTCCTAATATCAAGCCTAAATCTCCTCTAGTGCAGCTTGAGGCCATTTCTTCTTGTCCTATCATCTGTTACGTGGGGGAAGAGACAGAGCCCCACACGTCTACACCCTCATTTCAGGTCCTTGTAGAGATTGAGGTTTTCCCTCAGCCTGCTTTTCTCTAGGTTAAACCCCAGCTTCCAGCATCTAGATGCTGCTTTTTACTGTAACTCTGCACTCCACAACTAGTTTTACTACAATTATTTTTAATATTTATGCTGATTCTGTACTCGTGAGTTGAATTCTGAGCAACTTCTTCATTGTAATCACCATTCCATGGAATCACCACACGTTTTGGAGCCTAACTGGGCAAACACAAGAGTCATGTTCACATGCTTTCTCTGAGCAAAGTGCACATTCTCTGCTTTACTTCAAGTAGACAGAAATATTTGTTTAAGGTACAGGGCATCATAGAATCATAGGGTTGGAAGGCACCTTGAAAGGTCATCTAGTTCAAACCCCCCTGCAGCAGGCAGGGACATCCTTCACTAGATCAGGTTGCTCAGAGCCTCATTAAGCCTGGCCTTGAATGTCACCAGGGATGGGACATGATCAAGTTTATCCTGGCCCATTCCTGTTCCCTCCTCTCAGCCCCCAAGCTCTACATTCACAGCACGTCCATTTTGCACTCATGGATTGCTAGAAGTTGAAAATTGTGATATAGAGATGAAATTTTCCTGCCCTGGCTCCAAGGTGATCCCAGGAGGGGAGACTCATGTTCCAAAGCCTCATCAGGTTTTTGCAATTCTAGTGCTCAAAAGAACATGAGGGATGTCTACAGGCAGGGTCTCAGTGGTGTGTGCAGGGTTGTGATGTTGCAGCAGAGCAACATCCTTGTGGCTGGTGAAAGGCACTTTTAATAAAAAAGCAACTTTTTACCCAATTTTTTTTTTTTTAAGCTTGGGTTGCCCCCAGGGTAATCACACTAATGGAACTGGAAAGGTGTCTTGCTACAGTTGTTTTCATATTTCTGTGGTGCTCTCTTTGGCTATTATTTTAGTTTTACTGGGCCCACTGTTGTATTTCCCAATTGGAGCTAAACACTCTCGAGCCCTGGGGATTTTTTTGCAATTATTGCCTCTGACAGAGCAAACAGGAGTGAGGAATCCAAGCTGTTGCTATAGAGGCTGTATATAACACAATACCAGTGGAGCACTGGGGCATAATATCTGCAACGTGAAAAATGAGCTATTGATTCTCTGCCCACTTCTAGAGAATGAAGAATTTTCTCCCCATCTGTAAACCAGTGCATTGACAGCTTCTTCCTCTTGAGTGCTTGTCCACAGAGGTCTGACTCTGTCCTCTGGTCACTGTTTAGTTTAGACTAATGAAAATCACAAAATGTCAGGGATTGGAAGGGACTTCAAGAGATCATCCCCTTGCCGGAGCAGGAGCACCTAGACTGGGTCGCACAAGAAGGTGTCCAGGTAGGTTTTGAATGTCTCCAGAGAAGGAGCCTCCACAGCCTCTCTGGGTAGCCTGTTTCAGTGTTCTGTCACCCTCCTGTGAAAAAAGTTTTTCCTTATATTTCTGTGGAACCTCCTGTGTTCCAGCTTGCACCTGTTTCCCAAGTCCTATCATTGGATGTCACTGGGCCTAACTCCACACTTGTGACACTCACCCTTTACATAGAATCACAGAATAGTTTGGGTTGGAAGGGACCCTAAAGATCATCTAGTTCCAACTCCCCTGCCATGGGCAGGGACACCTCCCACTAGATCAGGTTGCTCAGTGCCTTGTCCAGCCTGGCCTTAAACACTTCCAGAAAGGAGGCATCCACCGCCTCTCTGGTCAACCTGTTCCATTGTCTCACTACACTCATACTAAAGAACTTTCTTATATCTAGCCTGAATCTCCCCTCTTCCAGCTTACATCTGTTATTCCTACTCCTGTCATCACATATCCTATTAAAAAGTCCTACCCCAGCCTTTCTGTAGGCCCCCTTCAGGTATTGAGAAGCTACTATGAGGTCCTCTCTGAGCGTTCTCTTCCCCAGGATGAACAACCACAACTCCTTCAGCCTGTCCTGATAAGAGAGTTGCTCCAGCCCTTTGATCATCATCGTGGCCCTCCTCTGGACCTGCTCCATCAGCTTGAGTGAAGTCACTTCTCAGTCTTCACTTTCCAAGCTAAAGAGACCCAGCTCCTTCAGCCTCTCAAAATGCTTGGACATTTGAGGAAAAAAGCTTGTCACAGACCTATGTAGTGGATGTACAGCATCACCCATGCAATGATTTCATGGCACTTGGGCATGCAGAAGGCTGTTTTGGCTCCAGTGGGTACACTTACATCTCAGGGAGGAGTGAGGGCTGAATCACAGAAAAGATCAAGAGGCAATTCTACTGTTTTAGTCATTGTTTCCTCTTCTGCATAGCCATACTCTGCATGAATGTCCTGCTTGATGTGAGCAAAAATGTCACAGTTTAACTGATTTTTAGCCTAATCACACAAAAAGTGCTCAGGAAACATTAGCCCTCACTCCTGTGTGGGCCTACACAAGAAATCATCACTCCTCAGGAACTAAAATTCAGCTGTTTCTGACTATTTGCAACTATTTAGTGATGCCTGAAATTTGCCTTTTGCTTCTCTTTGTTGAGATTTTCAGCACTGCCCAGTGCAGGTTTGCTACAACCTCTTTCTTGTGCAGTGACTTGAGGGGACAATGGCCTGTGCACAAACCTACCACAAGAACTGACATCAGCTTTCCTTTCATTGACAGCCCTCTGGTTGGTTTTAGGTACCAATTTTAGGGCAAACAACCCGCTCAGGGCATTATTAGTTCTTTGTGGGCAGCTGAAAGAGAAGTGCCATGTGGGTATCAGCAGAACTTGGCAGCTTGTTTCAACGGCTTCAGTGCCAGCATTTGATTTGGTTTGCTCCTTGCAGATTTGGGACCTTGTGTTTCATTTGGAATTTTGCTCAGGACTGAACCCAAGCTCCAGAGACAATGCTGCCAAGTTTTCTCTGGTTTTGTGTCAAGAGCAACTTTGGATTGAAGCTGGAACTGAAGCAGGCACGTGATCCAAGTCCTGTACTGTCTCATATGATGAGGAAAGCCAGTCTTGTCTAGCCAAAATGGAGTCAAGAAGAGTTTGTTGCATATTCCTGATCTAAGATTAAAGTAACATCCATTGACATTTTTACACCTCCTTTTATTCATAGAATCATAGACTTGGAAGGAACCTTCAGAGTTCATTTAGTCCAACCCCCATGCAGTGAGCAGGGACATCCTGCACTAGATCAGGTTGTTCAGAGCCTCATCAAGCCTGACCTTAAATGCCTCCAGAGATGGGACCTCCACCACCAATCTGGGCAACTTGTTCCAGTGTCTCACCACACACGTGAAGAAGAACTTCTTCCTAAAGTCTAATCTGAACCTGTCCTGCTCTAGTTTAAAAACCCTTTTTGTGTCACTCCATGCCCTGGCAAAGAGTCTCTCTCTAACTTTCTTGTAGGCTCCTTCAGGGACCGATTGGCTGCTATGAGTTCTTCCTGGAGCTTTCTCTTCTGCAGGCAGAACAGCCCCAACTCTCTCGGCCTGTCCTTATAGAAGAGGTGCTCCAAACCTCAGATCATCTTCTTAGCCTTCCTCTGGACCCTCTCCAAGAAGGTCTGTGTCCTTCTTATGCTGAGGTCTCTAGAGCAGGATGCAGTACTCCAGCTGGGGTCTCACAAGAGCAGAGTAGAGGGGCAGAAACACTTCTTTTGATCTGCTGGCCCACAATCTCACTAAAGAACACTTCTGGAACAAACCTTCAATGTGAAGGTTGTGAATGTTTCCCCTCCATCTTTCTCCATTTCTGAAATAACATGTGGAAGGATGACTTGCTCTTTCTGAACACGTGGTTGAAGGAAAAGGATAAGAGAGCGGCAAGTGCAGCCTTGTGGTTGAATGCCAAGTGTCTGGAGCCACCACATCCCCATAGCCCTCAGGACAGATCCCCACAAGCAGCATCTGACTCCCTCTTTGAATGCTTTGAGGTGTTGTACTGGATCCTAGACTGAAAGGAGTCACCCGAGGGTGATATATTAGAAGCCAAGTAAATTGTTTGGCGTGTCAACATTTCTGTTAATACAAGTAATTAATGAAAAGGTTGATTTTTGGACCAAATTCCTTTGCTTCTCAGGGAGACAGATGATCTCACTAAAGGTATCTTGCTCTTTGTTTAGTTATTTTTGCACTGTTTGTCACATAACAAAGTGAGCAGCATGACAGAGGGTTGAGGTGACATTTTTAAACCGATTTTCAATGAATAGAATAATAGGACGGACTCTCAGATGTGAGCAGTGAGTCTGTGTGACTCCACAAAGAGTCTGGGGGAAGAAGTGAATGACTTCTCTTTCTGTGCAAACATCTTTTGTGCCCAGTTCTTACCTCTCCATGATCATCATCCCTAGACTGGATGGCAAAGTGTCTTGCATGCCTCTGTGCTGAACATTTCTGCCTCAGTGCTGGGTCTCTGAAGCCAGAGAGCCCCTTCCAGGTTCTTCTGCTGAGCTCTGCCATCACCAAGGGGGTAACACTAACCTGGGCATGTAACTCAGTTGGGAGAGCATCAAACTTCTAATCTGAGGGTCAAGGTTTCAAGTCCCCCTCCTAGGTATGAGGCTTTTTGGAGTTGAGCTTGTTGGACTTGATCTGAAAGTTCCCCTCCAACCAAGATGATCATGAGCTTAAGTTGAACACTGTAAGTGCAGGTAGTTTTATGTTCCTGGCTGTAGCTCCTGATAATTTTTTTTGCTCTCATAAAATACCTGTGCTGTTGACAGGAAATAATTTCCACAGATTGGGATGTTTTAGAGCATATTTTTTGTTTTGGATGGAGATTTGACTCCCACTTATTCCGGTTTGATTTTTAGCATTTGGATGCAGAGTGATAAACAGGCATGGGGGAAAAAAAAATATCAAAACATGAAAAATACCAAACCTCAAACCAACCTCAGAGTCTATTTTCAAATGTATAGAGATATTATTCTGTTTTGTTGAGTTTCTGCTCTCTCTCAGCATATCAGAGCCTGTTTCTCAGCTCTGTGCTGAATCAAGCTGTTTGCTTTTCCTCTCTTGCAAGCAGCACCTGACCGATGCTGATCAGCCACGAGAGATGCAATGTGTGACCTGCCCACTCAACTTACAGCAAATCAGGCTCCTTCTATTTTTAGAAGTCCAGTTTCTGTATTCGGCTCCTGCAATTCTCTGTTTGCTTCATCTGGAGAGTGTGGAAAAAGAAAAAAATAAAAAGAAACAAAAAAAAAACCCCAATCTTTTGATTAAATTCAGAGGCAAAGCTCCTTGGAATATGATTTGGTTTAATAATGGAAGAGCATTAAAAATGTATGAGGAATGTATGTCTCTCTGGGAACTCCAGATTTAAATACAACCTACCTGAAACAGACGTTCACACTGAATGTTTGAGGTCTCCAGTCCCATCCTTTTTGAAAACCTTTCTATGTAAGAGGTGGTTATCATAGAATGGTTTGGGTTGGAAGGGACCTTAAAGATCATCTACTTCCAACCCCCCTGACATGGGCAGGAACACTTCCCACTAGACCAGGTTGCTCAAATCCTCATTCAGCCTGGCTTTACTCTCTGGATGCCCCAGTGAGGGGGCATCTACAACCTCTCTGGGCAACCTGTTCCAGTGTCTCAGCACCTTCATAGTAAAGAAACTTCTTTCTTATGTCCAGCTTAAATCTCCTCTCTTCCAATTTGCATCCATTACTCCTAGTCCTGCCATCCTGTACCCTATTAAAAAGTCCTGCACCTGCCTTTCTGTAGGACCCCCTCAGGTATTGATAAGTTACTATGAGGTCCTCCCTGAGCCTTCTCTTCTCCAGGCTGAACAACCCCAACTCCTTCAGCCTGTCTTCATAGGGCAGTTGCTCCAGCCCTTTGATCATCTTCATGTCCCTCCTCTGGACCCACTCCAGCAGATCAATGTCCTTCTTATGTTGAAGGCATGAATTGTTTTAAATTTAGTTGGCCCCATGTGAGATAGAAGCTGTAATTTTAATCATGGAGTTGGCAGGAGCCTTCAAAAGCCACTTGGCAAACTGTCCCTCCCCAACTTTCCTATAGGCCCCTTCAGGTACTCCCTGGAACCTTGTCTTCTCTAGTCTGAAGAACCCCAACTCTCTCAGCTGGTGGGAGAGGTGCTCCAGCCCTCAGATCATCCTCATATCTTAATATTTAGTACGACTTTTTTCTTATTTCATTGCAACGTCTAGATAGTGCACTTTTTTCCAATGAGTGCTGGACTTATATCAGTCTTCACTCTAACATATCAATCTTTTTTTTTATTTCCATCTATTTTCAATTCTAGTTTGCTTCTTGCCTTTTACAGCTCTACTAAAATCTATTTGGTTTTCGTGGTCTGCTTAATATACTTCCACAATATTTAATTTATTGGAGGTTAACAGCATTCTGATTGAAATTTCTGTCAGCTCTGAAATAGTACCAAAGGAGAAAATGATAAAAGTGGAAAATCTACGGTATTTTAATCTAGAGTATTTCTAAATTTAAAAGGCTAATTTAGACTAAATGCAAAGTGAATGTGAACAACTGCCCCAGTATTTTCACAATAGCCAACCAGATGCCATCTGGGGAAAAAAATCCAAAAAACCATCCCTAATATCCTCATTTCTTTTTATGCTAAAACATTGGCAGGTACTAATGGAGAGGGCAAACTAACTCATTTGAACTAAATTGGGCAGTTCACACTGAACAAAAGGCATTCAGCTGCAGTTGCATAAAACATGGTATAGAGACCCCTGAATCCTGGAGAGTGATGTATGAAACTGCCTCAGAACCATGTGTTTGTTCATTAAATAGTTGGTTTTCTGCAAATATTGCCTGCTTTTGAGTTGTTTTTTACTGAGATTTTTCTGTCTGGCTCTACTCTCACTTCCAGTGTGCACACTGGAGTAATTGCATATAAAATTTGACAGGTCAGGAGTGGGAGTAAGGAGCACAGTGCCATCTACTCTGACCAACCCCTCAGCAATCCATTTGGACATACAGAAAATAAAGTCAAAGCAGAAAGTTTGGAATATTTTACCAGGGATAAATTTGAGGTTTGCCTTGCTAGTTATGATTTGCCATTTCCATGATGGCAAGAACTTTAGTCTTGGTTAAGACTGTTGCCTTGAAAACCCTGGAGATTTAGATTTCCCATTAGATGTGACTGTCATCACAGCCAAGTGATTGCACTGAGAGGTTTTCTATGGAAGAGAGAGAATGAGAAGCCTTTTTTCTAAGGCTTCTAAGCTATTTTTAGCATTGATGATAATCTGTTGAGAACAGGAGTGAAACATTGGAAGGATACATCAGTCTTTATTTCAATTTTCACAAGTTATTGTTTTTCTAAACCTTATGACTATGCCCTGTTTCTAGGTAAAACTTCCTGCCTACATTCGTAGATCCTCTCTGACTACTGGTCCTTCTTCCACCTCTGACTAAGCTGTAATCTCTTGTCAGCTCATTTGTGTTTTGTGTTTGTTTTTTTCTTAATTTCCCATGAAATATATACCTTGAAACACTCATCCCATGGCTAACAGAACAGTTTGTTATCAGGTTTGATCTTTAGATAGGCAGACACAGGGAACAAATGGCCTGAGAGTCATTGAGAATAGCCTGAGACTGATAGCCCAGGTTGGTGGTGGAGGCCCATCCCTGGGGACATCTAAGGCCAGGCTTGATGAGGACCTGATCCAGTGCAGGACATCTCTGCTCACTGCATGTGGTTTGGACTGATGGGCTTTGAAGATCCCTTCCAACTCAACCCATTCCTTAATTCTGTGATTCTGTGATCCAGCTCTGTTAATTCATCAATTACATACATGTAAAGAAGTTCCATAAATGCTTTCTTTTTGAAGGAAGATCAGAATCAAGCCTACGAAAAGGCTGTCAGCACCACAATTGTAAAGTCCAATGTATGGAAGGAATTCTTTCCATTAATGGATAAATATTTCCTTTACCAAAACTCTTAAAGTCCAGAAAATTCACTATGGGTGAATGTCTTGAAAGTTCACTCATTTTCTAATCTCAGGGTTTGATGCAATGATTTTCATTAAAGAAAACTATTTTCAATGTTAGCAGAAGTCATGCTAAGGATGATGAGGATTAATTGTCTTTGTTTATAAGCAGTTTGGATCTGACAAATGCCTTTGCAGGAAGCATTACAGAAGGCATAAAAATCCCCCCAAAACAAAGACACTAGGATATCACAGGAAAAAGGAAAGAAAGAGAATACTGTGGGCTTTGAGTTTCTCTGTTGTAGGATGATTTATTGGTCTTTCAGTTTTGTTTCAGGCCCCAGCTTGTAGGACAGTAGCTTGCAGTGCGACCACACAGGCTGGTTTGACAAAGATGCATATTGGATGTAGAAGAGATGTAGAGAAAGCTGGAAGGAAAAGTAGTTGAGGATTCAGGGAAATGAGACAACTTTTTTCTTACTTTCTTTCGTGCTCTCTTTCTTCATTTCTTCCTTTATTCCATTTTTATTAAAGAAGTTTGTGTGTAACATCATACATTTATGGAAATATTCATTCTCCCAGTCCATTAAAAGAAAACATCTGCTTGTTCTCATTATATCTTTGCATTATTTTCTAATTATATGGAAGTCTAAATTAATGCTATGGATTTCTCCTAAT
Source organism: Turnix velox (assembly GCA_013400935.1). NCBI lineage: Eukaryota > Metazoa > Chordata > Aves > Charadriiformes > Turnicidae > Turnix > Turnix velox. The sequence continues at coordinate 19,942 of VZTY01012502.1, read as the reverse complement.
GACCAGTAAGCTATAAATCATCAGTGAGATAAACAACCACCAGTAGTATCACCTTGCATTGATATTTATCTTTACAGTGGATGTGAACCGAGATGAATTACAGAAACCCCACCTACACTGGCAACACCTACAGTTTCTCAACTGATTTTATGCCCATGCCATCTGAAAATGGATTTGGCATTCAAAATGTGTCTTCAAAATATTGATAATAATAAAAAAGCATCCCACAGAATTACTGTAAAGTCCTGGCTGTAGGAGGCTGTGCATAATTACCTCCCTTGTGTACTATAGGTGATGTTTATCTGCCTTAATTTGGATTGCCTGAAAGTCCAGGTTCTGTCTACAATCAGTGGAGTGAGATGAGTAGCCCCAGGGCAATTCTTTCCATCATACAGAGACCTGTCATAGAATCATAGAATAATTTGGGTTGGAAGGGACCTTAAAGATCATCAAGTTCCAACTCCCCTTCCCCTGTCCAGTGTAGGTGGAATGGAGGTGCCATTGGAATCTTATTTATCTCTGTGAATTTAGAGAGGATCTTGCAGTTTGTAGAAATGGGAAAGATCACGCTAGTACTGTTTGTGCCATAGGTTTAAGAGACACTCCAAAGTTACTTATTTTATGGGATAAGTATTAGAAGGAATTTTACTGTATCCAATTAAAGAACTCTCCTGTATGGAAACACATGTGTAGATTCATTAAAAATTAAAGACAGGTTGCCAGGTCTTTTTGTCACTCAGCCACACTATTACCTACCAGAAGACATCACTGATGTATGAAAAATATATGATATATGTTCCAGTTGTGCAGCAATTCAAATGTGGGCTTCAGCATGGATGCCTAAGCATAGGAATGAGTTCTTCACCATGAGGGTGGTGAGACCTGGAATAGGTTGCCCAGAGAGATGGTGGAGATATTCAAGGCCAGGCTTGATGAGGCTCTGAGTATCTTGATCTAGTGCAAGATGCTCCTGCTTGCTGCAAGGGGGTTGGTCTAGATGGCCTTCTAGAGTTCCTTCCAACCCTATGATTCTATGATTCTTCCTGCTTTTTTTGTTAAAATATGGAATTTGTAGTTTCCTTCCATGCTACCTGGTGTGATGCACTCTTGAGAAGAGACTGCTGTTGCTCTTCACATCTTGCTCTTCCTTCTTGATATTCCTGTCATGGCTTTCTAAGGAATAAGTTGGGAGAGGCAATTCAACTGGAGTTGTGTGAAGCAAGGGATGATTATGATTTTCCATAGTGAATCCAAGCCTTGGGTTGTTGTCAGACATTAAGTCATCCTGGGTTCTTTTGATAAATTGGCTCCGTCATGGCTGATGAGACCTTTCTAGCTACAGTGGCTGTGGCAGCAAATCTTCATAGAATGGTTTGGGCGGGAAGGGACCTTAAGGATCATTTGGTTCCAAGCCCCCTGCAATAGGCAGGGACACCTTCCACCAGGCCAAGTTGTTCAATGCCTCATCCAGCCTGGCCTGAAACACTTCCAGGGAGGGTACATCCACAACCTCTCTGGGCAATTTTTTTCGTTGTCTCACACCCCTCACTGTAAAGAACTTCTTTCTTATCTCCAGCCTAAATCAACCCTCCTCCAATTTACATCCATTACTCCTTGTCATCCTATACCCTGTTAAAGAGTCCTACCCCAGTCTTTCTGTAGGCCCCCTTCAGGTATTGAGAAGCTACTATGAGGTCCCTCTTGAGCCTTCTCTTCTCCAGGCTAAACAACCCCAACTCCTTCAACCTGTCCTCATAAGAGAGGTGCTCCAGCCCTCTGATACAGATAAAGCATTTTAATTTATTTATTTTTTTCCCCCTCCTAGTGAAACCTGTGTCACCATGCCACCGACTGGTTTGGCATGAGTGAAAATTCACCCAGACCATTTTCATTCTGCATCTCCCATTCAGCCACACAATATCCCTTTAATGAAACCATTTAGGAAAATTATTCTATTTTGTAGCAATAGTGGCAGGGCCGGGGAGGTTCTTGCTTGTTAAGCAAAACTGGCTCATACACTGACCAAATCACTTTGAGAAGAGATTTACCATTAAGTGTTAGCTCAGAGAGAGCCCAAGCTGTTTCTAAACCTTTGCAAATCTAATACAGAGAGAATTCTTACCCTGGAATATGTTGGGGGTTTTTTTGCAGGTGAACTCAGGAGCTATTAAGAGGCCAGGATATTGTTAGCAGAGAGAAGAAAATAAAATACATGCTGAAAAGAGAACATGAGATTAAAGATAATAGTTCTGCTGTAGGGGCCCCTTTAGGCAATCAAGAGGAACAGAATAAGGTTTGCCATATTCTTCTTCTCTTTCTCTCACAGCCTAAAGAAATTTTCATGGGCAGAATATTTTTAATCTCGTTTTCTATTTCGAGACTCCGTTTTGCCAAGTCATTTTTATACATCCCAGTATAAACACTGCAGCAGATTTAAGAGAGATTTGGTGTCTGTCAAAATTAAGCACATGGGTCTATGTGCAAAGGCTGGGAAACGTTGGGAGGCAATCATAACAAAAAACAAACATACAAAAAAAGGCAAACATCAAGTATGGAAGAGTTTATGTTTCTGATAACTGAATTTATTCCCAAGGCTGACTAATGACGGAGGAGAGAGAGGTTATTTAGTGGTTATCGCAGACAATGGATGATTGGGGCTTTGGGGTTCTTTTTCTTTGCTGACTCATTTTTCTGGCCTTTAATGAGTCAAACTCTGTGTCATTGTAATCTGTAAAAATGGCTGTAATAAGGATGTGTGTCCCAGAAGCATTCTGAGTCTTAATTGATGCTGGTAAAATATTCTGATATTTTTGTTTGAAGACACTAAAGTGAAAAAAGCATCACTGGGAGAATCACCAGCTCTTTCTGTGTGAACACTTCAGCGTAGAGCTACACACTTTTGGTCCTCAATCTTTTGGATTTTCCTTGCTTTCCCTTAGTTTTTATATTTTGTGGATCATGCAGGAAGCAGAATGTTTCCACTGGTGTGTTCAGCGATGCCACAGGAATTTGACATTTGAATCTTCCCATGTTTCTCTCTGTTTTTCCCCCATGTGAGTGCTTTTATATTGAAAATTAAAGATTTTCCAGGTTGAACTTTCTCCTTGACAACTGGTGTAGCTCTTTGTAGCAGGTTCCTTGGGAGCATAAATGTGTTCAGTGCCTCTCCCATGAAAGTCTGGGACAAAATTCCATCCATTTTCAGTAGGGGAGCATCAGATTCAATATTAAGAAAACTCCATTTCCTGCTAATAATCTGTTTTGGTCTCCAGACAAATTGCAGAGTTGCCTTTAAAACAGATGTCTGAATCTGATCGTCTGCTTGTTTTGTTCTCTCTAAATAACCTGCAAAAAAAAAGAAAAAAAATTCCATTTACAAGGTTCAGTCCTCCAGATTCTTATCAGCATTGTCGCTGCTCATTCAAAAGCTACCCTTTTTTTTTTTTTTTTTTTTTATAAATAAGGATTGCTATTTAGAATAGAGTCCAGCAGTATCAAACAGTAACATTTTCACAGTTGTTTGTAGCTCAGACCAAATTATATGTCAGTCAGTTGACTACATTTGCTTTGACTGCAGTGGGGACGGGTAAACAGAAAGCAGATGAATGAATAAATAGTGAACTCAAAGAAACCAGAAAAGTTTGAAAAGATGCTAAAAGAAATGGAAAATAAGCTAAATGGCATCAAACAGAATAAAACCAGGATTTTTTTTTTGGAAACATAATGCAAATTAAGGGATGAGCTAATAAAGAAAGGTAGAAATTGTGAAGAAGAGACATGGTCATGGTGCAGGTTCCAGGAAGAGAGAGACTGAAGAGCTGAGCCTTTCTTGCAGCCTCTTTGATGAGATTTTACGAGGTTCAGAGCTGGGCAAGCACAAATCACAGGAGAAAAACTGGCAGAGATGCAGGGCCGTATCCCAGACTGTTTTTCTACAGGAGCCTATCTTTAGCATCTGAATTTGAGAAAGTGATCAGTGATTCAGGCCACCTACAATCCAGCTCTGCCAGACCCGGCTGTCTGCACTGTCAGTGGAGAAAAGCAGACATGATACCTAAATTAGCTACTGGGAGCAGATTAGACTGAACACAGCCCCGAATTTAGGAATGGAAGTAAGTTCTTGTACTGTTTTAACTAAAGAAGGCTGTTGAAACAGCTGGGGATCCAAAAGGATGAAAGCCTGCATATTGCTTGGCTCTGCTTTCCTAGTTTAATAGCTGTGGAAGAGCATGAAAATCTGGTTTGCTTTAAGGTAAAATTCAGGGGGAAAAATATATATGAGTAGAAAATAGATAGTAATGGTGGTTTCTCCACTGCCCTTATATCTTTTGGGCAAGGATTTAGAGTCATACACAATGGGAAAATTCTAGGTATTAATAGAGGAACCTTGCAACAGAAGAAGTGCAATGTATGTTGCAGAACTGAAGCTAGTAGGAAAAAAGGCCAAGCTGGATCACGTTTAGGTGGGATGATGATTCTGTCACACTCGGGGTAAGAGGGCTGGAGCACCTCCCTTATGAGGACAAGTTGAAGGAGTTGGGGTTGTTCAGCCTGGAGAAGAGAAGGCTCAAGAGAGACCTCATAGTAGCTTCTCAATGCCTGAAGGGGGCCTACAGAAAGGCTGGGGTAGGACTCTTTAACAGGGTATAGGATGACAAGGAGTAATGGATGTAAATTGGAGGAGGGTAGATTTAGGCTGGATTTAAGAAAGTTCTTTACTGTGAGTGTGGTGAGACACTGGAACAGGTTGCCCAGAGAGGCTGTGGATGCCCCCTCTCTGGAGGTGTTTAAGGCCAGGCTGGACAAGGCACTGAGCAACCTGATCTAGGGAGAGGTGTCCTTGCCTATGGCAGGGGGCTTGGAACTAGATGATCTTTAAGGTCCCTTCCCGCCTAAACCATCCTGTGATTCTATGACTTATGAGAGGACATGTACTGGCTGGTACTTTTTAAAAATCTTTTTAATATAGTTGCTTATTATCAAGGTGCTTTCACATACTATTGCCTTTTGTAGCTGTGTTTTGGGTTTTGTTCATTGTCCTGCTATGAATTTGTGGCACTAATAATGATAATTTCAGATGGAGTTTAGTTGTCCCATGTGGATCCATTACACCCTCTCTTCTTTATCTAGTATATTATTGTGCTTAGTTGTGTACAAGAATGCCTAATGAATTTCACAGGTGAATAAAAAACTTGGGCAAATAAGTGTAGGAGCCAAAGAATAAAGGAAAGGGGGGAAAGAAGGATGTCAAAGCTCAGAAGTGTAGGAAAAGCTAAGAAAATTATAGAAGAAAGCCTGTATGACACAATTCTCTTGCATATCTCTGACAGACATGATTTTAGCCTCTTGATTAAAATATAAATAAATAAAATTTGGAAGTCAGTGGGTGGCATTTCTAATGGCTCAGTGGGTTTTGGCTGACTAATACTCTGAGTCTTAAAGGATGCGAGCAAAGTGTTGTAGCTTTCTGTCAGAGAGGAGCTGATGGCTTTGCCCAAGAATTAAGCAATCTTTAGACTGAAATTCACTTGGCCTGATGCTGGGTGGCTACATCGGAGCTCCTGCCAAATCAAATCATCAAATTTTATCTTTTCCTTGAGTGGGATCTCTCAGTCAAGAAGGTGAATGCTTTCAGTCTCTCAGTCTCACATTGCTTCATATAGTCACAAAAGATCTACCAGGTTTTTAATGATATAATGTGTTTAGACTCTTGATTCTTCCCACTGTAAATGGGGAAATGCTTAACTGTGGACTTGTTCAGCTGGGAGCTGTAGAGATCTGCCTCTGAAATGAGCCCATGGGCAGATAATGTGTATCCAAACCTGGACCATCATTAAGAACTAATGGCATTCACAGTGCTGCTTGTCCATGCTGGACAAGGCACTGAGCAACCTGATCTAGTAGGAGGTGTCCCTGCCTATGGCAGGGGGGTTGGAACTTGATGATCTTTCAGATCTCTTCCAACCCAAACTATTCTGTGATTCTATTTTGCTTTCCAAGCAGGAAAAAAAAAAAAAAGCCAAGCTTGTCAAATAGCAAAACAAAGACAAATCAAAAAGCTCTTTCTTATTTTGGTTTGCTATCAAGTTGGAGGTTGCTGTCAAGAAGCCTTAAGGACTTTTGGCAGTGATTTTGCATGGAAGATTTGGGGAGGTTTCGGTGCAAGCTGTTGGTGAATAAAAGACATAGACTCACCTGGGTTGGAAGGATTTCTTCAGATCATCAACCTAACCCAGACGAGTACCGTCACTAAACCATACCTCTCAGCTCTATACCTACCCATTTCCTAAATACTTCCAGGGATGGTGCCTCAACCACTTGCCTGGGAAGTCTGGTGAATGCTTAGCAGATTGAGTCAAAACTCAAAATACTCCCTTGGAGTTCTGTATGTTTTCTTTTCCTTACCAACTGGGAGCATAGACTGGACAGTTAATCTCTTCCAATGAGCTGAAATTACCTTTTCTCACCCCAGTGGATGGAATGGCTGGTATTTCAGACATCAGTTGATGCACATGGTGCTTATCATTAAGTGTGACAAAGAACTATTAAATAATGTGAAGTATTAAGCAAGCTTTTCAGATCCTCTCCTGAGCGACTTCCCAACATGGGGAGCTGGATGTTTCCTGCTGAACTCACTGGCTGACAATGCTGGTATTTGTGATCTTTCTCTTGGCGTTTTTATGTGCTGACTTTGATTTCTGCTTCGGCATCTTGGAGAGAGCCCTGCTGCTGTAACTCACTTCTCCAGCTCATTCAGAGCATCACTCGCAGGTCATAACATGCTGTTCCATCTGCTGTGTCCTGCCCTATATCCTCAGCTGGATTTGCAAATCAGGTCATGGATATAAACATTACGTGGGAGCCAGAACTCAGCAATACAATAGCAGGTCAGAGCAGTTGTCTGCCTCCTCTGAGATGGTGTCTGGCAGAGCAGGCACCACCGTGGGCCTGTGGAAAAGGGGTGTGCTGGAGAGTAGGGAATATGCATGGGTTGAGAAGATGAATGGTGGTTTTGTGCCTTCATGTCTCTGTGCTAAGGACAGACTGAATGGGATAACAATTCCCACATCCACTGGCTTATGGCAATCTGCCCTGTGGCATAACTTTGTGGGGGAAAAAGAATCATAGAATAGTTTGGGTTGGAAGGGACCTTAGAAATCATCTAGTTCCAATACATTTTCCACTAGATCAGGTTGCTCAGTGCTTTGTCCAGCCTGGCCTTAAAAACCTCCAGGGAGGGTGTATGATCATTCCTGTCTGGAAAGAAAGAGAGGATGAATATGTTTGCATCTCTATTTTTCTGCCTCTGTTTTCTCCCTCTCACTTGCTCCTCCAGTATCTTTTGAATTTGTTTTCTAACTTTTTATGCAATTTCATAAGGAGGTAGGTAGTTTGGCAATAATGTAATTCCATCAAATCTGTGAAAACTGGGGGAAAGGAGAGAGATTTTAATGAGGAAGAGACACTAATGAGCAGACTGCAGTCTGGGCATAAGCCTTGGCAGACATTCTAAGCCCGTATCATAGATGGCAAAAATGTCCCTTGTAAGGGAGATCTGGATTCAAACTCCAAACTACATCAGGTCAGACTTGCTTTGGCAGAATCTCTGATAACTCTGAGGCTGGAGATTTGGCAACTACTCTGGATCACCATTTCCAGTACTGCTCTATTCTGCAAGGGAAAAAGCTTTTCCTGATGCCCAGTCTCAACCTCCAACTTGGGACCACTTGTCCATGGTTAAGAAGCTTTTGTCTCCATCATCTTGACAACTCCCCTTTAGGGAGTGACAAGCTGAGATTAGATTCTCCCTTGGTCTCTTCATCACATAACAAGCTGATGGTTGAGTCTGTCAGGCACAAGGAAAAGAAAGTGCAGACAACTAGTACCCTCAGAATTATTTCTTCATTTAAAAATGGAGCTACAGAGTGATGAGAATTAGATGTTTCTGCACTTCCTACAACACTGCAATGCATTGATCTCTTATTTTTTCCTATAGACCTTGAAGAGTAACAGCTATTGCTGCGAGAACAGCTACAAGTGCTTTTTTTTCCAAATAAATGGTCAAGTGTGTTACCTTGTATCATCATTAAAGAACAGAGTTCAGTTCTCTTACCTGCCAGTGTTATGTATTTCATGAGAGGTTCAGACACTCTCCTCTCTAGTGCTGTTTTGAGTCAGTACCTTATTTGCAGAGTTTGTTTAATGCCTCATTGATCTACCATGGTGCTCCCTTAATATTTGACAGTTTGCATTTCAGTGCCTGGGTTTTAAATAATTTCCAAATGGCAAACTTTTAATATTATTGTTTTGCTATTTCTCCCAGAGCCTTTCAAAAAATCATTAAAATGTTTCCATTATATTTTTCCGCGAAGAATTGCAGCAGCAGTTGGTTACACAGGACAATCAAGGCATTGAGCAAACTGGATGATGTGATTTGAAGTATTTTCTATTAAATTTCTATTTACAGCAGGCCATTGATGGGGTAGGATTTAATATCTCTGCCTCATTGTGACTTAAGAAGTTCCACTTGGTAACTTGCATTGTTTATTGGTAATGTTGTACACTTGCCTTTGCTTCCACCAAAAAAAAGATGCTTTGAACAAAAGGTGCTGTGGTTCATGGCTTTCAGGACTGTAGTCAAGTCATGAGGTAGGAGCAATTAAAAGACTCAGTCACTAGGCAAGCAGTTTCTGGGCTTTTTTTTTGAGATATCCTGTGACCTTTTGGGGGCTGTGGGAAGATCACTGGGAAGACTCTGAGGATGCTGAGGGTGCTGGCTGCAATTGGGGAAGGATAACTACAGGAGACCTGTCTTTCAGCAGCTTCTAATGAGCTCTGCCAGCTATTCTGGGTCAGAAGGTGTTTTGAGCTTGTGTTTTTTCCCATCTGACTCCTAGTTAAGGAAGATTAAGCACCCTTTCAGCAGGAGCTGCTAGCTGCATAGGCCAGAGATCCCAGATGCAGCAGTTGTAGAAGTGGTCCAGAAAGAAACTGGATGTTTCTTCTCCAAGACCTTGAAGATACAAAAGCCTGAATCCCCTACTGTGCTGCTGAAGGTTGTGCTGTCAGTCTGTGCTTGTCAGGTTGGGAAATGAAGACTTCCTACAGGAAGCCAGGGGTAGGACTTTTTAATACGATATGTGATAGAAGGACTAGAAACAATGGATGTAAATTGGAAGGGGATAGATTCAGGCTAGACATAAGAAAGAAATTCTTTATGGTGAGTTTAGTGAAACACTGAAGAGGTTGTGGATGCCCCCTCTCTTGGAGGTGTTTAAGGCCAGGCTGTATAAGGCACTGAGCAGCCTGATGTAGTGGGAGATGTCCCTGCCTATGGCAGGGGGGATGGAACTTGATCTTTAAGGTCCCTTCCAACCTGAACTATTCTATGATTCCATGATTCCATGATGGCAAAGGCAGAAGCTTGTGATTTGTGGCCTCAACAGAAAGGCTCCTGCTCACCAAGAACATCTGCAACTACAGAATAGCTTTGGTTCCCTGCAATGGGTTATCTGAGCCTGAAAGGGAAGACTAATATTAGTGGGTGACTCCCTTCTGTAGGGGGATGGAGTCTTCATCTGAGAGCCTTACTGGCTGTCTAGGGGTGTTTTCTGGTTGCCTGGGACTGAGATCTGGGATGCTGTATAGAGACCACTTAGGCCTGTCCAGCACTGGGGCTATTTCCCATTTCCATGTTACCACCAAGGGTACAGTCAAGGAAATCTGAAATGTATCAAATATGGCTACGTGGTTTCAGCAGGTCATGGCTGAAGACACATGGCCCAGATGTTTTTTTTCTTTTAGCAGGGAGGACTAGAGAGGGAATGGACAGAGCCTGTAGTCCACCAACTACTTGCACAGCTGATGTCAACAAGAAGAGCTGGCTTTTACAACCATGGGATGACCCTCTTTGGGGATCAAAGCTGGCTGAAAAGAGATCTGCTTGACCAAATGGGGCAAAAAGGTTGTATGAGTGACAGGAGGATAGGGATGATTTGCAATAGGTTTTGTACTTTACAATGAGGGTGTCTGAAAACTGACACTGGCTGCGCAGAGAGACCCTGGACTCTCCATCCTTGCAGCTGTTCAAACGTGAACTGCTCCAGCTGATCCCTCTGTGAGCAGAGGCTGATCTAGATGATCCTTAGAAATCCTACCAGCCTCAATGATTTTGCAGCTCTGTGAGAAACTACAATCCTACTTTTTCTTTACATCAGGGAAACAAAACAGAACATTGAGGAGCAAGGTACCTGGGTTCTGGGCTTGTGTCTGAAGTTTAAATGAAGAGATGAAAAATGGGAATGGTTTGCAGCACAGCTTTCCCAGAGCGTATTTGCTTAGAGCACTGTACATTTTCATGAGGGAAATAATCTACCTGAATTGCTTAATTATTGGCAATAAAAGAAACTGCAAGGTTGACCTGCAAATTGCAGGGATAAGGAAACTAAGTGCAGGTTTAGACTTCACTGAAGCTTTGTTGAAACTCTGCAGGTATTCCAAGTGTATGTTTAAGAATGTCAAATTAATAAATAACAGCTACTCGAGCCATCTACTCTTTTTAACTGCAATTAATGCTACACTGCAATCTGCTTCCTGAACAAATTGGAAACCTTCCAAAGACAGAATAGTTTACAGGACTTTGGTGCAGTTGGTAGAGATGGAAGGGATGTCATGTCCTTGCAGGGTGGAGGAATTAAAAAGCCAAAGAGAATGACCAGGCAGATGCTCGAGGGGAAATGCTTGGATTTCAGCTCAGACTGGGTAAAGGAAAAGATTTTACAGGCTAATAGTCAGTGAATAGCTTGTGTTACTCTTTCGGAGATACTTTGAAGATGTCTTGAACATTTCTTGTGAAAAGAGCAGCATAAGAGAATACCACATTTGTGTATTTTAAGTAGTAAATGAAATTCAGGAGAGATCATTCACCAAGTGTTCAATTCCAGTAAATCATAGAATCATAGAATAGTTTGGGCTGGAAAGGACCTTAAAGATCATAGAGTTCTAATCCCCTGCCATAGGCAGGGAAATAATAATACATTATATGTGATTAAACATAGTTTGGACAGGTCAGCTTAGCATCTGGAGAAATGGTTAGGAGACCATTCAAGTAAAGTAGGAAAAGAAGCTGTTTGGTTAAACTAGAAATGGTAACAAAGGGAAAGTCAGTGATGCATGGTAAATAGAGTTAACTGAAGAAAGGCATGTTTTGGACTGAAGAAAGCCCTGGTAGTAGTCTTTTTAGATTAAGGAAATTCATAGACCTCACCTGCAGTCAATCAGAGGCATGTGGAGTGGTGGATTAGATGGCCAAAGACTTGGCCAGGGCAACTGTAATAATAAAGAGTGGTTGGCGAGTGGTTGCCAAGTGCTTCAGAGCTGCCTTACAGATGAATAGCGTCAGTTCTTTTCTGCTGTGCCAAAGGAGGAGGGCCATTCCCATGTTCTGCCTCCGGGGGCCAGGATCACTAGCAGAAGGGTGATATGAAATTGTGTATTGCAATTTTGGCCAGTACCATTAGGATTCTGCCAGTTTGCAGCAGAACAAGAGCTATGATCCACTTCTTCCTCTTGCCTGTGGTGGAAATTGCTTATGTATAAGTGTTGACTCATCCCTTCAGCCTCTCTCCTACCTCTTGTTTCTCCAGTTGCAAGATCTAGCCAAGGCTGATGCAAAGACCAGCAAGGTCTCCTTTTTTTTCTTGCTTATTTTTCATTCTTCCTCTGCTCTGTTGCTGACAGAGACTTATCACTTTCTTTGTCCCTCTGGCCTATGTGCCTGCCTCTTTGGCCTTCATTTGCAAGATAATTTCTGGGTCTCCACTCTTGCACTCTCTGTTCCTTCTCTTCACCTTGACATCAAGATTTCATCTCTTCCTCTTTTTTCGTCATGTCAGCCCCATTTCATGAGGTCAGCTTTCCTCCAGGCTATATTTTTGTTGTCTCCACTTTGTTGATCCCTAGAAAATCCATTGTCAAATGTTACTGTGTTTCTTTGAAAGTTAGCCGTGAAAGTGGATACTCTGCCCAACTGCAGCTATTTACGGACACAGAACAAATAACACCCTAAACCTGTGCCAAACAGCTCTAGTACAATTTACACTTCCCTACTGAAAGCAAAAGAATTGTCTATGTGGTGAATACTAGTAGGGGAAAAATAAAGCGACTTCAAAGGAGTGATGATGCTGGTGGTTGTTGCTCTGCTGAAAAGGAATAAACTATGAATGAGATGAAAAGAAGGTGCAGGAAATAAAATCAGATGGTTTTGCCCAGATGCAAGTTGTTATTTATCTTTTTGTTGAGTTTGGAATCAGTTATTTCTCACCTGTGGTGGAAACAAATTTGTTGATAGAACCTACATGACAGTGGACAAGAAGAGTTTGGGGCTTCTGTTCCGACCTATGTATAGACTCATAATGTTAGAAGGAACCTTCAAAAGCCATCTAGTCCAACCCTCCTGTAGTCAGCACAGGCATTTTGCACTAGATGAGGTTGCTCAGAGCCTCATCATGTCCAGCCTTCAATGCCTTCATGAAAGGGGCCTCCATCACCTCTCTGAGCAGCCTGTTCCAGTGTCTCATTATTTTCGTGACGAAGAAATTCTTCCTAATGTCTAATCTAAACCTAAATCTAATTTTAACCTCTAGTTTAAAAACGTAGCTCCTCATCCTATTGCTCCATGGTCTGCCACTTTTCTTGTAGACCCCTTCAGGTACTTGTAGGGCACTATGAGGTCTGCCTGGGGTCTTCTCCAGGCTAAATACAATTCTCTCAGGATATCCTTGTAGGAGAGGTGTTCCAGCCCTCTGATCATCCTCATAGCCCTCCTCTGGACCGTCTCCAACAGGTCCATGTTCTTCTTGTTCTGAGGCCTCCAGAGCTGGATGTAACCCCAAATGGGGTAACACTATGCGCCAGGAGTGAGCAAATTGTTTCACCTCCCTGAGCCTATTTGTCACCATTAAGTGGGGCTAATGATACTTCCTTCATAAAATTTCTCCATTCTGACTGGAGAGCCAAGCTATGAAAGGTTTGTATCCTTGATGTTATTAGTAAAATATCTTGAAGGCTTCTTGCAATGTTTTCAGGAGGAGATATCTGCATATATTGAAAGTCATCATGAAGCCTTATGTCAGTATGTCACTATTAAGATTTAGGAATTCAAATAAACTTGAGTTGGTGCCCAGTGCACATTTTTGTGCTTTATGTTCATAGTATAATAGGATGGTTTGGGTTGGAAGGGACCTTAAAGATCATCTAGTTCCAAGCCCTCTGCCATGGGCAGGGACACCTCCCACTAGACCAGGTTGCTCAATGCCTCATCCAGCATGGCCTTAAACACCTTCAGGGAGGGGGTATCCACAACCTCTCTGGGCAACCTGTTCCAGTGTTTCACCACACTCACAGTGAAGAATTTCTTTCTTATATCCAGCCTAAATCTCCCCTCTCCCAGTTTGCATCCATTACTCCTAGTCCTGCCATCCTGGACCCTATTAAAAAGTCCTCCCCCAGCCTTTCTGTAGGCCCCCTTCAGGTATTGAGAAGCTACTATGAGGTCCCATTGTTCATCTATATAAGAGGTTATTTCTTCTATTACCCACCATCCTCTCTCCACAGAGAGCTTTTTAAACTGCCAAGAAATAGAAGTGAGCACATAAATGGATGTATTTCTAAACCACCTTCCCCTTCTTAGGGAATTTAAAGTGAGGAGGTTATTTCTGCAAGTAAAGCTGCAGTAGCTGGGAGAGGCACCATAAGTTTTCCAGTTACTTTAAGAGATGTGTTTCTGTTACCAGGATGCTATAGCTTCTACCAAAAAAATAATGAAAATAGGCCTTTTCTTCCTTTTATTTCTCCAGGGCATTGTATTTGTATTACAGCAGTGATGAGATCTGATTACTTCAAAGGAAATCTGACTTTGTGCTCCTTGTGTTTATAACCATTTGGTCATTACACGTTGGTCTCTCTGAAGGTCTTGGGTAATGATGTTGCTATCAGAGCTTTTATCTGCGGGTTAAGTATTTTAGGGAATTTATTAGGAGCAGCTCTGCTGCAGAGACAGCATTGACAATCTCTTTTCCTTTTTCACCTTGCTGTTTGCTTTTTGAGATGGCTGTATTTCGAGAAAAACTCTGTCTAAGCAAAGAGCTTGGTCACTGTAAATGTATGCAGGAAGAATAAGTTCTGCAGACAAAAAAGATTTTGCAATGTGGTTTCTTTTTTTTTTGAGAGGGTACTTGGAGAGGTGCATGGTTAGGTAGAACTTATATGCTTCCTGCTACATTGACTTTCTGGAGAGAGTGTGGATTGTCCTCAATAAACCTGGGATCTCTTGAAAAAGAAGGCTAAGGAAGAATATTTTGTATTTTTTTGCTGAAAGGATTGATATCAAGGATGTTAATCTTAGCTGAAGCGATCAGTTGGTATTCAGAGCAGGTTTGCAGAATGTTGTCTTACGAATAATGGTTGAAGGCCTCAATCCTGGCTGTCTACATGTCGTCTGCACCTTCTTTATTTGCCATTTTAGCAGAGAGAACAGGGCTTTGGTGTACACAAATGCACCCTTCTGAGAGTTAAAATGAGCTTCAAATCCAAATTCACATCATGCTACCAGGGCTGATAGCGGGCACATTCCTCCCTGTGGTGTTAAGGGATTCAAAGCCAAAACTCATCTATAATTTGAAAAGCTGCAAATCTGCCTTGGAATACGCTTTCATCTTTGGATTGTCTCTGTCAAAACAGAGAGATCCTGGACGCAGTTGTCCAATGCATGAGTCGTGGATTCAGGACAGATGACTGCGTTCCCACTTCAGGATGATTCTTTGCCAGGACATGCAGGAATGTGTTCTTTATTTTTCCTTTATTAAAGTACACATACTAAGCAGTGAAATAATTATGAAAAAAGACAGGCAACTTTCAAATGCTACTTGTAAAAAAGTGAGGCTTGATGCTCAGCCAGTAGGTTTCTCTTGAAAAGTTAAAAGAAAAGTTGGAATTCAGAACTGAAACCACTATTAAAGACCACTATTATTATTTGAATAGTTTCTCAAAGCAAATGAAAGTTAGGAGATAAGTAGTCTGGTCATGATAATTAATTGCTTTCAGTTGTGCCATAAATCTGTCTGAAAGCAAAGGAGCTGTAGAGTTGCCTCTTACATTGATTAACAGCTATTAGAGAAGAGATAAAATAGCTGGAAAGTGTGTAGACATGTCCTTTCTAAAGCATGGAAATGTTAGGGCTGATGGTTTTTGTCTGGGGCTAGGCAGCCATCATGAACATTGCTCAAGTTCTTCTGGCAAACACTGGTTTTACATTTTAAGAAAGGGCATAAGAGTCAGAAAACCATCAAAACCTGCAAGCTGAAGTTTCAGAATTAGGGAAAGTTGGATGGAAAAATGTATTCCTTATCTTGTTTGTGGAGATTAGGGCATTAATGCTGATAGAGGGTGGGTTAGGAACAACTTCTTCCTTCTGACTTTTGGTTATTACTTAAAAGTCTGTCTGCTGGGAGAGAAGGATTTGGATGTGCACACACTGGTCTGACCAAAGGTCTGAAATAAATCTAAGTGTTATTGAAAGCCTCTCTTGGCTTTTATCCCCCATAAATCAAGTGACACGAGAAGATCTTCATAATTTTCCATAATCATATCATTCCTGAGTGTTTAGCTCATTTAATTTGAAGTTTCTCATGTGGCTTTGGTGTAGCTGGAGGAGTTCTGAGGAACCAAGCTACTCTGATCCATGGCACTCACTGCTGCTCATGATATTTAGGAGGGGAACATTCCATATCTGGTGGTGACGGACATGGGACTACTAATTTAAGGGAAAGTTAGGAGGTATCTGGATAAAAAGCCTTGATTAGGAATAAAAAAATAAATTATTTTCAAAAGCTGCTAATTTACAGGAACTTGGGTTGAGCAGAAGAAGTACCATGCAGAACATGCTGTACTTCCCCAGATGAATTTCAGACTTTAGCTATAATGCCTGAAAGCACTAGAGCAGCTCGGGAGAAAAAGATCTATATGAATTCTAAGCACATCTTAGAAACTTTTGAGTCATAGTAGATGCTGTACTAAAAAAACCCTGCTGTAATTGTGCCCAAACTAATTCATCTCAATGGTGAAAGACAGAACTGGCATCTTCGGTCAATATTTATCCAGGAATATTGAAAAGTAAAATCTCTGCTGTCACTCAGACCACTGTATTATCAGGAGAAATCTGTGGCAGCATTCAAAAAGCAAGAATTAACCAAAATATAATTCTCCTTTTGGAGAGAAGCAATTTAACGTTTAATAAAAAAAGCAACTTTGCTTGGGAGGTGAATCTGCAGCCTATCAAGGCTGCCATATCATTTTAAAATTTATAACTCTCATGATTAGGAAATGTCAAGATAATCAAAATAGAGGGGAAATTACAGCTGCTGCAGTAAAGGGATGCTTTGAAAGTGCTGGGATTATGTGATGCCACAGCATCCATGTAGCAATCCTAACTTTTGAAACACTTTTGTCACACAGCTTTTTTGCTAATATGCTTGAAGATTTGGTTATGATTTCAAAGTTGATCTTGAGAGCAAGGTATTAAATCCCTTATATCCAATACATTAATGTTAATTGACATGACTGCAGTACATTTACTGGCCACGGCTTCTGAGGCATAAGGATGTTTAGAAGTTGATAGGACACGGCAAAATGGGTGTAAGCTGGAACTTATAGAAAATATAAGAAAAAACTTTTTCACAGTGAGGTTGACAGAAGAGTGGAACAAGCTTCCCAGAGAGGTTGTGGGATCTCCTTCTCTGGAGATATTTAAAACCCACCTGGACACCTTCATGTGTGACCTGGTCTTGGTGTCTCTGCTCTGGCAAGGGGATTGGACTCTATGATGTCTCAAGGTCCCTTCCAATCCCTGATATTGTGCATCTGTAATACACTGCTCCACATAATGAACCTGTGCTGCAGAGAAAATATTAAAAACCCCTTTTTTTAAAAAAAAAGATTAATTTCTTTTGTGCTCAAACCCTCTCTATAAGCCTGCGTGGGTAATAAAATGATAATCACATATTCATGTCTCTTTGCAAAATAAATGTAATGATACTTTATATTCCCTGGGTGCCAGCTCTCTCGAGTTCTTCAGGCACTTTATCAGTATTAATTAAGACTCACACCTCTGTCTCGCATAAAGTGCCACCACTCTGATCACCTTCATTGTTTTGTAAAGCATCTGCCATGTTTTGATTACTCTAGGGCTGCTTGTTGATATCACACACATCAGTAAACTGAGGCAGGGCTGTTAAGTCACAAGATTAAATTCTTAATCAGTGATTAACGTTGGGGCTGCAATTAAGAGAGTTTCACTTACCAGTTCCCTGCTGGAATCATCAGGCCGACTCCTATGGGGACTTCAAGGTATTTTCAGTGATACAGATTGGGTTCTGTGCTGGAAAAGAAATTTAATTCATACTATTAATAGGTAGAGGATGGTTAATGCATTGTCACTTGCTGACTCTTGGGGGCAAACGTGTGTCAGCCCTGGACCAAAGCACCCATTAAAGGAGCTTTTCCTGTAATAAAGTGTGATGGGCAGCTGTCTGCAAGCAAAAGCTCCGCTTCATTATGGCGAGTCTGTGGCTCATTTATGACTAAATGGACTCTTCTCCTGTTGGTCCTTAGCTGCTACTTTTTCCTCCTTTTCCAGTTGAGAAAATTGCATTTTCTCCTGGAACTGGCGTTTCTCTTCTCTCTTGCCAAAGGCTGTTTTATCAGCTCCCGTCCAACTTCTGTTTCCTGTCATTTTCTGCTGCTTTTCCATCTGAAAGAAGACAGTGGACATGTCATAATTATTTTCTTTAGTAATTGCCACAAAGATGCTGAGTGTTTCCTAATTAGATCAGGCAGCATTCATGGCCAAGCCTCAGAGATGCCATCCAAGGACACCAGTTTCCCTCAGATCTTGGTAATTGAGTTGTACAGCCCGTGCTTGGGAAACCTGAGTTTCTCCCTGCAGTTCCTGAAGTACACTGTGGGGCTGGGAATTGTAACATTTAAAGAGAAAAAGCAAAAAACCCCAACAAATTAATTGGGGAAGTAAAATAATAGGATTTTTTTCTCCTCCTTTCTTATTTAAATGTGGAAATCTACTTGGCTGTATCTCATCATGGCCTTATTTTGCACACAGCAAACTGGTGCTGAAATACTTCTGTATAGGTGAGGATCAACTAAAAAAATTGAAGACTTAGATGAAAAAAAATGAAGACTTAGATGGATAAAACTCATCTGGGGATTGAAAACACATTTTCCAAATGTACCATTATTTCGATGCAAAGTAACTTTGCAAAATGTAAAAAAGTGCCTTGTTTTGCTGCTGAAGGGCTTTAAAATTGCAGATCATTGCACTGTGGAGATGTTTGTTTGGAGGAATTTGTGAACATTGTAGAATTCCTGGATATTGTGTGGCTCTTGCTTTCATTTTTGTTAGTCAAAGTGAAGAACAGGGTGGTCAGTTTGTGAGCCCCAACAGTGAGGATGTTCCATGGGACCTGTGTCAGAAGTAATGGGAGAAATGGTAAAACTGCCCTTTATCTAACATCACACTAGGTGGAAAATGTTCTCTTTTCCCTGCTATTTGTGTCAAGAGCACCTCCAATCTTTTTCTTTAATGGATATGAACGGGGCATTTATCTGAATGTAGAAACTTGTTTTATCCAGCTCAAAGTTGAGGTAGACCAAAGGTCTTCTACCACCCCTCTATTCCATGTTTCCCTTGAAAATTGTGCTTTTAAATATAGGTTCTTGAAAAATATCACAGCTGATGAGCTTCTGGGATTCCTGCTTTCCATGTAAAACTTGCAGCAACACTATGTCCCCAAGTATTCTGGGGGAAAAAGGGCACCTTTTTGTCATGATGTTTTCTTGATCTCTCCCTGTTGCATGGTGGTCAGATATTGTGCAGCTTGGCTTATGACTTTTATCAGGTTTTTGACTCTACAGTGATTATCCTTAAAAGAAAGGGTTAAAAATCACTTAAACCAAGACTGTGAAGTGTGTGGTGAGTTTTATGCAGTGGCCAGAAAAACAGTAGAGAAAAGGAAGGCATAGGTTAGTCGGGAGGAGAAGATAATTTAGTTTCATGTTAATAGCTGTGTATAATAATAATAATTATAGCAAATTATACTTCTCTGCTGTGAAGATAAAAAAACAAAGACTGGCCTTCTAAGTCTGGAGTGATAGTTAGATGCCCTGTTCATACTAGTTATTAAACCCTTCATTTGATGAGCTACTTAGGGTAAGTGCCTTCATGTAACAGCTAAAAATTACTCTGAAGCCTGAGCCACAGACAGGCAGAAAGAACACAGTGAGTTATTTTGCTAAGGAAGAGATGAAAAAGGAACCCAGAAAACAGGCAAAAAGACAGGAGAAAGGCAAATGAGAAAGAAGTTTTTTACTGTGAGGGTGGCGAGACAGTGGAACAGGCTGCCCAGAGAGGTTGTGGATGTCCCCTCCCTGGAGGTGTTTAAGGTCAGGCTGGGTGAGACATTGAGCAACCTGGTCTAGTGGGAGGTGTCCCTGACCATGGCTTGGAACTGGATGATTTTTGAGGTCCCTTCCAACCCAAAACATTCTATTATCCTATGAAATATTTGCAGGATTCNTCCCTGGAGGTGTTTAAGGTCAGGCTGGGTGAGACATTGAGCAACCTGGTCTAGTGGGAGGTGTCCCTGCCCATGGCAGAGGGCTTGGAACTGGATGATCTTTGAGGTCTCTTCCAACCCAAAGCATTCTATTATCCTATGAAATATTTGCAGGATTCACAGAATCATGTAGTGGCCTTTGTTGCAAGGGACCTTTTGGATCATCAAGAGCAACCATCAGTCTAACTCTGGCAAGAATCATCACTAAAACGTGTCTCTAAGCTCTGTGTCTATCCCTCTCTTAAATATCTCCAGGG
>VZTY01012501.1:58190-87322 GCA_013400935.1 Turnix velox | reverse complement strand
TGCGATTCTGTGATTCCCCTGGCTCGACAGAAGACGCCGCTCCGCTCCGCCCGCAGCCGCCGGGGCCCGGGCCCAGGCCCAGCCGGGGAAACCCGCCTGCACTGGACACGTGAAGCAAGGCCGCGCGGTCGCAACGTGGGGAGGCGCTGCGGCCTTTAAGTCGAGCACTGACAAGACCGCTCGGCGGCCACGCCCCCTTCCCTCCACTGAGGCGGGCGGCGAATGGGCGGCCGGCAAGAGGCGCCGCGGATGAATTCGGGTCCGGCCGCTCCTGGAGCGCGGGGGGTTTGAGGGGTTGTCGCTTTTTTTCCGTTGCTGCGGATGTTCTTTCGCTCCGCCTATGGCCTCCCCAGTGGTAAGGGCCCGACTCTGGGGTATCACGACCGGCGATATATGCTTGGCCCTTGGGAGCGCTTGGAGTGCGGGGAGAACTCGTCGCCTTGTGCGGGACGTTAACGGTTCCTGAGGGAGGGTAAGGGGGAAAGGAAGGAAGGAGGGAAAGCAGCCAGCGTCTGACGGCGCGCACTCTCTTCCCCAGCAGGACCCCATTTTGATCCGGCATCTGCGAGGCCACAAAGCGGCGGTGACAGGTGTCGCCTTCAAGGATGATGGTGAAGGGCTGGGTGAGTGCGGGGACCAGCCGTGGCGGGACCGGGCGCGCCGTTTGCTTTCCGGGCGGGGCGGCACAGCTCGGCTCGTTCCTTTCCCGCCCTTTATCACCTCCCTCCTTCCCCCCTCTTTCCGGGTGCAGGTCCGGGAGCGGAGGCGGGGCGGGCTCCCTCACCGGCCGGGCGGGCAGAGGAGTCTCTGCCCCTTCTTCCTTAAGCGACAACTTTTTGAGCAAACCACGAGGCGGGAGGAGGGGTTTGTCCCGTCGCGAGAGTGGGGGGGGAGGAGGAGGAAGTAATTGAGGGGAGCGCCGAGGAGGGGAGGGGAGGTGGATGGGGTGTTTGCTTTGGCAGTTCCTCTGCCCCTGGTCCGCTCCCCCCGGAAGCCAGGGAGGGACCGGCTGCCAACTCTGCCGGCTGCTGTAGCCCGAAGCTGTGAGTGACCTCAGCCCCCTCCGTGCTGGGGGCTCGGGGGGGAGGAGGGCAGCCAGCAGCGGTTCCCGGAGCCCGTCGCTGCTGGGGGCTGCTCTCAGTCTCTTGCCATGAGGATCCGGCTGGTGAGAAGATGGACGTGGGTCCGCAAAAGCTGCGCCTTTCTCGGCTTCGTGACGGTCGCTTACTTCGCGGTGGAGCTGTCGGTTTCTTCCTTCGGGGCCTCCCTCTCCGGGGAGAGCATCACCAAAGGGAAATGGGAGAGACGCTTTTCGGACAGATCAAACCAGGCTGTGGATTTGGCTCGCCCGGTTTATGACAAGTCCCCGCCTGATACTTATTCCCCGGGAGAATGGGGTAAGCCCTACCGACCCCAGCTGAGTCCCGAGGAAAAGAAACAAGAAGAAGAGCTGATTGAGAAGTATGCCATTAATATCTACGTGAGTGATAAAATCTCTCTCCACCGGCACATTGAAGATAATCGACTGAGTGGCTGTAAGAGTAAATCTTACGACTATAGAAGGCTGCCCACGACATCTGTTGTAATTGCCTTTTACAATGAAGCCTGGTCAACGCTACTACGGACGATACATAGTGTTCTTGAAACATCGCCTTCGGTGCTTCTGAAAGAAATTATACTGGTGGATGACTTAAGTGACAAAGTGTATTTGAAGACTGAACTTGAAAAATACATAAGTAGTCTGAATAGAGTTCGTTTGATAAGAACCAACAAACGGGAAGGGTTGGTTCGTGCACGTTTAATTGGTGCAACCTTTGCTACTGGTGATGTACTCACATTTCTAGACTGTCACTGTGAATGTGTCTCTGGTTGGCTGGAACCACTGCTCCAGAGGATTGCTGAGAATGAAACTGTTATTGTTTGTCCTGTCATTGACACCATTGACTGGAAGACATTTGAATACTATATGCAAACGGCAGATCCCATGATCGGGGGGTTTGACTGGCGGCTGACATTCCAGTGGCACTCAGTGCCTAAACATGAGCTTCTCAGGCGCAAATCTGAAACTGATCCCATCAG
The DNA here is from genome assembly GCA_013400935.1 of Turnix velox. NCBI lineage: Eukaryota > Metazoa > Chordata > Aves > Charadriiformes > Turnicidae > Turnix > Turnix velox. Next base: position 85,243 of record VZTY01012501.1, on the reverse strand, counting down.
ATCTCCAACCATGGCTGGAGGCTTGTTTGCTGTTAGCAAGAGGTATTTTGAGTACCTAGGTACCTACGATACAGGAATGGATGTTTGGGGAGGGGAGAACTTAGAGTTATCATTTAGGGTTTGGCAGTGTGGAGGAATGTTGGAAATTCATCCATGTTCCCATGTGGGCCATGTGTTTCCAAAGCGGGCACCATATGCTAGGCCAAATTTCCTGCAGAACACTGCACGGGCTGCGGAGGTATGGATGGATGAGTACAAAGAGCACTTTTACAATAGAAATCCATCAGCAAGAAAAGAAAACTATGGAGATATTTCTGGAAGAAAAATACTAAGAGAGCATTTGAAATGCCAGGGTTTTAAATGGTATTTAAAAAACGTATTTCCTGAGCTGCATGTACCAGAAGATCGTCCTGGCTGGCACGGTGCTATCCGCAGTGCCGGAATACCTTCAGAGTGCCTTGACTATGTCTTACCAGAACATCATCCTACTGGGGCTCATTTGTCTTTGTTTGGGTGTCATGGTCAGGGAGGCAATCAATTTTTTGAGTACACATCAAATAAGGAGATTAGATTTAACTCTGTAACTGAGCTATGTGCTGAAGTTCCTGAGCATGAAGATTTCATAGGTATGAGGAGCTGTCCAAAAGATGGGTCTCCGATCCCAGAAATTATTATATGGCATTTCAAAGAAGATGGGACTGTCTATCATCCTCATTCAGGAAAGTGCCTTACTGCCTATCGTACAACTGAGGGGCGTGCTGATGTGCAGATGAGAACTTGTAATGCTGCAGATAAAAATCAGATTTGGAAATTTGAGAAATAGCTGCTAGCAGTGCAAATCAAATGGACTGTGATCTCCACCTCCACGGTTTTTACTTGCATAAACAGATAGTGATGTTTGTGTAACTTGTAATGTCCTCAGATATGTCTGTAGTGGTGTAGAAGCAATTTCTGTGGTGAACGTTATGGAAAGGAAACCTAAATACTGGGGTTTAGTTTCCGGAGTACTGAATACAGATCTAATGCCTTTTAGTTTTGTAAAATTTTCTTCTGCTGTTTTCTTCCTTTGATCTCTGTTGATTATAGTAAAACAAAGCCTTTTGAGTGGACTGAGGAGGGATCTTTTCTTTAAAAAAGATACACGTGAAACTTACAAGGTAGTGTTACATGAGGGTAAAGATTCTATACCTATAGAACTAGAAGTTAAGCTTCTTGCAGTGGAATTAACTGACCTATGTTGCAGATACGTTCTAGCACCCAAAGTTAAGCTGCAGTAGCACATGATTGAATTGACATAGATTTGGAAAGTTGAGTTTTAATCCTTGTGATATTCTGGATTTCTCAGTGAATTTGCATACTCTTAAGGCTTTCAGGATGACAGCTAGCTATGTCATATTGAAGACAAGGAAGCTGTTGTTTTTTTTGGTAGATGGGCTTTGATACTGTTTTTGCAGCTTTGTGCCTATTCTGGAAAATGTACCTCATAAGGGTATCTCAGGAGCTCTCATGCCTTTAGAGAAGAGTGTAGTAGCCTAGGAACTGAGGACATGTGTGTGGTACCACAAATGGAAAGAAATGGATATGGCTACAAGTAAGAATTCTGCTTAAAGGCAATGGGAAAGGGGAGAAAGCACAAAATTGCACTAGCTACTACTGTTTTGTAGCTATGTATTTAATATTTGTGTCTCCTCTGTGCCTTTTCCATGTTAAGCTGGGAGCATACAGCTATATGACTATACTATGCATCCATTTTCTCTTTTTTTATTTTTTTTTTGGGGGGGGCCTGTTAACTGGCTAGAGGAAGGAGACAGTGGAGAAGTTATTTCATGTTGTATTTTTTGACAATAGCTGGCATACATCAACTCTGTATAGAGTTTTGAAATAATATAGCATCTGTTGCCTCTTTTTAGTAAGAACAGTACCATTGTAGACCTTGGGTAAGGTTGGAAAGCTGCCGTTCCTGAAGTGCATGGAGCTGGAAAGGGAAAGGGCAGCTTGAAGGTCAAGATACGTTGATTAGGTGGTTTTCAGAACAATTTATGTAGAATATTTTCTGTATCCTGTTTTGAGTGTGCTTGTAGGTAGTAGAAGTGATAGGTTATCAACACCAGATTTTTTTTTCAAGCACACAATGTATCTGTCTCTTTTAGCTTTATATGATTTAAATTGAGCACTTAATGTTTCAGGAATTCCACCTTTTTTGATCACTTTTCACTGAAGTAATAAGTTTTCTTCAGTAGCCACAGTAATTCTTGATGTGAAACTGATGTGTAGGAACTTGAGCTAGTGAGCAGTAAGAATCTGGATACTTGAGGAATGTAGTAGTTATGCATTTATTGCAGGTGCTAATAGGTAGAAGGATTAAAAGGGAGTAAGTGAAACCTGAAATAAGCGAAGACTTGCCAAATATAAACCAAAAGCAAATTAAGATATGTTATTGGATTTAGTTGTTGAGAGGTTTTGGTGGAAGCAGGCCAAGATGGAGAGGGAACAGCAAATGAAAGTTTGGAGCTGGGAATGTAGCGTTGAATCATGCTAAAAATGTTTGCCACTGTGTGGCATAGGCTGTTTTAAGTCTTTAACTTATTTTTAGGAGTTTACTTGCAATTCGAGTTTTCTTTTATTCTAAGCTGGTTTATTTTCTTTTGTTTTTAGAAAAAGAGCACTTCTTTATAAGGGAAACATTCCTGAAATATTCCATTCCATTCTGCAGCAAGGAATTCTTTTGTGGATCTACAAGTTGAGGACCATTTATCAAATTGTATAAGGCAGCCAGTCATGATGTACTGGGGCAATAAATTATGTAAAAGTATGTTCATTGGTGAAAAGCTTGCTGTGGAATGTTACATACAATAGAAATGACAGGAAAAAGGCCTGGGTTCTCCTACATGGCAGAGCCCAAGTTCTATGTGCAATGTGTACTTTTTCAAATGAAAGTAATTAAATGCTATGAATATAGACTATGCAACTTTTATACAGTTAACTTTTTTAGGACATGGCAAAAACTGTATTTCATATAAAAAACTACCTTCATGGTAAAACTGACTTTCAAAGTGTTCCTTATGTTTTTTGCAATTAGTCTAAGCAAATCTTCCTCTTCAAATTTGAGAAGTTATTTTCTGCATATGTATACAAACCCTTCCACCTCCTCCCTAAACCTCCCATCCTATTTTTGTGGTTATTTAAAAACTAAAAAAGGAGGGGAGGGGGAAGGTAAATAACCTTCCTCTAGGAAAATATTTCAAAAACCCAATTCTCTTCCTAGTGGAAATAAAAAGGTCGGTAGGATGAGAGGAAAGGGATTAGAGGAAAAGAGAGAATGAAAAAAACCTTGCCATTTCAAGTTCTCCTGATTTTTGAACTGAGTTCCAGCAATTCTACCCGGTAGGATGAGAGGTTTTTCAGTGTGTATAGCTTTCTGGAAAATCTAAAGTTCTGAAAGATCTTATATTCTGTTAGACTTTGAGAGTTTGGGGAACACTTGTATGTATTTTAAACTACTGATTCTAAGTGACTTAAAAGAAATTGAATGTAAACTCAACACTGAATAAATGTGGGAATGGGATTTCTTTTGGAAAAAATAAAATTAAAATAAAATTATGTTTGGTGAGCGTACTGACTCTTTACAATTTGCTTCCACTTGTATAAATACATACAGTATAAAATAAAAACTGCTATGAACTTGAATTTATAGGAGTTATGAAATGTTCTTCATAATTTGTCCACTGCCCTTAGAATTCCACATTAGCTCCCTTGACAATAATCGTTTTCCCTGTGAGTTGGAGATCTTACTAATCGTTGTTAAATGTGTTTGTGTAGTGATTTCACACGTATCACATGGAGATTTGCAAGGTTCCTGCAAAGCATGTGTAGTGTTTCTTTTGATCTTTGCAAAGTTTTCTTACAGTAATTGTTGTATTCTGATAATCCCATATTGCAGCAGTATCTTTGTGTATGCATGTATATATGAAAATATATACCATCAATAGTCACAGCTAAATAATTTGAATTTGGTGTGATTGGGGGGGTTTTTTCAGCGTATTTGAAGCCCACACATCTGTTCAGAGAACTGCACTGAAGCAGCGTGTAAACTTGGCTTCTTATTCTTTGCTGGTCAGTTCTGTTATGACTCATCACTAGAAAAGCAAATTACCTAGGGATGCATCAGCTGTGCTGGGGTGTGTACATAAAGCTAGGACATTTTTTTAGAATAAAAATCACTAAGCTTAGTAACTGGACAAAGTTACATATTGGAGTCAACTCAGTAAAAATTTTCTGCTGTCTTACTAGTTATATTTTGCAGTTAATGAAATACTTATATTTCTCCAAAAAGAACCAATTGTGTTTTTCCAAAACAAGGTTCTGATTACATCCTGTTCTCTCTAAGGAGTATGTGCAACAGATCTGTTTATGGGACAGCTCATCTCAAAAAATTGTTCTGGACGTTCTGTGTCTCTTTTGGTTCCAGTAACTAAATTAGTTTTGGAGGTCTGTTGTGGACCATTAACTGGTAGTCTGAAGTCAGACTGCAGCAGAGTACTGGAATACTCAGCAAGTGCTGACAGAATGTACCAACTGGGTTTGGACTGCATCACTGTAGGACCCCATGTGTAACCTGTCCTTTCTTCTCTCCCTCCAGGTACTTAAATAATCAGGCAATGTGAACTTGAGGGGAGAAAAGTGCACAGAAGGATAAAAGATCAATTCTTAAGATATTATGCCAGAGTAAATTGGTGTAGTAGTTATAAATCAGACAAAATCCCTTCAAGTGGAACTAGATGAAAAAACGGGGAGTTTATTTGATTATAGTAAATTATGCAGTAGATTTTTTGTGTATAAAACTGTGTTTAAGATTAGTATAACCAACAGAAATTATTTCTGGCAATGCTGTTAACTTGTAGACTCTTAGATTTTGTGCTTGTGGTTAGCAAAGATAAACTGTTTACTGTATATCAAAATTCTTAGGGATTGGGTGTATGTGCTAAAGTTCAGGAAGCTTGAATAAGGGATAGCCTTGCTTTGGTATGCCTTGTCAATCATGAGGGAACCTAGTTTCCTTGGCAGGATAGGATCCAAAATTGAATGTAGATTCAGTTTTGTTGTAGAGCTCCTTTTTTCTGAGTTTATGCCTCTTGAGCGGTTCACATACAGTATTACTTCAGTCTTGGGAAAATAATTCTGCAGTGGATCTCCTTCTTTTCTGTGCAGGTCTTGAACTCCTGACCTCTGCCACCCTTGGGTTGGTGTCAGCTGGGTTGGAACTGTGTAATCAGAAATAATCACTGCCTTTGAGTGTGATGGTAATGAGCGGATGGTGTCAAGACAGAATCATATTTAAGGATGCTCTGTGAGCATAGACAACAGGGAGTCCAGAGGGAGAACAAGGAAGATGCTTGTGGATGTCCCAGGGAAAGGGGAACTTCAGGTCACTGCTTGTGTCTCATTAACCTCAGGATGGTCCATCTGTGAGACACAAAGCTACAAGAAACTAGGCTTTGAATTTATTGTATTGTCGTCTTGTAAAATACTTCAGTTCTCAGAACTGAAAGCAAAGAGGACTGGTATTAATCTTTGTGCAGTTCACAAGGCACATCTTATCCCATGTTCCACAGAAAATTAGTAGTTTATGCGTTACTTGTTTTTAAAAACCATGAATCTTGTCTGTTTCATGTTTTGACTTACACTTTTTTCCTTGCTGTTTTTTGCTGCTGTAGGTCACATTTTTCTGAAACAAAGAGAAAAAAAATCATTTGAGTACAATGAGTTTGCTGTAAAACAGATTTCTGAGGGGGAGTGGGAGGAAAACATCCTGTGCTCCGGTGTCAAGTTTAGGTCTATCAGTATGGATATAGGGGTAGTCTGGTGCTGTGTCTTTTCTGAGAAGCTAGTCTTGTGGGAATAAAAATATTCTCTGTGAAATTCCTAAGAAGGGTTTAATCTAGTATTTTGTTTGAGGTGCACCTTGATGTGTGTGCTAAGGAGCAGACTCCATTCCTTCATGCAGTGTTAGTGCATGAAAGAAGTTTGGAAGGGAAGGACCATCCTTTTTTTAATGTCCAGCTTTCAGGAGGCCCCTGTTCCTACTCTCCTTCGCTTTCTGTACTAGGGCTAGGAATTTTATAATTCAGCAATGGAAGTCTGAATCTCTTGTTTTACGAGCCACATGCTAGTGCTTAGCAGAGATGAAGATAATAGGGATGTAGAAATATTGCACTCATAAGGTTAATTCAACTGCTCACTGCTTTTGTTGCTTATAGTTTTCTGAAAATGATCAAGCTCTGGTAAAAGCTATAGCTCAAATGTAGGTGGTATGCTCACCTGTAAAGTCATTGTGAAACAGAGTAAATCCTCTCTTTCTATCATCAGATTGGCAACTTTCCATTGTGTTTTGAGCTATACAAATATTAGTACTGCAAAATTGGTACATAAATAGGATTACAGAATTATCGTAATCATTTAGTGTAGGTATCTGAAGTGTCTTAGAAATCTTATCTTGAGTATAAGCTGGCCTATCTTTTCAGAGTTGAACACTTGATGCTTGAAAAAAATCATGTCTTGGAGATCAAAGTGAAGGATTTGTTTCATGTTCTAAGTATTGGGTAATCCCAAATCTGAATTCACACTTAGTGGCAGGCATATGGTGTTTGGCTTTCGACTTTTTGTTCTATATCTTTAAATTACTTGCATGTTACTTTGCTTAATATGTGAAAGAGTTACCTGTTAAGCATTCTTTTACTCCTTCCAGTCTTCTGACATCCTTCTAAAAGCCTGGTCTTGGCATTGCTGTTTGCCAGGCAAAGTATCCATTAAAACCCACTAACTGCCCCCTCNATTCTGTGATTCTGTGATATGGTGTTTGGCTTTCGATTTTTTGTTCTATATCTTTAAATTACTTGCATGTTACTTTGCTTAATATGTGAAAGAGTTACCTGTTAAGCATTCTTTTACTCCTTCCAGTCTTCTGACATCCTTCTAAAAGCCTGGTCTTGGCATTGCTGTTTGCCAGGCAAAGTATCCATTAAAACCCACTAACTGCCCCCTCCCCATAATACTCAGGAAGTTCACCTACTGAGTGAATCCAAATCGGTAGTCATTTTTCTAATAATAGTGAGTAGACTCAATATTTTTCTATTTCTTGGCAGCAACCTCCTCTTTGGATAGGTTCCTTATTTTGTGGAAGCTGAAGACACCGTGCAGAGCTTACAAATTCATAGGCCACGTGGGAGCCGTGAACAGCGTACAGTTCTCGCCAGATGGGCAGCTCCTTGCTTCAGCTTCGCAAGATCATACTGTTAGACTATGGTTTCCTTGCATGTGAGTGCAAATGGGCAAAGCTGATTGTTTCCTTTGTGTGCAATGGGAATATTGGAGTTTTAACCTAAGGAAAGTTTCTCTTTCCTGCCTACATGCCTGACTGGACTTCGACAGAAGTTGAGGTTGAGACCATGAGCAGCAACACAGTGCTTTAATGTGTTACGTGGTTCTTTACTGAATATTCTGTAGCTTTTGAACGACAAAAAAAAAAACAAACCAGCAATTCAGAGGTCATAATTTCATATGAATAGAATTATACTTAGTAGTATTGCTCTGGCTTAAAAAGTATATTCCTTTTAGTAAGGATTACATGGCTGCACTCCATTTTGAGGAGACAAGTGATAAAAAAACCCCCAAAAAAATTTTTAATCGAGTTGTCATTTTAGACTTTTTTTTCTCAAGTAGGAGGCTATTCAGAATGATCTTGAAAAGGCTGATGTTACTTTTTCATTCTTAAACATGTTGTAAATTACTATATCAAGAATATAATAAATTTTCTTTCAAATGCTATATGTAGGCTAATGATGTGAGCTGACAACACTAACATTTAAGCTGTATACCTTGCTTTTTCAATTGGTTAAGATTATAAATACGTTAACTTTGAGTTTGATAGGATTTAAACTTGTTCAGTTTAATGTAATTGTGTTTTGTTATTTTTTTCCTAGTTATGGAGAATCATCAATACTGAAAGGTCATACAGCATCTGTTCGTAGTGTGGACTTCTCGCATGATGGCCGCTTCTTAGTTTCAGCATCCAATGATAAATCAATAAAGATATGGAGTGTCCACCATCAGGGCCTTTTGTTTTCCTTGTTCCAACATACTCGTTGGATTCGCTGTGCCAAGTAAGGGTTATTTTTAGTCTTTTTATGAAGCAGCAGAACTCTACTCAAAAGTTTTTATTTCTTCATGCAGAACTAAGGAGAAAAATCTGGATGATAAATGATCATTTGCCACCAATAGTAACATTTCAATAAAACAAGCTCACACATGTCAAATAGATCTCATAGTTAAATCATGCAGGCTTGCTCTGAGTTAATATCTGCACGTATTAAATCTGTTGCTGGATGTTAGTTCTTTTAGTTTAAAAGACAAATAAGCTTTTCTATTTAGTTTGTATCCTCTCTGTTTGCCCAGTCCCCTGTATTTTTGTTCTTTATTAACTTATTTCACAGCATTCACTTGTTTCTAGATAATTTAAGTATGGTGATGTTTTTCTCAACTATTCTTGTAACAGTAGTGGCATGAAACAGTGGCCATGAGTAAAAAAACCAAAAAAATTAAGCTTACCGAATTGGAAAAGGTAAAAGAAGCAGTCTTTGTATTGCAAGTTAAGATTGACATTCTATTTAAAGGCAAGGCAGCTCTCAAAAGGCAAGTAAAAATTGTACTTTACTGTGTTTTTTTTGGTTTTTGTTTTTTATTTTATTCCATATTAATGGAAAATTTGCAGCTGAGAGGCCTGAATTAAAGCTCTTGAGAAAGAAATTTCACACTGCTGAAGTAGAGAGCCCATCAAAGATTAGAGATGTTTTGCTGACAGCTTTTATGTCAAGAGAGAACTTACAGAAGAGTATGTACATATGTAGGTTAAAATTGATCATAAAGTTCTACTGTGTCCTTGTTGTCTTTTTGCCAATTATTTTTTATAGTAATCTCTGGCATCTGGGGGGATGTTTAGGCTTCTGGTACCTCCCCACTGCCACTATCTGTCTGATGGCAGTTATTGGTTGTAGTTGATTGTGAAATGAAGGGAGTGGGCAGTGGGATAGTTTTATTACTTCATGAGAAATGAAAAATTCTAGTAATCTTTGAATGTTACACATTTTGTTTCCAAATGGACTTTTTTTGCTGATGCTTCTCTCTAATACTAATCTAAGCAATATAAGTTGTTTAGTAGTGTGTGCACTTGGATATTCCAGGTTTTCACCTGATGGAAGACTGATAGTATCTTGCAGTGAGGATGAATCTGCTAAGATCTGGGATATGAGAAATAAAACTTGTATTGCTAGCCTATCAGATTATGGAGGGTAAGTATTACTACAGAAAGGGGGAAGTGTAAATGTGTAGTTTTTAATGAGATTAATGTTTTGCTGTGTTGACACATATGTGTTGTATCTTAAAGTAGATCGAACTTTTACCACCCATGTGAACTAAAATAATTTCACATTTTTCTGAAGAGGTTAATTTGCTGCAGTTTTCTGTACACTGCTGTTTTCTTGTAGTCAAGAAATAAGTCAGAAGTCATGTTGTTCTTGGATTTTTGAACATTTCTGAACATTTCATAATGCTGTTTGATACTGGATGCTTCTGCAAGAAAAGAGGCTTAGGAGTTACTCACTTGTTAATGCAAACAGTATTCTGTTAGCTTTAGTGACCCGCTGTATTTAGAAAAGAGCAGTTTGAAATTTTATTGAACATATTTGAAACAGAGTTTTCATTTTAAAAATGCAATGGAATGGACTTTGTTTTTTCCAAGCTAAAAGGTTACAGCTAGGCATTTTGCTCTTATATAAAATAATTTTACTTGTGGCTTACAAAAAATCTGTCACATTTCTAAGGAACTCAAACTGAAGCTTTGATTCAAGACAGTCTTTATCGCAAGAGCCAGATTATAGATTCTGATTTATTGTGCAGATCTTGTTTTCTCATGCTCATTTCAAATTCTTGAAATTACCTTATTTGAGCTTCCATACATGGGAATTCCACAGAAGTTTGTATTAACTCAGTGTTTATAGGTTTTTTTACATATTTACAACTTGAAATATTTCTGACTAAACATGTAACCAATCTTTCTTCATTATATCTAGATTTGCAAATTTTGTGGATTTCAACTCAAGTGGTACGTGTATAGCATGTGCAGGTTCCAATCATACAGTGAAACTGTGGGATATTCGAATGAACAAGTTGCTGCAGCATTACAAAGGTAAAAGCAGTGTGGTTTGTGTTTTGAGAATGGAGCTCTTGGCAATGAAATGTGATTTACTTAGATAATATGATTTCATTCTTCACTGGGAAAGTAGACAAACAGGTCATACTGATAATTTGTAAGTAATCTTTTTAGTCTAGCAGTCCCCAAAACCCAAACTGAATCCTGATTATTCTTTTGCAGTGCTTCTCTTAATTTTTAAAACAGAGTTAAGAAAATACTTCGGAGAGTCTGCAATGCTCCAGCATTTAGTTGTTTTTCCCTTAAATGAGGTAGTTTGTTCTCTAGGAAGTAGACAAGATGAGAAATATAGTGTACATTTCTTTTTAGTAAATACCTTTACTCTTTTATTGTCTTCTCTACATTAGTTCACACAGCAGAGGTGAATTGCATATCGTTCCATCCTTCTGGTAACTATCTCATCACTGCCTCTACTGATGGTACCCTTAAGATTTTGGATCTCTTAGAAGAAAGGCTTATTTATACTCTTCACGGACACAAGGTATATACAATGCTCCTCTTTCAATGAAGACTTCAATAGATTTTTCAAAGGGAAAGTAACACTTATGTCACTGTCTTGTATTTTGCAACTTGCAGGTATTACACTTTGCTGTCCACTAAAGTTTATTAGTATACCTTGTCAAAAGCACCTAAGGAAATACATCACTTTGACCTACAACCATGCAGTTAATCCATTCATTTTGTATGTGTGCTAAATGTTAAGCGATACACTGAATTAGTGATTCACTTTCTCCATTGTCAAAATCAATTAGTCTTTTTGTCTTTTGAAAAGCAGTGCTTTCTAAGGAGGAGAGCGCTTATTTTTCTTAATGAAACACTCAATTGTGCTGTCTTCAGTAATATAGATTTGATAATGCTTCATTAAAGCATAAAAATCTAAGGAAAGTGCCATTATTTTTCTAGCATTGGTTTCAGCAATTGTAATTGCGCAACTTAAATGTGCAATATTCACCCTTTTGCAAAAATTCCCTTCAATTATTCGTTATTAAAAAAGAAAAATCTTACTTATGTTGGATAATTTTCTCTTTGCATTACAATACCAACATTACAGCAATAGCATTATTTTACTGCTAATATTTTTCTATGCTAATATAAAATGAATTTTTTTTATGATATGCTAATATTTTTTCTTTTCCTCTCAGGGACCTGTGCTTTCTGTGGCTTTTTCAAAAGGTGGTGAAAAATTTGCCTCAGGTGGAGCAGATTCTCAGGTTTGTCTCTTTAAATGTCATAATGTTTGTAGCAGATGAAAGGAGTTAAGTATTGTGTGCATTCTAACTAATAGTGTGTTACACAGACTTTATTTAACCTAAATCTAAATTTGAGGAGAAAAATGTTTACATGCACTTAAAAACTTGATCTTCATTATTTTTCTGCACCTTAGCATCCAATTGAAAGACCACAGTAGTAGTCACTTCTGGTTTAAGTATTAAAATTATTTTTTAATAAAAGTGTGTAGTAGGGATCAGAGTAAGTGATGACAGCAGACTCATTCTGATATGATCTGTTGGTAATAACAGAATTCACTCAATAGTTATTCTCTAGGTACTGAATGGACTTTCAGTAGTTACTGATTAGATTTCTTACAGGTACTACTATGGAAAACCAACTTTGATTCCTTTGATTATAAAGAATTTCTTACACATCATAAGAGAAGAACACATATTGATGATCCTCCTCATCTTCTTGATATTTACCCAAGATCACCTCATCTCCATGATGAAAAACTTGAGTCAGTTGAGGTGAGAGCAGTAAGTACTCTAATACAGGAGAACAGAACTTGTGTTATACAGAACTGTTAGTTATACATTTTTAGTTAAAAGTGTTTATGTATTCCAAGAGGTTTTTGTTGTTATGTATAGTACTTTAGAAGCAACCATGTCTTATGAGTCCTCGTTAAGGTTACTGGGCTAGCTGATGCTGTCAGATTTATCCTGGTATGTTTCTTCTGTTCTTCTAGTGTAGGTCTGTACTCTGTACCTGATATAAACTAAACACAGCTGTTTTATGCCAAAGTAACATATTAATGTTGCAGAAGTTATCTGAATCTTGAGGATACTAAAGCAAACCTTGGGAATATCATGAATCGGGAAACTGAAGTAAGATGTCAGATATTCTATCAATATTTGGAAAATGCTGCGTTGGTAAGATTGTGTGAAAGCCATGCTAAACACAGCCTTAGAGAAGACCAAGTGACAGAGCAGTAAGTTCAACAGATGAACAGAATTTCTTCCCTCTGTATCTGTATATGTTTGTTTGGTTTTTTTTTTTTTAATTCCTAAAAATTTACAACTCTCCTGGTGTCCTAATGCTTTTGGTTAGATTCATAGGATCATAGAATGCACTGGAAGGCACCTTCAAGTGTCATCTAGTCCAATCTCCCAGCAATGAGCAGGGACATCCTGTACTGCATCAGGTCATTCAGAGCCTCATCAATGTCAGANTAAACACAGCCTTAGAGAAGACCATTGTCTTCCAATCATAATAGATCTATAATCCTACACTAAAACTCTGGGGATATGTTTATCTTGGCAGAGCTTGTGCATGATGGCACCCTGTACTTTCATCTCTTCTTTGATGTTCTCCTGATAACTCTAGTGTCAGAAAACTGTACCTGATATAAAATACTGAAAGTTTCAGATGCTTAGCAATTTGGTGAGCAGGGCAACCAAGAGCAGGGCAACTGCATCAATGACAAGTTTCATAGAGAACGTCTCTTCTGCAAGAGAATTTTGTCATATTCATTGTAAGGTCAGTGAATGAAATAGTTTCCTGGTAGCAGCATCCCTTGTAGGTGATCAGTGCTGGAACAAACTCAGTTGCAGTATTCACTGGAAGATTTTAAACCGCTTTGTGTCATAATTTGCTTCAAAACTCATTCAAATTTATGAGGCATACTAAATAAAGTGGCTGCAGGGATCAGTTCCTTTCTTTTTCAGGTTGATTTTTCCATACCTTTGCTGCTCAGATGCTTGGCAAACGTATAAATAGTCTCTAAACCAATTTTTTTTTTTCCCCATCATCCCTGGTAATTGAGAAGTTGTAGAAAAGCGTTAATGAGCTCAGCCTAAAGCCAGGAGGCGTGTCATTACCCATACTGAAAGGGTATATAAAGAAAATACAATAGCTGAATGTCAAGATACTATTTATGACTTAACTTTTTCAGATTTCACCTAACCTAATATCTGCAGTTCTTCATTTATAACAGCTTACGGGCTTGTGTGTTAGGTGTTGTGTAGTAGTAAAGGGCTCTATGCCTTTGTCATTTGTCATAGCGAAGTTTTGGACTCTTAAAGTCTACTTTCTCACCTGGTTTCAGGATTTTAGGATTCAGGTTGGTTTATCTGCCTCATGTCCTCGTGGTGAGGAACATCTTCCTAATGTCTTATCTAAACCTGCCTTGCTCTTGTTTAAAACCACTGCCTCTCATCCTGTTGCTCCATGCCTAGGCAAACAGTCCCTCCTTGGCTTTTTGTAGACCCGCTTTACATAATGGTGAGTCACTGTGAGATCTGAGGTGCTCCAGCCCTCGGATCATCCTCATGGCCTGTCTCCAACAGGCTCATGTTCTTCTTGGTTATTTTTTGCTTCTCTATCCATGCTTGCCTCAATGTGGCAAGGTCTCTGCTGTTCCAGAAATTGATTTTGGGAGATTGCACATGTGAAATGGAGCTACCTTTGCTCAGAATTTATTGATCTGGATTCAGAGACACTTAGTGTTTTCACACATCAGCAGTTGCAAATGCTGTTCTGAACAGAACAGCTTGCACAAAAACATCGAGAATTGCAGATATCCCCTGGTATTTTGTCTGGACAACAAGTGAAACATGGAACTTAAGTGTAAATTCACCTTTTCTCAGAACATTTCTGTATTCACTCTTCAAAGCTCTATCCAGAGCCAGTGATCCTTAAGATACTCTATCTAATTTTACTCTCTGCCTGCTTTTGAAGCATAATTAACTTTTAAATAACAATAAATTCCTACTTGTATCTCTTCTTCAGACCAACAGTAGCCTGAATTTTAATGCAATGTTGAATTTCATGTTCTTATGAATCTTAGTACCTGGTCTTCAATCTCACTGATCAATATGATTCTTGAATATTCAAGTAAGCTGCGGTTTAAAAATTATAGTAATTGCAATTATTCAGACAATTTAGAAATGTAAGTAAATTTCTTGTTCTCTGAAATAATCTTTTTTTCCATTGGTTTTAGAGGTCATCTTGGGTAACCAGCTTAAATACAGGTGTCTAGCAGTAAGTCCAGATTTAGGTATAAATCACAGTCCTTGTCTCTCTTTTTGAAATAATGATCTTTTGAAGAGATTAGAAAATAGTGCGTTTAATCAGTAATACAGTTTTAGTACAATGACTGAAAGAATTGCATTTCATCTGATGAGAATTGTGAATTTGTTTCCTTCGTGTGCAATCTTTCATATATTAGAGACTCCATTTTATGATGTATGGAAGATTAGAAATAATAGTTTCCTTTAAAAACATAACTTTTGGATTGAGACATACCAAGATGTATAGAGTTTATATCTTGGTCATAAAAAGCTACTGTTGATTTAGTTTCATCTTAAAATGTTCAGTCTAATTTCAGCTGCAGTTTCTTAAATGAAGGAAATACAAATATACACTAGGTGGCAGTAGAAATATGACTATAGGGCTTACCTGTCCTGAGGGTTCCAGTCTGGCCCAAAGAATGGTGTTTAATCCAATCGAAAGCTAATTTTCTCTTGGTTTGCCGGGAGAGACTATTTCCCAGCTATCTACATCAGACTTTACTAGAAAATAATTTGTATGAATAATTCAAAACTTTCTCTTTCAATTTTTTTTAATTTTTAGAGGTTTTTTTCTTAAGGTGCATTATAAACATAAAATAAAGGGTGGCTTTTTTGGTGGAGATGCAATTGTAATTTACTGAAATCAATGAAGGGATATCTGTAGAGACACTATCATTTGATTATAACATATAGCTGCCAATCACATACTTAGTTGGACCTGTTTATTCTTTTCCTCTTCTAGTTCTCTGTCCTAAGCAGCAATCCTAGGTCCTGCCTGTCTCTTTCTGTAATTAAATTTTGATTTTGCTCCACTTCAGTGGAAATCTGTAATACGTTAAATTAAATGTTCTCTGTAAACCTTTCTTCAAATGTATTTTGTTGTTCTATGGATCAAAATATATATTGTATCATAATATTAGAATATGATAACAAAATTATGTATATATCAGTTTACCAGATATTAAAGAGATAGCTTTGGAAGAGTGTTTTTGAAAACCATGTACATGTCAGCTCTCCCTACCCTGCTTTTAATGTTCTGGTTTCTCTTTCTTATTTATTGAAGTTAAGATTTTCCAAGTATGTTTGCTGAGATTATTTGACAGCTAGTTACAACACTGTTTCAGGAAATACCAAATCATATGAAACTTTTGCACTTAGCTTCATTCCACTATCAAATTAATTTTTAGGGCAATATTTGGCTTGAGTATTTGCAAGAAGGGTTTGGCTACAAACTTCATTTCTGTGCAGTCTTCTTTGGATACAGATAAAATGGTGAAGCTACTATTTCTGACTCTTTGTATGTATATACATATTTTAATATGGCCAATGACATCTCCTGCACCTTTAGTCAGTGTTACCAATGCCTCTCATCCCACCTGGTCTCTGATAAAGCAGTTATCAGATCTGCATGCAGAGGAGGCTTTCATTTTGGCTCCAGGATATGATCCTTCTACATGAAGACTGCATTTTCTTAACTTAGTCACAGAATCACAGAATGACACGGGTTGGAAGGGACCTCAAGGATCATGTAGTTCCAACCCCCCTGCCTAGCAGGGCCACCAAACAAACACATTTACTAGATCAGGTTGCCCAGGGCCCCGTCCAACCCGGCCTTGAACACCTCCAAGGACGGGGCATCCACAACCTCCCTCGGCAGCCTGTTCCAGGACCTAACCACTCTCCTAGTAAAGAACTTCCCCCTAACATCCAACCTAAATCTCCCCTCCTTCAACTTGGATCCATTTCCCCTAGTCCTGCTATTGTCAGCCCTTTCAAAGAGTTTACTCCCTTCCTGGGTGTAGGTTCCCTTCAGGTATTGAAAGGCTTGTATGATGGGAGGAACTTGAGCATGAGTTGGGAACAGACTGATCTGACCTAAGCGTGTTCTAACTTCCAGCTTTGGTGCTAATGATGATATACCCACATCAGTATCAGGCTCAGACTGGCTTGGCACACAGCTTTTATTAAAATAGGCAAGGAGCCAATGTAACAGGAAAAACAGAGTGCTGTGTAACTGTATATTGAAACCTCCACAGGCAGCTGCTGTCCTTGGACTGCAATAAGCACATCATTGGATAGCAATATGCACTTCATTGCTAGAAAGTGGTTCTCAAATCTAGAGTTACCCAAGGCAGCACACATACTACTTCTGTTGGTGACAGCCCTCCTTGTGGAAGGAGGAACGGGAAAGGTGGCCTGCAACTGATAATGAAAAGTGAAACACAAAGTACCCTTGCAGTTGTTGTGCACATGCAAAAAAACCATCAAAAGCACCTGCAAGCAACAGTTACAGAGTTAGGAAGTTGTTTGAATGCTTCCTACTGTTCAGTATTTCAGCAGCATCATTCATCACTCTGTGAATTGCATACTGAATCCATTTCAAATCAATATTTGTGACTTCATTTTTATTGTTATACTAAGAAGTTATACTATTGTTATACTAAGAAGTTCAGTTGTATCTCTTATGGTAGGAATTCTCGAATTTAGTTTTGGGTGGTGGGTATTTTATGATGTGCATTTTATTACAGAAATTTAATTTATATATTTCTGTATTATGTGATTGTGTTTTACACAGTAGAAGGCAACATCCTACCTTTTGTTTTTTTACACATTTTAAAGCTGCTTTCAAAGCTTTAGTGAATAGTGGTGCCTTAATGCAGCAAATGATCATCTTTTATTGAAGTCTTATTTCCCTTCTTTTACTGGTGCTGAAATAATAATTCTATTATTAATTTTCAACAGGTCAACCCTGACTTTGATGTGACTAATACACAAACAATTGACCCACCTGTCATGGAGATTATTTCCTCTTCAACTTTCACTACTCTGGTAAGTTTGGGTTTGGGCCAGAATAGGGTATATCTTTATCTTGTTGTCAGAAATGCACTCTTTCTGTCCGTATGAACAATACAGAATTTCTAGAGATTGTCAACTGTTCAGTTTCACAGTTCCCAGGGCTGACCAGAAGATGGTGTACTGCTTGCTACTACAAGCACAAATTGCCATTATAAGCCTATGCTGATTACATCAAAATATTACTATTACAATTTGTGAGTTATTCTCAAACGCTTTTTGCACCTGTCTTTCGCTGTAAGCAATGACAAGCCTAAAGAGTAGTTGCCTCTCTAATAAAATTACAAAAGTGATGTTTTAATTTTTCTCCTTTTAAGGCATCACTAGAGTAAAAAGAGAGTATGTTTTAAGAAGAACCATAAGATTAGGTACATGTAGTGTTAGCTTTTCATATGACACTGGTATGGCATGTGGGAGGAAAGGAAGGCAGTGTTTTAATGGTAGTTTCATAGGAGGAGAAATATGCTCTCTTGGTATGACATTAGATAGACATGCTGTTCTAGAATTAGGTTAAATTGAGAATTTTTCCTTTGGCTCTTAATCTGTTCCTGTGAAGGCCTAAGTTGCATCTTGAGGGATTTTTAAGAAGAGCCTTTGTGGCAAAAGTATTAATACATGTAAATAGGCAGTAGATGTGGTTTCTGGTGTTACCTTCTCATGAAGCATTCATGAAAAAAAATGGATGTTGGAAGGAACTTTTATTCTTTAAGAGCATTTATTGAAGATCTCATTACAGAGGTTGATGTAAGAGATGTTTTCTTCAAAGCAAATTATTATCTAACTTTAGAGAGGTAATTTCATATGTTTTAAAGTTTAGCAGTTATCATCTGTTTTCACAATGAAAGTATGGTTCTTCTAAGGTATCTTACATGAAAAGTCATTTTACAGACTTATAGAAATCTCTTTAGTAGGCTTGACAAGGTGGATCGTATTGGATATAATTTATTGTCTACCTACCACTTGGAAGTACTGTTATTGAAATCAGTATAAGCATTAGCTATATATGCTTAACTAACTGGTACTTATGTAATGCTCTGTTATTTCCATGTCTTCATATGTTGCTGTTATAAAAAGTTAGGTGTGTTTCAGCCTCTTACACTCTGGAAATGTTCACTGAATTAGACTTAAGGTTTAGGCGTTGGGGGCAGTGTTTCTTTATGTCTCAATTAAGACTCTGTAAGCATTACTGCCTCTCTTCCATTTGTATTGTCTTTGTTTTCTGAAACCATTGAAAAGCAAAACTTTGAAGCATTATTTTCCTTTGGTACTACTTCCATCTTCTGATTTGTACTTTTTAGTTTTGAGAGGGGGTGGTTTGTGTGTTTTTTTTTTTTTTTTTACCCTTTTTTCTTCAAGTCTGTAAGGCAATATGTTGGTAACGTCGGCTTCCTGACAAGCAGTTGGGAACAAGGGAAAGTCAATGATGTCTCAGTAGTTTTTACTGACAGCAGCAGGAAATTACTGTAGAGGCTCTGTGTTCCATCCCCTCATCTTGCTGGTGTAAACAGGATTTGGAGGAAGCATGCAATGTACTGTAATCTGGAAGTCAGAATGCCTGTGCTGGCTGGAGAGATTTTTGCTGCTCTTTCTCTTCCAGAGCTAGTTAACAATGAAAAACAAGATGTTTATTATTCGTTTACAGTACAATTTCTGGAAAGTTAAGGCTGGTTTAATTATTGGAAGGGGAGAGATAAGGGTGGTTCCTGTTTGAAGTAGAAAGTACACACTAAGTTTTAAAATAGAAAGTTACCAAATTTATGTTTTACTATGAGGTGTAAAAGTTTATCTGTCCTGCATGTGCAAGTTGTCTTGATGTAAATAGTCAAAGTATTTTTACTCTCAATTTATCCTATATGCATTGCTTCCCCACTATATATTTTTGACACTTTGGCATTTCACAAAGCACAGTGGTTGCCCTTACTCTTGTCATAAATTATCTGAAAACACCACAGTTTTCTGTAGTTCATGAATATCAAGTTTTCTTGGGAACTTGGATATTTGGCCTTTCACTGAAACTCTGATCATTGCATGGTATTCGTACATTTTTCTCTACCGAACTGAAGTACTGGCTCTACCCCTTTGAAGGGAAGCTGGAATCATAGTACCTGTTCTTTTTTTGATGTTCCTTGTCCAACACTCAGTTGCAAACTAGGCTGAGCACTGCACCTAGGAGTGATCCTACAATGGAAGGGTTTTGATAAAAATTTTCAGTTCCCAACCTGTCCCACTACCTTACCTTCTTTACTTCCAAAAAGAGAAATTAGTAAGAAAGGCTGCTCACTGAGTAGTTATATATTTTTTAAATATACCGCCATCCTTCCATTGATCAGGAAATGAATATTTAAATCAACTGCCAATTGCATGGTCTGAACCTCAAATCATGAACATGGAATGAGATAGGGCAGTTAAGTGAGGAGATCCTGTTTCTTTGAAGTTTCAAGGTAAAAATGGCTGTCCATTTTCTGTAGGTGAGCATACCAAAGGATACTAAAACCTCTCTGATGTTAGAGAGAACAAATCATGTAAATAGAGTGAGCACTTGGTAACATTTGGTACAGGTGAATAAAAATAAGCATTTTTACATGCTGCTTTTGTGTCTTTGCAAATGAACTGTCTGTGCTCTTAGAGAAGCCATTTTTAGTGTTTTGTTGGTATACAACACACTTCACATGGAGTCTTTTACTCGTTGCATGCTATATGATACAGTTTTTGAGACTGCCTTCTCCCCACAGCTCTGCAGCTAAACATGTTCTTCTTCAATTAGGGAAAGAGAGTCTCTCATCCCTCCCAAAGTCTGCATCTAATCTACTTGGAACAATTATGAGTCAGTAGAGACAGCCTTTTCTTTTGCCCAGCTCAGAGCTATCCAGAGAAGCTACAGTATCTGTAAATGAATGCCATAAAGATGAAGCATTTAGCATACAAAACAGTGAATTTCTAAAACTGCATTTTGAGCCTCTGCAGAGGCACAGACATGTTTGAAAAGATTTGTGTACTTAATCTTAAAAGCAATATGCTTTGATACCACTGACATCAAATAACATTTAAAGACCAGCTACGTTGAGATTAAATCAGTATTTGTAATAAAAGAAGGTGATCCAAATGGCCCTTGCATTTTGCAATGATGCCATTCTAACACAGTATGTAACTGCTGGTTTACAAGAAGATAACAGGAAATGTGTTGTGCTGCTACATAATTAGGTAATAATACGCATCTTTATGTTCCTTAAGCTTCATTACATTCTTTGAGTGAACTGAAGCTTAAGAGAAAGTCAAGTTTTCGCTGGAGACAGAATTCTGAATTTGAGCACTAAAGAGTGCAAGAATATAATGCTTCCTATGCTATTTTTAGCCTGCTTTCCTGAAAAAATGTACCTTGTGAGATTGTATTGCTTATTTGTCTGTTCTCTGTCCTATCTGCTTAATAAGTTTTGAATCAAATAATTATTGGTGGTGGGGTTTTTTTAAACCAAGTTCGGAAACAAACAGTAGAAAAGTGAAACATAAAGCTGCCACTAAAGAAAAAGGCAGTATGATGTGACACTGAATTCACTGATACTCAACTAGGTATGGACCAGCTGCTTGTGACATGACTTGCAAGAGTGCCACAGCATGTATGTTGGGTGCTTGAGTAACTCCAGGTTAGAAAGCTCAGGAAAGGGACCTAATGGGAAAAAAACTGCACCCCTATCCTGACGGATGTTTAGTTTCCTCACAAGGCAGTTTGATTAAATATATTGCCATTGCCCATAGTGACATTATTAACAGATGCTATTGCTAGACTATTGTTACAGTTTTGAAGAATAACTAGCTTGCTGTAGGGGACTTCTAGAACTGGCTATATATTCCTTTGTATGAGGTCTTAGTCATGGCAACAGTGCAATGCTTCAGGAGTAATTTTCAAGTTGATCTGCATATGTGTATCATTTCTGAAAACTAAAGGGATGGAAATTCCAGGTATTATTTCTGTTTCAACTTCCTAAGATACTGTACATATACTGTCTGACCTTGTCTGCCCAAGCAGAGTTTTTCCCTGCTTCCGCTGCGAATCTAAGCTGCAGTCACAGTTCTCACAGCTGATTCTGCGGCTTGCAGAACATGCCCGGTAGCTATCAGCCCACACATCCAATAACAACTGGTTCCTTCCTCTTCCTGGGGAAGAGTAACATCCTCTAAGAAGTGTCCCCTGAGGAATGCAGGAATGGCAGCAAGCCGTTCACACAGGAAATTACTGCTATAGCACTTGTAGAAAAGCGTTTCTGTCACTTGGCTTGTCAGTCTGTAATGAGCTTCCTGCTGACCTAGATGATGATTTACTACTGATCCAAGAGCCATTTGCAACTGTCATTTAGCTTAATAGAAGTTAGTGAAGTTAGGATTCAGTAGCTCTGTTACTCTGTAAACACCTGTTTTAATTTTTTTTTCAATGCAGTAGCACAAGTTAAGCTTCAGACTTCTTGAATGGGACTAATAATCCTGAGATCACATGCTTTGTAGGAGTGAGAAACAAGGGAATGTTTAGATTAGTTCATAGACTGTGACGCTCTCAGCAGGGGTGGCAATGTGCAATTTTTGTTTACCTGAAGTTGGATAATAAAGCAGAGCTACAGACCAAGCATGTCACAAAACAAAATTCTAAAGCTAACATAAGGCATTTGACTTGAATTGCCCTTTGTTCTTAAATATTACTGGAGTCTGAAGTTTAGCACAGCATACCTGCAACTCTGTGGAAGAACCTTAAATGTAAAATGAAGTATATACATAGCCATCATGTTATTCAAAACAATGGTTAATTAATGTCTGTTACAAAAGCAAATGCTTTAATACTATTTAAATATTTTCTTACTTTTTTGTAAATGACGATGCTTGAAGAAATGCTATCAAATTCTGTTTAGTGCTTTGATTACAGTGATATCTAAACTCAGAGGGTGCTTTCTCCCTAAAAGCTTGCTTGAATTTTTTTTTTTTAATTTGTTCTAATACAACAAATCTCTCCTTGCAGTCCTTGCTGCATTAGTATCTAGTTTGCTGTATGAGATGTAGTTATTTGCTTCATATGAAATAACAGAAACACTGAGTCAGATAGGTTTCTTAAAAGGAGACTGAGACTTTTATTTTCCAAATAAAATTGAGCGCTGAGGGCAAAATGGTCCTATGTCAGATACATGTTTTAATATAGAAAAATTCTGAAAGTGTCTTCACATTCTGTGATTCTGTATCTTTTACCCGGCAAGTTTGGGATCAGAAGTTAAGTAGGGCAATGCTGAAGATGATTTTGCAGTCATTTTAACTTATTGAGGGTCTTTAGTTAATGCCATCCAAGTCAATTCCCTAACCTGCTCAGCTGTCCAGATGCTAATACCAGCACAAAGCAAATAATGTAAAAAAAAAATCTTATGGAGATCAAGCAGGAGGTTAGTCCTGGCTGTAACCTGAGGTTGACCAATATACATGGGGTCATGTATCCAGTGTGATAGGTGTGTTACAGGCATGACATCTGAACTTCATCTTTCATAAGATGCAATGGAAAAATACAAGCAGAGGAGGTGGTAGTAATGATTTCCTTTTGTTCAGGCAGTGAATGTGCTGGATTCAGTTATTTTTTTTCAGCTGAAGAGGATTCAGTTTGATTTCTTCTGTCTGCATGGCTGTAATCTGAACAGCAAGTAACAGATACACAGAGGCTTAGTGGAGGCAGCTCATTCATGGCTGAATTTTTGAAGCACTGTAAAGTAAAAGCTGAAAGTATATGGTATCAGAAGAAAGAAAGAGAGAAACCTGGTTAGTGATTAGGCATCTTCTGGAAGAGAAACACTCTTGTCCTTATGCATTTTGCAATACATAGTATTTGAGGGGAGAAGAAAAGGTAGGAGCTGTGTGACTGTCATTGTAGGTGGAGATATGTGGTGTCACTGTTCTGAAAAGCTCTACCTTTTTAATTTTATTTGTTACACCTCACAGTATGGGACTCTGCTTGTACTAGTTTGGGCTGGTGCAAAGGGAGGGGTCAATAGATGTCTTCTCTAACTATGTGTTTGTCTTCTTTTCCCTATGTGAGGACTGTATGCCCTGAATACCAAGATGCCAGTTCTATACTGCACATGAGATAGCTGAAGCACAAGTATTGCAATGCAACTATCAGTTGACTATTAAAATATTTTTTGTTATAGAGGATGACTGTTTTCTTGACACAGAGATTTAAGAGAATTAATTACTCTTTACCTATTCTTAAACCAGCATTAAATATTAATTGGTGAAAAGATTACTCTTACAATCCATGATTCATTCTTGTAGGTGTTTCCTTGCTTCTTATACATCTCTTAAGATGGGAATTCCATGTCCATACTTGTGAATTTTGTCAATATAGTGTAACAGTATAATGCTGCCTCTTTGTCAATGCTTTCGGCTAGTTATAATTGTATGCAAGAAGTTACTGGAATTCTTCAGTCGATATCACATCTAAATTTTATCATTTCCTTCAGTTATACATTATGCGACCTCTGCTCTTTGTAGTGCATTATTCTAGAATGTCTTCATATCTGACACCTTACATATGTGCACAAGGTTGAATTTGGCCAACTGAATGAAGTCAGACTGACAAGTAATCCAGTGTGCCGTTTGGTTCTGTCTGTACACTTGATGTTCCAGATCATTGGTGCATTTTGCAGGGGACTGAAACAGGAACAGATTTCAGTGAAATCACTGAACCAAGATAATTCTGTACTAACCTTCTGGTTTAATTGTTTTTGAAGAAGCACTGCCTAATTGGCTACATGCTGCATTACATCCCAAAACGTGTTAATTAAAATTGTAGTGTGCATGTTATAGATTTTTTTAAAAAGTGCTTTTATCATAAACAGTTTGACTAAATATTTTCCTAGAGATGTCTTCAGTTTGACAGACCATTTATTTTCTTTCTCAAACTGTAGTGATTTGCTTGACATTATATCTTAAATCTTTGCTATGTATGTCCTAAATCAACTCTTGTGTTTTTCTTGGACACAGTTCTCAAGCTAACTGTGACCCATGACCACAGAGTTTATCCTGTTTATCCTTTCTAACTACTGGTGGAATGTCAGCTTCCTCACTCCCCTAGTATTTCTCCATTATATATTAAAAACCAACATCATCACCTTGTTATTAGAAAACCATTGAGTTCAAACTATGTAACTAAGGATTTAAAAATATTTATGTATGGTGTAAATTAAACAGTTAAACTGTCCTTTTTTGCTGCAGTTGGAATAGGATGTGTTTTGCCAGAAATACATTTATTGTCTTCTGAGATGGAAGATAAAAATACTTCGTTAACCACTTAATTTTTGGTTTTTTGCATCACCCCCAAACACCTCTAGCTAATATTGACAGGAATTTTTATTTGTTGCATTTGTAAACTACAAATAATTCTAACAGAAATAATGTAGTCTTTCTTCCTTCAAAACTAGTTGTCTCTAATGTTTTATTTGAGGCTTTTCCCTTACTCTAAAGTAATTAAATTCTGCTTCTCTTGTATACATTCTCTAGTCTTGAATAATAAGTAACAATTATGCCAGAGCCTTTCTCTCAGTGAAAATACTTATTTCTCTTCTTTAGCTTACATAGCTCACTAAACTTACATGAAACTGGCTTTCTGGTAGCATAAGCATCACTAGAGAGAAGGGAACTGTTAAGTGGAGTTTTTTCTTATACCATGAAAGAGTAATAAACTGAGAGTGGTTGGATCTCAAATGCAAAGCTGTTAATTGTTGTGGATGTTAAACCTTCCTTTCTGCTTATGTTGCATGCTTTCTGCTCTGCTCACNCCTTTCTCTCAGTGAAAATACTTACTCATTTCTCTTCTTTAGCTTGCAGTCTACTCTCGCTCAACTTACATGAAACTGGCTTTTTCTAGGGTATCTATTCTTCCATCAGATCCTCCAAAATCTACAAGAAGTTCAAAACTTCAAAGTGAGGTGTGGGGACATGCAGATGGAAATGTGAATTTCGAAATCGTTCCTTAAGAAAGTTGGCTAAATATCCCTTTTATTTCTCCTAATTCTAATGGCTATAGAGTTTTTGCTGAGGTCTTCAATTACACAGATAGCAAGTGCTTCATCACTTCCTGTTTATTATTCTGCCTTTTACAATTGTAAAAAAACAACAGTATGTGAAGGCTCTATATCCCCAACAACTGCTCCTGTTCAGCTTGGTATTACAGGAATCCTTCAGAATCAGGAGGCAGAACTTCCAGAGTCACTGGGATTGTAGCATTTTGCTTCAGCAAAAGGCAGCAGGTCCTACTAGATTAATTTTGAACTAGCTGACCACATTTTAGCCAGCCCTGTCACTTCACTAATAATGTGAATCAAAATCTTAATTCATAAAAGAGAATCTTAATTCATAAAGTCGAGAACAAACCCTTAAATCTCAGCTGATTACTTTTTGTTATTTATTTATTTATCCATATTTATTTTAACAAAAGTTAACTGGATGTGATACTTATGCACAGGCTGGCAGAAGGATGTCTGCGCTCCTTCTACAGCAGGGGGCTCTGCTAACATAGGATTTCTACATGCACGAAGGGGTATCCCACATTGTAGACAATTCTACGGTGGTTTTCCCGTTCAACAGCCTCTTATACTTGTGGAGAACCAAACCCCTTGAGGAGACTGAAGCATAGGGACTGCAGGTCTTCTCGGCTTTCTGCAAGGTTTAGGAGGAGGATGCTCACATTCTTTGCTCCTTATCCTTGATTTGATAGTCTGTCTTGTCAGGATTTTGTCTTCAGTAATTATTTTGTTCATTCTGATTGAGAGGTGTCTCTTTAGTTCTTGTTTACATACAGTGTAACTTGATCAAGGTTAATTATGACCCGAAAGGTTAAAAAAATTAAATAATTTGAAAATTTTAACTTAAGAAAAAATGGCTTTGGTTTAATTTGCTAGGTTTGGAACTAGATTATTTTCAAACCCAAACCATTCTATGAATGTGCCTTCAAGAATGAGAAATTACTTTTGTCTTGGTGAACAATCTCTTTGAATTACTTTTGAACGGTACCAGTGAGTTTACTAGGTGACTTTGCCAGCCATTTGAATGAGATAGATGAAGTGCTTGTCCTTTATATAAATTTTAAGACACTGCACAATAAATCATGCTGTTATCAGCTATTGTTTCTTCATGAAGTTCAGTTAGACTTATTTAGCTAGCTATTGGTCTAAAGCAGAGATTTACAATCAGTGCCCTAAGGAGGGGGAAAAGGGCAGAAAGAAGTCATGAGCAGTATAAAGTTTAGATTAGTGATGATTTTTGTCAGAGTTTGGTTGTAGGTTGGACTAGATGATCTGAAAAGTCCCTTCCACACATTGGGATTCTATGTTAAGCATGGCTGTAATTAGTGCGAGTAGCTGTGTTCCTAGTGAGGATACTGGGCTCTCACTCGTGTTAATCATAGAATCATAGAATAGTTTGGGTTGGAAGGGACCTCAAAGATCATCGAGTTCCAACCCCCCTGCCATAGGCAGGGACACCTCCCACTAGACCAGGCTGCCCAGTGCCCTGTCCAGCCTAGTCTTGAACACCTCCAGAGAGGGGGCATCCACAACCTCCCTGGGCAACCTGTTCCAGTGTTTCACCACCCTCACTGTAAAGAATTTCTTTCTTATGTTGAGTCTAAATCT
>VZTY01012501.1:16752-57601 GCA_013400935.1 Turnix velox | reverse complement strand
ATCCCACTGTCCATATTCTCCTACGAAGATGTTAAATAGCACTGGTCCCAGTACTGATCCTTGGGGAACACAACTCGTCACTGGTTTCCACTTGGACATTGAGCCATTGACTGCAACTCTTTGAGTGCGACCATTCTGTGGTAACCCTGCCTCCTGCCTTTCACAGGCTCTCTGTGAACCTCCCCAGTCTGCTACTTGGAGTATGGAAATGTGCTCACATGCAAGGAGTGTCACAGGGGTTTTATTTCCTTGTGGTTTTATTCATTATATAGCTGAATATTCTATTTATAGAATTGGAAAAGAGATGTTGTCCATATAGGGTTATTAATTTGCTGTCATAATTGAATTTCTAGTCATCTATTACCTTGCTTTTCCAGTATCTGTCACAAGTATTGCTCCTGCCCTCCTTCAGCTCTTTCCTTCCCTGGTAGGGATAAGAAGTTCAAGTGGAGAATGTAATATAATTTTTATTAGGACTCTGTGGGTAAAAATGTCATAACTTCAGCACTGATTCTAGCTATAAGATGTTCCTTTGTACATGCTCATTTGCAGTCCAGTCTGATCTGCTTAAATTAAAATTGGCTACTTAAATTAGGAATAGTGGCAATGTTTCTACGGTTTCATCTCCTCAGCTTTAAAAAGTTTCTTGATGAAGCTGAAGGTATATTGAAAATTATTTATTATCTTCTTTTACATTTATTCCATAGGGTACATGTTATTTTTAGTGCCTTTTGTGCAAGTATTTTTGCAATTAAAGGCATTTGAAAATGGTCTTCCTGAACTGTTATATTTAAACGAACTTCCTTGCAAGGAATTTCTTACCTTTGGGAACTGAACCCTTCATAACTTCTGTGTAGTTTATGTGAGGTGTTCATGACATTTATTTACTTGCTTTTCAGCACTATTTCTTGCTTTAGTGGGGAAATCCTTGGTTTTCTCTAAATGCTCAAAATGTAGTGATTTCATTAGAACATGTCTGAGGGTGCTGTGGGGTTTGTTGTTTTCTTTTTCCCTTTTTTCTTCCTTTACTGGCTGCATAACTATTTGGGTACTGTACTCATTTTTAGGGTTAAGTTTACCTAAATACAGTGAAAACAGAGCATGGTTATTCAGGTTTTATGGATTCCTTTACTGAATTGGACTCTGACAAGACAGGAAAATAATGATGTTTGAAATTAATATTAGTCAAGAAACTATTTTTTTCAGATTTTAGGTAAAGCTTAGCTGTTGCTGATAGTTTCAGAGCTTAGAAAAATGTTACAGAAATATTATTTGTTTCTAACTGGATGTTAAGATATTTGGGGACATCTATTAGATTTTTTATTGAGGAAATGCAGTTTTAATATTTTTTAGAGAAAACAAGGCTTGTGTTTGGTTCTTTTCACAGAAAGGGTGTTCTAGTGACATGAAAGCAATGTGGAGAAAATGTTTAGTTCTATCTTAGATTCCATATACATGGAATTGCAAAATACTTGGTGCGTTGGGTATACATATTTTTACAGTGTTTTCTCAGACCCATAGCAACAATAAGAAATAAAACTTCTGGGGAGAAGGCTGACGTGACAGAACCATGTAGCCTGTTTCTCATTGTGAATGAAGGAACACTTATACAATATGATACAATTTTTTTACACAAACTATCTGTTTGGGATGTCTCAAGATGTGCATGTAAATGTAAGAGGTTTTTATTATTATTTTTTTATTATTGCCCAGAGAGGTTGTGGATGCCCCCTCTCTGGAAGTGTTTAAGGCCAGGCTGGATGAGGCTCTGAGCAGCCTCATCTAGTGGGAGTTGTCCTTGCCCATGGCAGGAGGGTTAGAACTAGATGATCTTTAAGATCCCTTCCAACCTAAATCATTCTATGATTCTATGATTCTATTTCATGCCTTCATAGCAGTGCTGCATTTCACATTGCTGTAATCCTGATAGAATAAATAAATGTGATTAATCAGACTGTAAATAAATCTGATTAATCAGATCATAGCTGTAAGTGCATCAGCATTTCAGTTAATTTTGTCCTGATATTTAAAAATGTAGCATCTGGTTTTCATTGTACTGTTTTGGCCTTGTGACTTCTATAACCTCAGCTAGCTTAAGCATGAATTTGTTGTTTATGAGACAAGAAAGTGCTATTCCATTTTAGGTGACAATGCAACCTTTTTTTTGCTAAGCAGTATGTCCTGATATCACCAGTCATGGTCAGGTTCTAAGCTGAAGGATGTGGGTACCTTCAGTAATGATGCCTGTACTGGAGGGAAGGAGAAAATATTTCATTGTCAGATTGGTGAGGTGCACTTAGTAGATCAAGGACTTTCAATTTTTAATTTTAGCTTGGATGTTCTTTTAGGAGCCAGAGAAGTCTGAGTTACGTGAGCCATGTAAGACTTAGGATTAAGTGTGAAATCTGTGATATGAAATATTCTGGTAGAGTTCTGCTCAAACTAGAATTGCTTTATAGAACTTGTAACTGTGCTGATTCATGTGCGTGCGAGAGGAGAGGAAGTGAAGAATGCTGTCATCAGCTGAAACTACAGGGAAGTCTTCTGCAGTAGGAACTGACAAAACAGTTTGTGATTTAGCATACTCAGAATTAGCCTAATAGATCAAAGAGCTCAGTTTTATGTGGATCGCTTATTGACTGAAAAAAAATAATTTCAAAGCAATAGAAGCTATCTGTAAATAACTATGGCCTATGAAAGAAAAACAGGAGAAAAAAAAATCTACGGTTCAATTTGGCATATCCACAGGGAACCATTTTAGTTCAAGGGCAGGCTCACAAGATGGAGGAAAAAACAGTGATAATGATAGTACTGTTTCTTCTTTCGAGAAACTTCCCATGACTTAAGAAAAAAAAAAACACCCCACACCACAAAAATGAAAAAAAAAAAAAGTCAATGCAGGAAATCAAAGTCTGGTAAGTTGGGAGACTACTCTGTTATTCCTTTGGTCTTTGATCTGTTTGAGTATAATACCCTAGTTATGACTAATTGTAGTTGTTTTAATTGCAGTATCAGAAATGTTGTAGTCTTAATAGGCAAATGTACCATGTGTTCAAAATTTAAAGGATTATTTTTAAAAAGCAGACCATGCCAATTTTTGTGATTCATTTGGAAGCTCACCAATAACACTTTTTCATATAAGCCCATCTTAGTTCTAACATCATTAAGATACTAATTATGAAGCTGTTGTGTATATTTTCTGAATGAGGAGCTCTTAGAAGATTGTAGAGTAATGATTTTCTGTTGAATGACAGACTTTTTCTCATATTTTTTTTTCCTTGGGGTAATTCTTTTCTCTATAAATAAAACTGCTCAGGCATCTTTATATTTGGATGCATTTTACTCACATTCTATTCTTACACATCAGGAAGTGAAGGGAGACTGGGCTGCAGTGTTTGTTTGTATCTGATCTGTGAATGTTTTATGGGAAAACATTTGGGAACAGGCAAAAATGAAAAGGTTATGTGTAAGGATTTTTCACAAACTGATGAAGTTACCACCCACAGAGTTTTGGCTATTTTACTTGACAGAAAACAAAGATGAGCAATTATTGTTTGCTGTTTGTGACATCATTTATAGGTTAAACTTAATTTTCTCCTGAACATCCGCTTGGTAATGTTGTGGTAATAACTTCCTATTGATTAATTAAATCTGTTCTTCTCCTCCCTATTTGTAACTCACATGAAGTTGCCCAAATATGAGTCCATTTTATTACTAAATGGAAGCACTGTACACATTTTAATCTTCTTTTAGCTTTGCTCAGAAGTAACAATTTAAAATTTATTGCCTTATTCAAATTAACTTTCCAAGATAAACTGTAGCTCTGAAGTATTTTGGAATCATTTGGTTTTAGGTATTAGGTGGTGTACATTGCTGGCAACATACAAAATTGTTTATGAATTGGTAGTATTTAAAGTACTTTAGAAAGGGGTCTAATATGAAGGAAAGGAAACGTCTAGTTTTTGTAACCCATCAGGTAAAATAGGCTGCTGGGTAGAAAGTGTTTCTTTTAAATGAACTTCCTTATGAAAGATTATATTGAATGAAAGTGGTGGATGTGAACCGATTGGTTTCCAAAAGTAAATCTAATGAGATAATGTAGCTTTAAAACAATTGTCACCAGAGTGTTGCATTATATTTCAGCAGTTTTGGACCCTTCACTGAGCTGGAGGAATTATGAATTTAGACACTATGAAAGGTTAAAATATAAAGCAGGCAGCTTGAAGATATAGCAGCATTCTTGACATCTGACAACATTTTAAAACTTAACAACCATTTTGGAACAACTTAATTTCAGATTTTCAACTTATTTCTCTATTACTGATTAAGAAAGTTTAATTGTTTGCTTATCTGCATTTGATCCTTTCAGATTTGACAAATATTGTGGCCTTTGGTTTATAAGCATTTCATTGGCACATTGTCACTATATGTCTTTGAGTATATAACAGAATAATCTCAATTTCTTGCTCAGCCCAGTAAATTACAAGAAGAGTTTTGCAGTACTCTGACTTGGTAAAGAAAATAACAATTTACTGAGTTACGCAGTGTTTTTCATAGTCTAATTCTTTTACAGCTTAAAATGGATCCAAAATTCAAAATAAGAAATGCTTGATAGGATTTTTTGCAGCTTAGGATTTGCTCCATTTACCTGAATTGACAGCTTTCCTCCTTGGTTTGGAGGATTTTGCTTCACTGGTGAAGTTCTCTCTTAAATCAGAATTCATTGAAGTATTAGGAATAGAACCTGGGACAAGAAGCAAAACTGAAGGCCTCTGTGTGCATGAGTGTGCATGCATATAAATGTAAATAGATTTTTTTTTTTTTAAGTACAACATTAAAAGCTAGACTTTTCTGACTGTCTTCTTGTATAATTGTATAAGACAAAGGCAACTGAATCTTCACATGGTGATTCTGTGCTGAAGGATGACATCAGTGGTGAAGATCTGCAGTATCCCCCTGCTTCAGTCTTGCTAACAAGTTCAAAAAGGGATTCAGAGAATGAGAGCAAATCAGCTGTGCATCATTTGGACAAGCAAACAGGCATCTCTCCCTCCCTGGGTAATACTTTGGAACAGATTATGGATGTGCTGGATGTTTTAACTCTAGTAAGTATGCAATAACATAACACTTGCAGTGGAAAGTTATAATGCTGTCAAACAAGGAAAAAAATCCCCTCTGGAAGCCATGTTTGTAAATAAAGATATTACTGTCTATGAGATTATTTTTGAATAGTTATGTAGCCAAGTGACTGTTTTGTTATTTTTTTCTTTCCGCAAATATTGATCACCTGTGTTTACTAAAGTGAAAGCTTTCTGATACATAATCAGAAAGTTTATTTAATTTTTTAATATTTAATATTTTTAATATTTAATTTTTTAACTCAGTCGGAAAAGCTTCCCTATTTTTCAGTAGTGAGTTCTAGTGTAGGTTTGTCAGATTCCAGCTTGAACACACAGGCATTAGGAGGTGATGAGCAGGGTTAGTTGGCAGTGGACACTGAAATCCCTTTTCAAACCTGGCATCCAAGGTGTTGTCTGAGCAGTGAAGTAACTCTGTCAGTGAAACCTCATAAGCCCTATTCTCAGTCAGTGACTCTGAGTAACTTGTTTGCAACTCTTCAATACCTCTTTTTAGTAATGCAGATTTAGCTAATTTATGTTTTGAGAACTGCTCTGTAGTCTCTAATGTATTAGCATTAAACCAAGTTAAAAGAAAGTGGCTAAAGCTTTTGTTTCTATTGTTTTTCAATATATATGACAACTCAAGAAATAAGTCTTGGGAAGTGTGGAATCACGTCAGCAGCTGAAAATTATTGGCGTAGGAATTTGTTTTCAAAAGAAATTGGTGGCCCTTGTCCAGGAATCAAATTTTCTGATGAAAGTAGTCACTTGGAGAATACTTTTTAATAATTTTTTTCTCACTTTTTTTCTTTTTTTTGATGCCTTAGAAGTTTATTTTACGTTATTGGAAGTCAATATTTGAGTTCACCAAAGATGGCTGGTTTTCTATCAAACTACATATGTAACATTTGCACAGTATTTTAGAGTAATTTATATATGCACATACTTATTTCTCTCTTTTTGAGAAAGTAGTTTGTGAAAATAATTTTAAACCATAGACAATTTCCATAGGTACAAAGCCATTATTTTAAAATAAAGAGGTACATAGCAGAATACCTAAGGAAATGTCATCTTAATTTTTTTTTCCTGTTGAGTTACAATGATTTTTCTTATGTTACTGTGTTGTGCAATTTTATAATACTGAACCAGTAAGATAAAAACAGACTGAAATTCCTGTCCTCTTTATGCAGACCTTGTCAATGCTGGAACAGCGTCTGACTTTGACTGAAGATAAATTGAAACAATGTTTAAAAAATCAGCAGAAATTGTTACCTGAGGGAAGACAAGAAGAAATAGAAGATGAAAATGGATTATATTGATGAATATGTTTCCATATTTTCGCAAGGAAATAATATTACTTCATTGGATTATGCTGTTTCCTCGTTCTGGCAAGGATATGGCTAATTCTGGCAGGGACACAGGTATCCCATCCCCACAGAAGCCATGCCCAGCCTAAACCTGGGAGATGGCTGGGGAAGGGGGGCAGGAAGTGGTGGGGGCAAGTGATGTGGCTGTGATGGTCAGCACCACATGTGGTACAAAATGATGTTTGTACATTCCCCAACTCATGTTGAGGTTTTTTTTTTGCCTTTACTGTTCTGTTTCCCTTTGTCTCAACTCATGCATGTTGTTTTTCTTTTCCTCTCATGAGTCTGCCCTCCCCAAAGGGGCAGCTGGAGCGAGAGATCACAGAATCACAGAATTACAGAATGACCCGGGTTGGAAGGGACCCCAAGGATCATGTAGCTCCAANGGAAAGGACCTTCAAGTGTCATCTAGTCTAACTTCCCTGCAGTGAGCAGGGACATCCTCCACTAAATCTGGTTGCTCAGAGCCTCATCAAACCTGGTCTTGAATATTTCTAGGGATGGGCCTCCACCACCTCTCTGGACAACCTGTTCCAGTGCCTCACACCCCTCACAGTGAAGAGCTGATTCCTAATGTCTAACCTAAACCTGCCCTGCTCCAGTTTAAAACCATTGCCCCTCATCCTACGCTACATGCTCTGGCAAACAATCCCTCTCCAGCTTTCCCGTAGGCACCCTTCAGGCACTGGTAGGCAACTATGAGGTCTCCCTGGAGCCTTCTCCAGGCTGAACAGCCACAGCACTCTCATCTTGGCTTTGTAGGAGAGGTGCTCTAAGCCTCAGGTTATCCTTGTGGCCCTCCTCTGGACCTTCTCCAGAAGGTCCCCCATCCTTCTTGTGCTGAGGGCTCCAGAGCTGAATGCAGGACTCTAGGTGGAGTACTCCTCTGTGAAGTCAAACCACAATACGCTATAAGAAAAAAAAAATCCTCCTTTTCTAACACACCAATATAACACTAACTGAAGAAAAAAAATGTACAACACATTTTAAGTATTAGTAGCAAGCAGATATTCTGATTATATGTTTAGTAAAGTGCAGCCCAGATAAAACAAAGACTTTCTAAAATCATTCCCATTAAACATCACAGGACTCTTATTTCAACCTGTTAGGGCCTTTGAATACAACTAAGCAACAAACTATGTATTTCTACATGTACAGTAATTATTGTGGAAGTCACTGTCACCATGTATGTTTTTTAACACAGGTGAGGATTGTGAAATTAATGCTCTTTGCACTAAGGCAATATTACTTAAGCACCTTAATTAAATAAGACCTAATTAGTCCTAACCCCAAAAATGGTGGGGATTTTCTTTGTCCCTTACATACTCTCAAATATTTTTACCAAAAACAGTGGAAGTTACTCTATATCAACTAAACACTTCAGAGGATTGCAAGAAGATGTGAAAAACTTGTGATTAAAAGTACAAAAATGAATTCATTTAAACTTTGAAACTATTATTGCACCTGTGTGAATTCATCAGCAAGACTGAGATAGCTGAGTACTTCTACTTATTGCATCCCCATCAAAATTCATTCATTACAGAAATAAAAAGCAGCTTCACTTTTCTGAAGAATATACTTGAATCAGATACTAAAAGTTGTAAAATATCTATTGTAAGTACTAAAGATTCTCATCCTCCATGGGTGCTCAAGCTTTGTGTGCCTCAAAAGTTCCCCATAAGTTAACGTGTTATGAGTGAAGCCATGAAACAGGACAGACTTTGCAATGTATGATGGTTTTGGTTTTGTTTTTAGTAAATTGCATTTTTTTGATGTTTGTATATGTTGGGGTTTTTTTATAGGAAGCTTCAATGCCTCTCTTTATGTCAGTTATTTTTTTAAATGGCAGTTGCAGAATGTTTATTGTGAATCCACAATCAAAACTTTAGTCATCCATTTCTAAGGCTTCACATTTTGTCTGTTGAAAAATAGGATACTTGAAACGGGGGGAGCATTTTAATCCAATTCTGCAACTGACTGTATATAGATAAAGCCCATTTCCCAGGCTGAGTCTTATTAACATCAAGAGAGTTCAGCTTAAGTTCAGCTTCTTGTGGTTTGAGCCAAAGCAATGAACCTTCAATTTTTCTTCTACAACTTTTAATCTAATCTCATAGTAATCACCTTCAGGTAGCCATTTTGCTCCTCATTTTGCTTGGTAAACTCTGAATTTTGCCATCAAGTACAGATTTTCAGATCCATCTTAAGCAGCAGTACAGTTTTATTGCAGTCTCTTGTAAAAATTTTAGATGCAGATATTTCTGTGCAATTTTTTTTTGTGAAAGGGTGGTCTTGCATATTCCAGTGTACACAGCCTGACCTTTCATTATGCAACTGTTCCTAATGCTATATAACGCAAAGTTATGTAAATACTATCTTTTGAGTCAGATGTTCTTTGCTTTATGCATTTAGAAATACTCCTCTGGTGTTGGCATTTCTTTGTTTCTATTAGAAGACACATAACCATGTAGTTATGAAAATTCTTTACTTGGCTTTTGTTGTCTCTGAGTGGACTATGTATGTATGTTTTAAATCTTCGGGTTTTTTTTGGTTAAGCTTTTCAGGATTATTTATCAACAGGATTTGGAAATTTCTTTCAGTATTTTTTATATGAATTATCTGCTGAAATTTTCCTTTCTGCCATAGGTCCTGTCACTAATCCTTTTTTTTTCACTACATGCTATCTGGAGCATGTACTATTTAATCCAGTTTTATTCCTCTGTTGAGTATGAATCTGATGAAGTAACATAAAATTTCCCAGAGAAGGTATGTTCTTCTCATTCTGGTGGGTGATCTGTTGATATCAAAATTCAAGATGCATGATGCTTGGCATGTCTGTGTAATTTGAGATAGTTGTTGGAGAGCAGGATAGAAGATTTTCCTCAAGTTGTGATGACTCTCCTAAAATACAACCAGCTATTGTGATGTTTCTTTTAAAGGAACGTTAATGTGGGCTCGTTATTTTATTCTCTGGATTCATGTAATTTCAAATAAAACTATGGCATAGAGAAACCTCCTTTAAAAGCACCTCAAGACTTTAAGAAGTATTTATTCTAGGGTTGTGATCTGGCAAATACTGGTGACTTGAATAATTTGAATTACCTTATGGAGCTAGAGGAAATTGCTGATTAGCCTTAGTTGTGCTTCTGCACCACGTGGAAAAGCAATTGTGCAGGTCTTTAAATAATTAAGAAAAGTATACCCATACTGCAGACTGAAGTAAGGTACTGAAAATACATATTTGATCTAAACAAGCTGGACAACCTACTTGATGCAGTCCTCAAGCCAAGTTATCTCTCTGATAGCAAATGGAAATAGTCCACCCTGTTGGAAAAAGACTGCTGCCAGCAGCCAGGACAACTACTGCAAAAATTATTCAATTACTTAGTTAAAAAAAAATAAAAATCATGACAGCACCAACGGAAATGGAATAACATGCAGTCTAGTGGGAAGGAGGCAGCAGGAAGAACCTCTCCTGCTGGTGTCATTGGGAAGACTGTGGAGGAACCCAATTTCAAATTCGACATGTGTGGAAGCCTAGCTCTGCAGCTCAGTGTATGGTGCCTCAAAACACAAAAGCTCTTCCAAACTGAAAGAATTATTCTCAGTTCCTAGTGTGTCTTAAATTTTGCTTGTAATCCTTGTCAGAGTCTGGTAGAGTTCTTATCTTGGGCTTTACATAAAGCATGATAATGAGGCAATGAAGTATTTTTCTCAGTTTTTTTTCATTTTGGATGTCAATTTGCACTTCCTTTGGGAGCATGTCTAGATGTTCCTAATTCACACTGCTCGGACAGACACACAGCACAGTGAATGAAATGTTGCAACATTGGACCTTAAGGCACTTTGCTTTTACTTGTAATTCAATATACAGGTTTCCAATTCTGGGAGGCAAAATCAGACCAAGACATCAGATTAAAAAAATCATCAGCTATAAATCCATTATGCTTCATGCACCAGCCTGGTAATTCAAACTGTATTCTGGGTTTTCTGGGTTTTTGGTTGTGTTTTTTATTTTTTTTTTAGAGGTTGCTTTATTTTTGGTTTGGGGTGTGGAGTTTTTTTGTTGTTGTTGTTTGTTTGTTTTTTTAACACGCCACTGATTTCTGCAAAAAATCTTAATTCTTTCCTTTTTACTGCTGCTGACATTTTTTATAAACTAATAATTTGGGAAACCCAGTTCCTGGAGACAGATGTATCTGAACAGCTCCTTCATCTTTGAGGGACTGTTGTTTCTTGCTTTTGCACCCATGAAATAATAATTCATTGTTTCATTATCTTTATGGCAAAAAATTGTGGTTTTAAATTTCGAGTACACTAATCTGGCTGGAGAAATTGTAGTAGAATATTAGAATGGCTTTTACCATTGTAGAATGGCCTGAACAGATCCTTGTAGCATGAGGGATTCGAGAAGTACAACTTCCCACTTTTATTTATACGTAATTGAATAAATAAACATGCTGTACTATTTTTAGAGCAAACGGGATTTTTTTCCATCCTGATTTCTGCATTACAGTGTTGCTTGCAGTGTTGCTGAATTATTTTCAGTGCCATATTGCAGCACAACGCCACTCTTGAGGGCAGCTGGGATGTGAATGTATTTCCAAGGATGTAGCTTTATGTAACCTGTTTACCTTGTAAGACTTTTTTAAAGAAATCAGAAATTCTGTACTCTTTGCCCCAAACAATTAATGAATATGTATGTTCACACTGGATCCAGGAACAGTATGTTTTTATCAGAATGCCCCCTTGGGGGCTTTTGAATGCTTCGGATGCATAATACAATTGAAGCCATTTCTTTGTGAGAAAATACATTAATGACTTGCCAAAAGGCAGATGTTAATTGGAAAAAGTGCACATGAGTCCTTTTTCTTTACAATGTATATGGGCTGCATTTGTTGTGACTTACATCCTACAACAGGTGCAATGTCAATTCACTCAGCTAAGGGGATGTGCTGAGTGCACTCCTCACCCATTTCACCAAATATATTAAATCCATGCCACCTTCCTCTTGCATATCTGAAAAAGAAATATTTAAGATGATGTGCTCTTGGATGATGAGAAGGACAGAACACTCCCCGCAGTAATTCTTCTTCATGAGAGAGCTTTTTCTACATTTTTAAACAATTCTTTTTATTAATATTTTTACCTATGATACTTGCTGGGAGTTCAAGAGAGCCAGGATGTCTGCTAGGGCTTAGAAAGAGCAACTTGAAAGAGAAAGACAGAGCAGTTGCTGATGGTCTCTGATGATGTCCGAGTTCTGTGCTGATAGTGGGAGCATTCTGTTAAAATTAAGTGATGCTACACCTGAAAATCGATGTTTGCAGGCAAAAGCAGAGTTTAGCTCTTCATCTGAAAGAGCCTGTATTTTACAAGACTGGCTTTCACACCTAAGGAATTACCACAGATGTAATACAATGCCATCAGCTTTTCAATTAAGCAGTGAGTGTAATCAGGCAAAGCATAATAGATTATATTTAATTGTACATAACGGTACTGAATGGTA
The DNA here is from genome assembly GCA_013400935.1 of Turnix velox. Classification (NCBI taxonomy): domain Eukaryota; kingdom Metazoa; phylum Chordata; class Aves; order Charadriiformes; family Turnicidae; genus Turnix; species Turnix velox. The sequence continues at coordinate 45,605 of VZTY01012501.1, read as the reverse complement.
TTGGTCTGCACTGATGTCTCTCTACAGCTTCATGGCTGAAACATGGTGAGCTTTTGTGCAGCTTCTGTAATCTATTCAGTATAGATCTGGCCTATAAATAGCCACATTATTGAAAGACTGCAAGAGGTTCATTAGAGAAGTTGTGACAGCCTTGTTCAAGCCAGGGCTGATCTAGTACCACTCCAAGTTGCCAAGGAGTTTCAGCATGTGGGTAACACTGCAGCCATCCCCTCCATCACCCCGCTTCTCACTCCTTGCCAGCTCCAGGCACAGGGATTTCCTCCCAGATAAAAGCAGGGTGGGTGGGAGCCTGTGGTCACACTGATCTTGTCCCAGCCCAGAGCCAGAATGCTGCCAAGGTGGATGCTGGGGGGCTGGGGCCACAGAACATCCTGCCCCATGTACCCAGCCGCTCGTGCAGACACAGCCAGGGAAATTAGTCATCTTAAAATCACAGGCATAAAATCATAAGCACTTTGCTGACTCAAAAGGAAGTCACCAGCTGAAATCAATGGGACTTCTCACATGACTGAGGTTACATGCTGAAAATGCCTTAATCTGGCACAATGCATTCATGAAACTGGGAGGGGGGAGCTGTCAAAGAAAGAAAATTTAAATAGCAGCTGGAGGCTGTTTTTTCTTTCAATAGTACATGGAAAACAAATATAGCTACTATAACTTGAATTCCTGGTTAGTTTAAAAGGCTACTTTGCAATGTATTTCCCATCCTTTTGAATTATAGGCTCTCACTTCTGGCTCTGGCACTCAGGTAAATGAAGAGCATGCAAGAACAAGTCCTCAGTTTGTTTGCAGACCTTATCCCACAGCCTTTTGGGTATTCCTGTGGTAGAAATGCTAGATTGAGGTAGTTTTCTAGGATCACTCAAAGCCATAGAAGAGGAAATATCCCTCACTTTAACCTTTTTATAAACAAAAATGCTCTCAGCTATTCAGCCATCCCTGTGTATGTGTTTTCCACATTTCTGGCTTGTCTCTAAATTCTCAGGTTAGTAATTTCAAAGAGAAAGAGTGATGCTCTCGTTACATAATCTGAGAACTGGGAGAGAATTATGCACCTTTTCCTGTCTAATGGATTTGAGAGGAACAGGTAGGAATACAAAACCATCGAGCTGTAATAGCTGAAAAATGTTACTGAGAATGAAAACATGATGGATAAAATAAAATGGCTCTATCTTTGCTCAGCATCTCACCCTTACTTTTAAATTTTGTGTACACTGTAGGATAACAAAGCTGAGCGCTCATTGTAAAAAAAACCAACTAAAATGCCTGAAGTCTCATTTTTAAGATTTGCCTCACATAGGAGTCACAAACCTATATATAACATAGCTCATTAATGTCAGCTATGACACATGCAGTTTCCTTCTTCTTTTTTTTTTAAAGTTAAGGAAAGAGTATGCCATAAGAAGAGCAGGCTGGGAGCCTTGCAACAGCACAAGTTTTTGGCAGACAGTACGGATTTGTTGTAAGCAAAATATTTCACAAAAGTGTCTCTGTTTGGATGAACTTCCGATGGAACACAGGCAGGTTTCCATCACAAGCCTGTCTGATTTCCTGCCAGCTTGCCTGGCAGCTCTCCAGGCTCCAAGGCTCCAGGATGGCTCTGGACTGAACCTGTGATTTTTCCTGCCTTCTTTTTTATTGTTTTGGGTTTTTTTGGTTTTTTTTTTGTTGGTTGTTTTGTTTTGTTTTTTTCAATTTGAGGGAAGAGACATGGGGAGAAATACACAATGGCTCTGCCTGGCTTTTTCTCATTGTTCAGAATTAGGTTTTTTGACAATAAGGAGTCCCTTGTTTTGTTCTGTAGGAGACCTGGGACAGCTTTCCTCCCTCCCAGCTTCAATTGCCCTGGAAGAGCAAGGGTTTTCATACCATACTGAGCATCATTTTTGAGCTTTTTTAGCAGACATCCTGGTGCCAATACTATCTCCTCTAATTTCTAAAATGCTTAACTGCATTGTGGTTTCTCTGTCCTAGCAGTGCCTTTCAGCACTGTCTCCTTCACTCACTCCTCTCAGGACTCCTCTCTCTACTACAGAGGCTGCAGCAACTTCTCTGCTGTCCTCTGGGCACCTGCAATTGCTGGAATTGTGGATGTGAGGAAATTCCTTGGGGCTTTAGGCACAGAAATATGCTCTGTAAAGTTACCTCAGTGACCATCTTCATTTTTTTGCTTATTTTTTTCCCTTTAATGTGGGGTGATCTGAGAGCAGGAACTTGTGCGGGTGGCATGTGCCTAGATCCTGGGCGCTTAATGGATGAAGGAATCTGGGGAAGGCAGACAGCATCTCCTTCACCTCAGGGCTCACACTGTAGGCAATCAACTTTATCTGCCTTTGTACTACAGGCTCTCTTCTTCTAGCAACCTAGCCTCCTATGTGATTTGTTTCTCTTCATTCCATGAGTGTCATCAGTATGTTGTTAACTTGGCTTTGAAAAGCATCTGACTGAGAAGAAGCACTTGGCCACCACTGAGAAAATCTGGTGGTTTAAACTCTGTAGCTGATCTTGTCTTGAGGTTTCCAAACAACAGAACCCATCTGCAACCACCTTTGAGTATTATGGTATCTCTTCTTTAACAGTAATCTCAGTATTAATTATATTCTCTCAATCAGGAAATGCATGACATCTGCAAGTGTCTATCTGAAACTCCAGCAGGGTCAAACTGTATTGCTGCCACAGCATGACCAGGAGCTGTAACAAATGGGAAAGAAAAGGATGTCTCAAGGTATAGTTTTCTAGGCAATGCTGTAAACCATGCCAGAACCTGAAACATTGATGAAGAAGTGTGAGAGTCAACACCAGCAGAAGCTGAATACAGGCAGAGAGAAAGGGAGAGGACAAACAAGAATACAGTGCTGCTTATACACCCTCTGATAATTGAATGGCCTTCACAACTATACCCACAACCTTTGCCTATCTCTGTGATAATACTTTCTCCTTCCTATAGTGTCTGTCCTGCAATATCTCATCAGTTCATGGCTTGTCTCTTCCTCTCTGTGTTTTCACCCTCTTTTCTGCCCTTTTCCTCTGCAAAAATATTTTGCAGCCTACAATTAGTTCACTTGGCTGAAATCTTTTTGGGCATATCAGGAAGTTTTCTGGATCACTTGCGGGTGGAGTTTCCCAAAAGCATCAGCTTGATACTAAAGTTATATAAACAATGGGCCTGCCAAACCCTGAATGGTGTGAAGCGGCCTCAAAGTGTTATTATGCCAGCTCACAGATTTATCTACTCCAGTTCACACAGAATCACAGAATCACAGAATGACCCGGGTTGGAAGGGACCCCAAGGATCATGTAACTCCAACCCCCCTGCCTAGCAGGGCCACCTAACAAACACATCTACTAGATGAGGTTGCCCAGGGCCTCGTCCAGCCTGGTCTTGAACACCTCCAAGGACGGGGCATCCACAACCTCCCTCGGCAGCCTGTTCCAGGACCTAACCACTCTCCTAGTAAAGAACTTCCCCCTAACATCCAACCTAAATCTTCCCTCCTTCAACTTGGATCCATTTCCTCACACAACAGTGACACCACAGCCTCCACAGTCACACAGCAAAAGATGACCATGGGCACGACGAGGAGGAATCTGTCTTCTATTAAATAATTTCTTTTGATGGGCCTAAAGCATTGGTACCCATGCTGTTCAGTGGATGCCTGTCCAAGTGGCTATTAAGATGTCATGATGGGTATTTCAATACCTGAAGGGAACCTACACCCAGGAAGGGAGTAAACTCTTTGAAAGGGCTGACAATAGCAGGACTAGGGGAAATGGATCCAAGTTGAAGGAGGGAAGATTTAGGTTGGATGTTAGGGAGAAGTTCTTTACTAGGAGAGTGGTTAGGTCCTGGAACAGGCTGCCGAGGGAGGTTGTGGATGCCCCGTCCTTGGAGGTGTTCAAGACCAGGCTGGACAGGGCACTGGGCAGCCTGATCTAGTGGGAGGTGTCCCTGCCTATGGCAGGGGGGGTGGAACTCGATGATCTTTAAGATCCCTTCCAACCCAAACTATTCTGTGATTCTATGATAAGCTCCATGCCTGGGAAAGATGGCAAGCTAAGCACAGCATCAACAGGAAGCCTAAAAGGTTTGATTTCCTTCAAAGCCCCATTGCCACTGAGAGTGCTTTCCCTCAAGCCATATTTATTGCTTTCTCTCCAAGTCCCCAGCATAATGCACAATGCCTGGCTGTATCATGAGGGGTGACAGGGCTTGCTTTGCAGTGTGCAGTGAGGGTTTGGAGCAGCAGCCTTAGGTAGGTGCAGGGGCAAAAGAGAAAGGAAACTTGCTCACTGAACTAGAAATTCCCACACACTGTTGTCAAACATGCTTGTTCACTGGTGTGGAAAGGGAAGCTGAGGAGAAGAGAAATGAATTTGAATGCATTTTAATTGGGATTACGGGCATATGGTGTGGTGCCATTTGTTTTCTTCTTCCTGCTCTGCAGTGGGGCTCTAATACCTTCACACATTTGCCTTTATTTGTCATGACAAAAGGGGAGACAGCAAGAGGCTTTTCTTCCCCCTATTTGGGGCCATGCAAACAGCTCTCCCTTCACCCTGAACTTTGCCAAAGGAACAATCATGATTTTCTGAAAAAATGCAGCTGTATTGCAAAAGCAGATTAAGCAGCTCCGACTTATTTTTATTAAACTTTTGATGTGCTCCCAGGAAGACTTCTGCTATTTTCCAGCAGCAGAAAGGGATGAATTCAAAGGGAGAGAGGGGATGTGATGTCCACAGCACCACATGCACATAATTCACCAGCAGCTGGCTAGTTAGGGTTTATTGTTATGATAGTATATTTAATGTTTTGTAAAAAGCTGCTCAAGGAGCAGCTTATTGTACAGCACTTCCCTTGTTGTACAGCACTTTGTTCACTGTAAGGTTCAGACATAAGCCTTTAATTATGCCTAGCATCTTCGCACAAGCAATTTCAGTTCTTTCTCCTTTCTTATGCAGCATCATGGGATGCTCTGCATCTGAATGTGAACAAGCTATTGTTTAACATGGCTTTAAATCATTACGGAAATGTTCTGGAGCATCTGCTGGGAAAACCTGCTCCCATTTTGCCCTTTTCATCTCTCACAGTCACTTTGTGAACCAGGGCCAGTAATCACAGAAAATTTAAAAGATTAAGCAGAGAGTAACTTTATCTTTGTACACTGTGTAGGCTAATAGCAGGTGATGGTGTGGCTCAGAACGAATTTAAGGCTTAAGATTAGGCTTCTTTCTCAGCCTTTGGGTAAGCAACTTTCCATTCATTTCCCAAAACTGTATGTTATATAGCATAGTACCTTTAGGGAACTGAGATGCCAGAATCCACTTAAAAATGTCTCCAGTGCAGTTGAAGCCAATCTGAATCTCCTCCCATCCCTGACACAAACTTTCAATGCTAAGACATCCCAGCCTGACCCTAACTTCAGCTGCGTAGTTCCTGAATAAAGGTAGAGATTTTTATTTTCATTGTGGAAAAACCATCATTTTTTATTATAGCTTAGACTTGCAGAAAAAGTATGAAATATTACCTAATGTTGTTCAGTATATCCTACATCTGATGCTCCTGTTGTCCCAGAGTTTCTGTTTCAAATAATGATGAAAAAAAAGTTCTATTAAATTTACATCAAAGGAAAGTTGGGGGAAGCAGAAACATGAATAACAAACAGATGCATAATGTGATTCTGAACAAAGAAAACTGTGCCATCAGCATGGGGATAGGCTGTGTGGGAGCACGTGTGTAATTCCAGCATATTGGCAACACATGGGGGGGGTCATCCAGACACATTCAGGGGCAGCTGAGATCCCCATTTCATTTCATAGAGTCTGGTTTGTAGGTACTGTGGCAATGAGTACACTTTACAGTTTTATAGTGTGGTTGCCACCATCCTGTCAGCACTTTTTTCAAATAATGATGCCATATGCAGGCTGTGACAAAGGAAGAGTGTAAAGAATATGCAAACAGTCAGCATAAAGATGCACTTAAAAAAAAAAAAAGAATTATGGATGATAATGGCATTCTGAAAGTAGTTCACACACATATTTGAAATTAATTAAAAAGAATATAAATTTCATTAAACTGTCATTAATTTCACCCAACCAGACCTCTGAGCTCCAAAGTGGTTAGGTGCCTTTTCTTCTTCAGCAGCTTGCAACATTACCAGCTCTCCCACTGAAACTCACAGAGCACAGCCAAGGGGCCACGGCTCTGGGTGGAAGTGAGGATGCATTTCCTAAAGCAACAGGAAGGGTCTGCATTACAGATCTTAGTTCAGAGCTCTTCTGCAGTAGCGCAGGACATACTACTCTTTTGCAAAGATAATTCAGACTGTTTGGTCTGGAAATGATTTAGCATTTTATACTAGTTACACAGAAATAGGTACACTTGACATTTGTTAGTAATACTCCTGGTATGTTTTGGTTTTGCCAGGTTTTTGGAATCTTGAGCAGACACTAAGACACCATTACTGCTTTCCTTTGCTAGTGGCTCTTGCCCCTGCCCTGCTGTTCTTTGGTCACCCACCAACTTAGGCAGCTCTCCACCAGCTGGCTGGTCTTTCATAGAATCACAGAATCATAGAATGTGTTGAGTTGCAAGGGACCTTCAAATTTCATCTAGTCTAACCCGTCTTACACTGAGCAGGGACAACTTGCACTAGATCAGGTTGCTCAGAACCTCCAGGGATGAGGCACCCACCACTTCTTCAGGCAACTGAAGAACCTCTTCCTGATGTCTAATCTAAACCTGCCCTGCTCTAGCTTAAAATCATTGCCCCTTGTCCCATTGCTACTGCCCTGACAAACAGTCNCCAGAGGAGGGCCACGAAGATGATCAGGGGGCTGGAGCACCTCCCCTATGAGGACAGGCTGAGGGAGTTGGGCTTGTTCAGCCTGGAGAAGAGAAGGCTGCGGGGTGACCTCATTGCAGCCTTTCAATACCTGAAGGGAACCTACACCCAGGAAGGGAGTAAACTCTTTGAAAGGGCTGACAATAGCAGGACTAGGGGAAATGGATCCAAGTTGAAGGAGGGAAGATTTAGGTTGGATATTAGGGGGAAGTTCTTTACTAGGAGAGTGGTTAGGTCCTGGAACAGGCTGCCGAGGGAGGTTGTGGATGCCCCGTCCTTGGAGGTGTTCAAGACCAGGCTGGACGAGGCCCTGAGCAACCTGATCTAGTAAATGTGTTTGTTTGGTGGCCCTGCTAGACAGGGGGGTTGGAGTTACATGATCCTCGGGGTCCCTTCCAACCCGGGTCATTCTGTGATTCTGTGATTCTCCAGGCTGAACAGCCCCAACACCAGGTTTTCCAAATGTTCAGCACCTGTAACATTGCAGCAGTTTTGCAGAAGCAGGCAACCATTAGCTGTGATAATTGCCTCAAATCTGACCCTAGGCATGAATACAGACTGCTTTCCTGCAGGAACCACAGTTCTGATTTTGGGGGTCTTGGCTGAGGGATGTGAAGTCAGGATGAAGGTGGTAGGTAAGTGCTTATCATATGTGGTCATGCTGGTTTGTGATGGTTGCAGTGCCAGAGAAAGACAGAAAAAAATGAGACTATAGTGATTGCAAAATGATCATGAACTGGAACAATCTACAAATCCAATACACTTTCTACATTAATAAAATCAGGTAGCTGACCCACTGGATACAAAGACTGATGTGAAAATAGCCACTTAAGTTTTAGCACATTATAGCTAAACATGCTGCAGCAGATCTTTAAACCTTGGACCCCTAAATTACTTTTAATGGATCTTCAAAAGGCACCTAAGGAGAACAAGATTTATATTCATTATGCTAGGATCATAAATTTCCATCTGTATTATCACTGAAAGATGCTTAGAGCTGCACAAATTCAAAACACCTGAAAAAAATCACTGGAACAGAATTATAATCAAATCTAAAATAGTAGTTTTCAAGACAGTAACCACTGAAGTCTGTTGTAAAAATAGGTTTCTTGAACTTCTGATTCATCAAAGGCAGAGCCAAAGGTGAAACACGTCAGATGAAATTAGCACATGTAGGATTAGGACTATCCAAGGGCCTCTTGGCCGCGCTAACTGACCTTTGAAAACTATCCTACCTAGTTTGTGAGCAGTGTAAACAAAGGCAGTTCACCAGTTTTCATACAAATCCAAACAAATGTTAAAAAAGCAGACAAAAAGGGATCAAACAAACAAAGAAAATGTCCTCCCAGCCAAAACAAAACAAGCATACAAAGACCCCTGGCCATTCCTCTGAGGTAGGTATGGTCACTGTCCGGAAAGGCTCTCATGACTTGCAGCTGCTCCAGCTCAGACACTAGGCAAAAAGACATAGAATCATAGAATGGTTTGGGTTGGAAGGGACCTTAAAGATCATCTAGTTCCAATCCCCCTACCATAGGCAGGGATATCTCCCACTAGATCAGGTTGCTCAGTGCTTTGTCCAGCCTCGCCCTAACCCCCTTCACAGGGATCGGGCATCCACAGCCTCTCTGGGCATCCTGTTGTAGTGTGTCACCACCCTAACAGTAAAAAATTTCTTTCTTATATCCAGCCTAAATCTACCTCCTTCTAATTTGCATCCATTACTCCTAGTCCTGCCATCCTGTACCCTATTAAAAAGTCTTACCCCAGCCTTTCTGTAGACTCTCTTCAAGTATTGATAAGCTACTATGAGGTCCTGCATAAGCTTTCTCTTCTCCAGGCTGACGCCAATCCTTCAGCCTGTCCTTGAAAGGGAGGGCTCCAGCCCTCTGATCATTTTTGTGGCATAACACCACCTTGAAGAACTGCTGATGCATGTACTTGGCTAGAGGACAAGCCTTCAGACCCAACTGTATTTCAGCTTGTTGCTAGCATGGGCTGCCACCTCCAAGAGTGAGTAAATGTGCCTGAACATTTGCACAATCACTGACAGCTGCTGAAGCCCTGCCCTGCCAAGGTCAGTGGGAATTTTTTGCCATCGACTTGAATCCAGGCAGGATTTCCCCCCATGGACCTACACACCTCCTCCCAGATGCAGTGCCTGTGGGTGTTTGTGTATATACATATGTTTTACAGGACAATGTACCTACAGGAAGGCTTCTTCTCTCCTTAAATATTTTTTCTGCAACTTCTTATTGGGTGAAGTCAGACCCTCACTGTCAGAGCTGCAGTTTCTCACAGCCTAATGGTGCTAAAGAGCCCTTCTTGCTCCCGCCTGCTGTAATAACAATCAGGCTAGGAGGAAGGGGAAATGAGCAGTGTAGCACACTCTGTACCTTCCAGCCACCAGCTATTGTTAAGAGCACATTGCTCCAGACAGAGTGGCAGCAAGGCCAGGGGTGGGAAGCAGGTGTAACCTGCCGGGAACACCAGCCTAGCAAAAGGAATTTTTTAATTCAGGCAAATACCTACCCCTACTTCTCATCTGCCTCTTGTTACCATTCCTGTTGCTCAACTCTTGAAAGCTTAACACAGGCCTTTTTTTGGTGAACCAACCGCTGGTTTTCTCATGTCAGCACTGTGATCATTCATCTGCAAAGTCACTGATCCTTTCTTCTTCACCTCACTATCATAGCATAGTGGCTCACATGCACATTTCCAGACATTTTATTATAGGTTCTTTATATAAGAATCTGAAATCTCTCCTCCTTGTCCTGCTTGTCCAACTTTTTTTAATTCTAGTATCTTCAGAAAGTCCCACCAGCAAAGGCCTCTATGGATTAATATGCTCCAGCCAGGTCTATAGATGTGTGTAGCCTGGCACAGCTGACCATGTTTGGATTGCTGCCTAGTGGCCCAAGCCCAGCGCAGCCACCTCACCTCCTAAATTCAATTGCAGTGAGTTGCTGGAGAACTAGGCTGCCATCACTGAGCCCCTCCACTTTTCTCAGACCCCCTAAACACCAGTGGTGTGATCCCTATCAGAGTGCACAAAGGCAGCAGCTCACACATTCAAACCCCATCTTTGCTTTAGTGCACAAGTTACTATCCTGCAGTGCAATATTACGGTCTATTTGTGATCAGGTTCAGTTTCACTGTGCTCTTGATCTGCAGCCTTGATTAATATCTTGTTTTCAGATACCTGCCTGTGCTCGCTGAGCACTCACACACCGTGCAATGCAATAAATACTCATGTTCAGCCCAGCCACACCATAAACAAGCATGATGAAAGAACATCGCAGCTACATCTGCTGCTACCCATCAGGACACTGACTCTGCTCCCTTTTTCTTTAGCAAGGCCTAGAGATGAAGTGTTGATCGCATATATGCCGCTCATTAAATGCTTTCCCTGGCTGGCTTTTCCCTGTTCAGGATTATCCATCAGCTGCAGGACACAGCTGCTTGGCCAAGAAGTTAGTGGACCATGGAAAGGCCTGGCATTTTGTAATGCACCTTACTAAGCATTTTGTAATGCCCCTTACTAACCATTTTCTCCACTTGTCCCTTATATTTCTTTTGTCCTTGGAGTTCTCTTATGACAGGATCATTTTGGGAAAAGTGAATCCAACCCTGCCTTCTCCCCCATCACATGCAGCAGCTCTTGACTCTGGTTGGATTCTGCTTGACTTTCTTCAGGACTTCGCTCAATATCCTGGCAAAGCCAGCAATTTGTCCCTGACCACCTTTCTCCCCTTCCCCAGCAGCTCTCACTTCACTCAGGTTAATAATGCCTGCTCCTGGCAGCTTGACTTGTTTGGCCTTGCTGGAATGATGCTGAAAAACAATGGAAAAAAAACCCTCAGAAATGGTCTTTCCCCCAAAAAAAATTCTCTTTAAATAGTCCCTTTGCATCTGGGAGGAAAAATACAATTTTTATCTCATTAACATATGATTCCCAAGTCATCTGCACTTCTGAGCTCTGTAGCTATTTTATGTTCGTCCCTAATACATATGATTTAGCCTGGAGCTAGGATGTATAGGTTCAGACTACAGGAAAAGGACTGGAGAATGTCCTAGTAATTGGTTTGGCTTTATTTCACTCAGTGATGATACTGGACAATAACAACTTACAAGTGATTTTGAACTGAACAAGATACATCTGTCCCTGTGCCACAGTGGAGACACGTCTGTCTGCACCCTGAGAGCTGTCCTTGTCTCCTCATCTATCATTTCCCACCTGTGGTATCATTTCATCTATCCAGCAGTAACTGCCTTCTGCTGTGCCAGGAAACTTTGGAAACGTTCTGAACTTCACAATAGAGAAGGCCATAAGCTGCATGTTGTATGCCAAATGCCTCAGAAACTGTTTCTGTGCAAACTCTTATCCAAAATACATGTGGATACAGCTCCATGTTGTTTGTTGGGTTTTTTTTTTTCTGCATTGTTTTTGAGAGCTGATATAATGTATCCTAATACATCACCTCACATCTTGTCTTTACACTTTTTAGGACTTAATAGCTCATGTCTGATTAAGAAATGAAGATGGGAAAGGTAAGAAGCCCATCCTCATGTGAGACTAGGCTGACGCAGTCCAAGCCACTCAGTGATACAAAGTCAAATTTCCCTCTTCTTTAAGTTCCCTTTTAAGAAAAACAAACTTGTCTTACCCTTGTGACAGTTAGTCAGCTAGTCTCCCGAAGTCTGCTTCTGAACTGAAGTGGCTGCTGTCTGCTAGACAAACAATGCCACTGGACAGTGGCTTGGATCAGCTGGGATTGCTGACTTGGGGAAGGCACCTCTCAGGTGTGCCTGCACTGCTACCAGAGGCAGATGAGGCAAGAATTTGGATGGCTGTGTCCCTGTAGGGCTAATCTCAAACACATTAGCTCTACGCAGAGCTGACTGGGACACCAGCACACCACCTCCTGACACAGAAAAGTGTCTGGGATGTGGAGCATGAAGACCCCAGATGTCCCCAGTGTGACTCTGTTAGAGCATCACCCCTACACCTGGGCCAGATCTTCTTCAAGCCACTGAAGTGCCAGAGGATTTATTAGCTGGGATCCTGCCTGGGGAGCATTCACTTGCTCCCACTGAAACCAATGTGCCTCTCCAGAAACCAGCGTGCTGGGAAGGTAACACGGTGATACCAAAGCACTGTGAGAATTAGGAGCTGTTGTTGTCTGTATTTGTGTTGTCTCAATTATTTCAGACAGGGCATAGTAGCCAACCCTCTGTAGAAGAAATCTGTATGTCATTTTATAATGCTAGGAAAACAGACACTTAGAATACAATCACATTATTAAAGAATCATCTAGATTGGAAGGACTTTTAAGATAATTTTATCCAACCATCAACATAAAACTGACAGAACCACTACTAAATCATGTCGTTAAGCACCATATCTACAAGGTTTTTAAATACCTCCCAGGATGCTGATTACATGGTTTCCCTGGACAGCCTGTTCCAATGTTTCATAACCCTTTCTGTGAATAAGTTTTTCTTAATAACCACTCTAAACATTCTTAGCACAACTCAAGGCCATTTCATTCTGTCCAATCACTTGTTACTTGAGAGAAGAGATTGACTTCCCATCTTTCTACAACCTACTTTCAGGTGCTTGTAGACACCAGTAAGATCAGTCCTCAGAATTTAGATGGACAAAAGTTCTAAATTTTTATTTTTAAAAATCAAATTATCTAAAATTATAAAAGGAATTTATCAAAGAACATCTTGCTTTGAAGCACTATTCATAAAGATTAATAGAACATTTACAAAGACATTTGTGACAGGATTCCTAATTTGTAGGAAAACTTGACACTACTGCAGCTTGTCTAGATTGTAAGGAAAACAAATTTCAACATGTTGAAAATCCCCCCCAAAGTGGAAATTCCCAGTTATAATCTACTTTGAATATCATCAAAACAACTTTTCATATTTTTATGGCAGAAGATCAGAACAGCACCATTCCTTTCTTCCATCTGGCAAGGATGATGCAAAATGGTATTTGGAGTGAGAAGAAAAAATAATCTGTGATTAGCTGGAATACAAAGAAAAAGAGCTTTGTTGAGATGATCTTTTTAGAGCAAGTCTCTCCTAGCTCAGAATGTCTCAGCATGAGCTTGGTATAAGCTGTGCTATGCCAAACTTGTGGCTTACAGGCTTCAGTTCCTCAGGCTTGCTGCTGCACTGACAGGTAGAGGTACAGAATCTGGCCCTGGGCACACTGCTCTGCCTCATCCTGCTCTGAGCAAGGTATTTGGGCTGGATGATCTCCAGAGATCCCTGCGAGCTTTGGCACTGTGCCTAAACAGACACTTTCCCCAAACCTTAATCACATCCTGCCTCCCCTTTCCTCTCTTCTCCACTATCTCCTTTCTAGAAGTCACCTCCCTGCAGACATCCCAGAGCCTGCAGTGGCCACAGCTGTGCCCTGCTAGGGGTGTTAGCATCAGGTTGCACTTCCTGTGAACAGTCTCTTGCTGCAAATGGCAGCACTCTCCTGAAGAGGAAGTGGCATTGTGAAGAATGTGTGTTTTCACCACTCAAAACAGTGAGATTTTTGCAGTAATATGGCTGGTTTGAATGGCTGTTTTTGCCAGTGAAGAAGGCCTGTGCTGCGCACTGGAGTTGGAGGTCCAGAGAGGTGATTTTGCCCCTCTACTCGGCACTGGTGAGACCCCACCTAGAGTTTTGCATCCAGTTCTGGAGCCCTCAACACAGGAAGGATATTGAGCTGTTGGAGAGGGTCCAGAGGAGGGCCACAAAGATGGTCAAAGGGAGTTTATTCTGGTGAACATTAAGAAATCTTTCCCTTCAGTTTCTGTATCAGATTTTCTGATCAGCACTCTTCCGAGCCTCTCCTGCTCAGGGACGCTCGCAGTGTGAAGTCCTCTTTTCCTGTTTACCCTAACATCCCTTTTTATTACTAGGCAGGACTTTTTTTTTTTAAAGCTCACTCAGGAGCCTGCTTGGTTTTTCTAAAGCTCTATGGGGATTTGCTGGCGTCTTTTGCAGCATGTCATCCTGTTTTTGCAGCATGTCATCCTTTTGCAGCATGTCATCCTGTCTTGTTAAAAACAATAATTTTTGATGTCTCTGTAAGGCTCCTGCTTTTAATCATCCTGAGTCTGTGAGCCCTAAAAAACATACTCCAAAAATTTAGGTTTTGTTTGTTTGTAGCTAAAACGAAAGGAAAAAGCCCACAGAAAATTTTCAACCTGACACCCTTCTGCAGTGCAGGAGACCTCTGTTCACTGCAGTCACACAAGCCAACTGTATACATGTGGTAGCATGTTCAGGGCAAAGGCAGACAAAAGGGCTGCAAAAAAGACATAGAGACTTTGGAAAGGGTCCAGAGGAGCGCCATGAAGATGATCAGGGGGCTGGAGCACCTCCCCTATGATGACAGGCTGAGGGAGTNAGGTTGTGGATGCCCCGTCCTTGGAGGTGTTCAAGACCAGGCTGGACGAGGCCCTGGGCAACCTCATCTAGTAAATGTGTTTGTTTGGTGGCCCTGCTAGACAGGGGGGTTGGAGTTACATGATCCTTGGGGTCCCTTCCAACCCGGGTCATTCTGTGATTCTGTGAACACTTTACCACTACTCAAAACACCCTTGCTGCTCTTGATAGGAGCAATCTCGCTGCCCAAGTACTGCACAAGTGCTGGTCATTACGGCTTCCTGCAGCCACACAGCCTCCAGAGCAGGCCCACAGGGCCATTACTGGCCGAAGTAGGGCTAGCCCATGCTTCAGGCATAGTCTGCACAGCAGTAATAATTTTTAGCACAGATAGAAGCTTGACGTGCCATTCAGAGCCATGGATGAGCAGTAACAGGGCAAGTACAATGTTACATAACTTGCTGGATTTAGATGTTATACTCAGAGAAAAACTCAGACAAATCTCTGTCATATTTTCCCTGTTTAATTCTGTAGGTTCTCCCCTACTAGTTGCATTACGAGCAACTATCCAAAAAGTACCTCCACGATGAAAATACTTCCTACTATGAGGGGACCGCTCTATCATTTGAATACCACTGAGGCTGAGGGTTCTACCTCTGAAAAGAAGATGTGAATGAACCCTCAATAACTGCTGATATAAGATGTTAAAGTGTTTAACAAGTCTGTCTAGTCTGCTTCACATATAAATAGACAG
Organism: Turnix velox; assembly: GCA_013400935.1. Lineage (NCBI taxonomy): Eukaryota > Metazoa > Chordata > Aves > Charadriiformes > Turnicidae > Turnix > Turnix velox. The sequence continues at coordinate 30,587 of VZTY01012501.1, read as the reverse complement.
GACAAGCTGGTTCACTGAAGGTGATACCTCTTGTCATAAGGCCATTACTGGCCGCAAGTCTCTTTTATGTAGACTGGGAGGAAGGTTTTGCTCTATCTGCCAGGCTATGCTGCTGCTTGCAGTGCTTGCAGAGGACTGAAATTGTGAGGGCCTGAGCTAGCACTTCCCGGCCTCTCAACTATTGGGAAATGTTGTTATTACCATGGCAAAAGGGAAAAAAAAGAAAAGGACAAAAAAAAAAACGACAAAGAAGTTATTCTTTTTACTGACTCCCAATTTGCACTACAGCAAGCTTCATCTTAAAGGGTCTTGCTTCACCTTCTTACCTCCTTGGCACCCAAGGAAAGATGACTTTCAGGTGTACCTCCAGGTTTTTGTGTATGTTCCAGGAGGTGATGAAATGGATTTCAAAATATGTATGTTTAAAGGTGCCACGGCCCACAGCTCCATTAAGAGAAAAAGGTCTATTGTGTGCTTCTTGATGCTAAACACTCATGCAAAGTGATCATCAATCAAAGTTTCAGGCTTTGGTAAATTTACCCCTGACAGTTCTTATAGGAAGATGTTACACAATTCCTAACCCAAATGCTTTGATCTCCTAAGTCAAAGTCAATATGTCCAGCTGGATAAATAGTATTAAACCTAGCACTGCTTCCTGTGTAAGTGATAAAAAATTGATAAAATCCTGACTTTCAGAAGCACAAGTGCTTTGAATCAATGGAGTATGGTTCACCAAAACTATTAGTACCACTCTTAGAAGTCCTGACTGGCAGCAAAAAGCTTTAAAATTTTCATAGTCTAGAAACTGAGATTAAATTAGGGTGTTTTTTTTAGGCAGCTACAAACACTGAACCATACTCTGGGCTAGTACCAATCAGAACCCTTCCATTTGTTTATCTGCACCAAAGTCCCAGAGCTGAGATTCAGCCTCCTACACTGCCAGGCTTCCTACAGTGTGATGGAATTAGCTTTCCAGAATGTGGTCCCAGGCACAGATTTACAGCCTTGTCCCTAGGCTCTGTCCTAACCAATTCTCTCATCAAATTCACTTTCTTTCAAGGTCCTACCATTCTCAAACTGTGCTTAGTCTCCTAATCCATCATGGTGACAATGTCCTTGATGGGCAGTTTATGAACAGTTAAAGAAATCAGCCTCTAAGAATATACTGGCTAACGTTTTCTCCTCATGGCAGTAAGAAGAGCTCACAAACAAAATAGGTGGGCCCCTGTTCTTGAGAGAGAGACCATATTCCATGAAGGGCTGTTATCTCAGATTCAGTGGCCTCATTTTGTCTAGACCATGCCTCTTCCTCCCTGACCTCAGTCACAGTTTGCAACCCCCATCCTGATCAAGCAAAAAGTCTCTTTGCTGTTTTTAAACAGGCTTTTGCTTTAAGGGGTGGTCTTAGGCAAAAATAATGCCAACAAATCCTCAGTTCCTTCCTTGCTGCCCCATGTAACCCCTTCATCAGTGAGCTGCATGGCACTGCATGTAGAACACACATCAGGCACCCAGGAATTGGCAGATCCTTCAACCTACATGAATGGATATGGGCCTGAGTGTGAAGGTCAGGTGGGAATTTGGGAGAAAAGGAGACAAGGGACACAAGGCTGGAGTGGCACAGACCCACAGGGCAGCTGTTGGAATACGGGAGGTTTGGGCATCACCTTCACCTTCCTTGTAACCCCTGCTTGGAGCTTGCCTTGCTGGAACTGGACCTGATTCTTCTGACTTCTTTCTCTCATCTCATCTCTCCCATCTCCACAGTGAGGAGTTCACTTTGCCCTTCTTTCTGAAGGCAATGTGCTGAACCCAATTTAAAGGATGATCAGAGTTACTGATCAACAAGAAAAAGCCCTTGCTTAATTTCTCTCCAATTTTGGCTTTATTTGCCTTGTAAAGTAAAATGCAATATATTTTTCCAGGGGATCAGCTGCAAAATCAATATGGGCTATGACTGCAAGAGCAAAAAGACAATTAGCATCACGGTTCTTCTTCCAGGCACTAATTTTCCCTTGCTGTGGTCAGCTAACATAGCATGACGTGAGGGTGTAACACCACCCAGAGGGAGGTGACACAGTACACCTAAAACTGTTTTCACAGCACAGACTGCTGTTACTCTAATGGCTATGAATTTTCCTGTTGTTTCTTACTCCTATTTTAATGTCAGAGATGTTACTTATTGTTGGACATATTAGCAAAGAGAACTGGGTCAATTTACTACTGCCTCACCACTAAATCCAGAATATCTCCTGCATTGTTTGCCTCCAGTCTAATTTTCAACTCAGGAATACTGATCATCTTACTCAGATGAGATAAATAGCATCAAAACAATTGAAACAAGCAATACTAGATATCCACATCTGAATATCAGCAGACTGTAATAAAAATATTTACCTCTCAGCTTTACCACTTAATAACATAGTATTCGTACATCCACTGTTGTAGGTTTTCAGAAAAAGAAAAGCCCAGCTAACAAAACTCTTTCCCGACCTGTATGTTACACTCCTTGTCCACCTGACATAGCAGAGGTATCACGTGTGTTTGTTAATGAGTCTAAAAGGAGTGGGAGTAATTGGTTTTAAGTAATTAGTCTGCATCTGAATCTAAGAGAGATGAATTTTATCAGTGAGCATAGAGAGCTCTTGGGATGCAAGAATACATGCTTGTTTGCCTCCCATTTTCTCTGAGTAACTATAGGAATGAACATAGTTGAAAGCACTGGACTAGAAAGAAGAGTGCTCTCATCTCCAGCACTCAATGCAAGAGACTTGATTCCTTTATTTACTTTGCATAAATCCTGGGGAGGAAATATGAGGCACTGAGAGCTCCTTTGTTTTTGCTTATTGGATTTAAGCAATTTCTCCAGCACACATCTGAACAATGAATCCCTTCAGACTGCCAGGCTGCAAGGGATACCAGGCCATGGATTCATTCAGCAGGTCTCCAGAATTTTCTAAGTTTTGGAGAAGCAATTGGATGACTGCAATGACGAGGTGACACAATTTTGAGTCTGCTATTTTCAGAGACAAGTGATAAAATGTATCTCCTTATGCTGAGAGTCTGAGCTGGCATTAGTACATGTCATTAAGACAAAACATCCAAGCTAAAGCTGTCCTCACTAATAAAGAAAATTCCTAGAAAAATCATGCTGTTGGGAGCCCAAAGGGCACAGATTAACCCAGTGATTCCTCACCACATACTGTGACTGCTAGTATCTTTATTTTCCATACCTCTAGTCTCGCTAAGGACTTGCTAACACAGTCAGCATGGTGTGTGTGGACAAGCACTTACATAGATGGCTGGTTCAATTCTCCCTCTGAACCCACAGAGCATATTATAAAACCCTTCTCTCAGGCTGACATCACAAAAAACATATTTTATAGGAAAAGAACATCATACAGTTCTTAGTTGACTCTCCAAGAGCCATGGACAAATGCCATTTTGCTAGACAGCCACTGAGGGATGTCAGCTAGATGGCCAGCAGCACTCAGAGTTGTGAACCAGCATATAGAAGAAGATAGTATACCAAGATTGTGATCTTTTGAAAGATTTCATATTTACTAGATAAAAAAAATTCCATTAGCTAGTTTGACTGGAGGTTTTTGATAGCAAAGGCACAAAGGAAAACCTTTGTATTTAATCTTTAGAGAAATCTCCTGTGAAAATGTCATTTGGACACTGACCTAGTCTAACTAGGTATCTGTTGGGAAACAAACCAGTTCTCCCTCTTTGCCAATGTAGAAAAGCCACTGTCTCACAATTTAATTCACCATACTTGAGTGGACTACTGAATCTACTCACCTTGAATACAGGCCACAAGGCATTCCGAGGGCTAGTAAGGAGGCTGTATCATCATTATTTATCTCAAAAACTACATAAGCAAAAAAACATCAGGCAAACTAAAGCTCAAAAAAACCTCCAAAAACCAGAAAAGGTGTTGAGTGTGGATGTGGTGATGTAAATGCTCAATGGCCTTTGCATTCAGTAGTAGCAATTAGTTTTATCATAATAAATTCTAGGCCTAAAGTACAGCAACTTTCTTGCTCTCTTACATGATTTAAAACAGTTATCTCAAATGTTCATCTCACTGTAACTGTGAAAAATCTCCTATTTTCTTGAGAAGAAAACCTCTCCAATACCTTGCCCTGACAACTGATGCTTAGAAAATTGCACCCCCTCCAAACCTTAACACCAAATCCAGTTAAGGCAATGATGTATGTTTCATGCAAGAGAACTAGTATATTTTTGACTGAAAAGAACTCAGCTAAGCTGCCAGAAATGTCAGAAGTTCCTCGCTATCCTGACACTTACGTAATTGTTCTGTGAACACCCACACGCCGGAATAGACCTAACTCCACCAAAAATTACAGGGCTGACTCACCAAGCATTCGTCTATGTAGCTGAAGACATACCCATCTAGGATACATCATCTACAGCGTCATTCTAATGTGATTTCCCTGATTCAGTAAAATCACACTTCACTCAGGAAAAAAAAGGGAGAAAAAGGATAATGTTTATCTTTGGGATCCTGCCCACCCATCACAAAGGAAGCAGTCAAGAATGGCCACACTCTCCAAAAACCTGCCTGAGCCCTATATAAGGGCAGGGCTGAGAACAGATGTGGCTGGCTGTGGTTTTCTGGATTCTCCTTGCTGCAACAAGATGCAAAAGCAACTGTGCCTACAACCTACTCAGTTTTGACCACCATGCTGGCTAATGTTTGTCTTTACAAATCCTGTTATTAGAGCTGGTCATGAACTTTCTTTTCTGAAGGACAGTCCCTTCTGTGTGACTCCTCTGAACCATGTGCTGAAGCATTGACCTAGCACAGACTGGAAAGGGAGGAGGGCACTGCTGGATCCTGGTCCTTGCTTCCTACACTCTTCAGTCTTATTCCCATTCAAAGTCCAATGTGATACAGAAATATGTGAATTCTCTGCTCTGATGGGATTGACATATAATGGGGCTGGAAGCAAAACCAAAACAACAAACCAACATTCATAACTCACTGAACTCCCAAGAAAGAGCAGTGAGGCTCCAATGCATTACTGGAAAGCAGAGGGACATCAACAACTCTATAATAACCTCTTGTGAGTGCTGGAACAGATACTTATGTGCACAGTTTAGCCAGAATAGGAAACTTCATGAAAATATTTTTTGCTTTACAGCTATACCACAAGACAGTTCAGAGAAAGTACTGATTTGGTATCATTTACCACACTTGTGGCACCAATGTACCACATGAGTAACATAAACTGTGACAATGAACAGTATTGTCATTGTGCTCTGACTTACCAAGTGACAATCTGATCTTTGGATGGGACAGTTCTCCCACTAAGTCCTTGTAAATAGCTAAGCATTCTAAAGGTGGGATTAACTTAACAGCAGTAATTCTCTTGTCAACATCTGCAAAGATTACACCTGTACACACCCAGTCTTCAAGGTATATTGTATAATGCAAAGCTCTTTTAAATGCTGAATCGAAGATGAATAAATAACTGCCATCCTCACATATGGTTATACTCTGAGATGTACAGCACTCAAAACCACTGCAGAACTTAAATATATGCTTTCCTAGTAATGTGCACAACCAAGAACTTCATTAATACTGCTCTGTGTTTAAGGCATTATCCTCTTCCCATTTGTTTTATTTACACCAAATTCTTTCTACTGGTTTCCTTCTCCCACTGACCAATGTCTCTCAGGCTTCCAGATGAAAAGAAATTATGAGGCTGGGCTGATCTGTGGGATTTAAGAGTTGTGCTGACTGACCCCTTGAAACTACTGTAGTTTGGCAGCCTTCTTTCCATCACAGAATGGTTTGGGTTGGAAGGGAACTCACAGATCATCTGGTTCCAACCCCTTCATGCTCCCCCTCAACAGGGAGTCCTCTCCATGGTATTCACCTTTTATTTTTTGGAGGAGGAAGTGAGGAAAAATGGGAGAGTGTGCAAAATGCAGTAAACTAAACCACAAAACCAGGTCCTTGCATGGCAGAACATGAAAACTTGTCATGTGCTATCCTCAGGAAGCCAGCAATGCCACTGGGGCTTTGAATACAGCATGTAAATGTGAACTCTATTTTTTAACAGAGTGGGATGTTTTAGCATCTAGATTTAGCAATCCCTTTGGTGCATCGCTCTCAGTAAGCTTTCACCAAGCCACGTTTGATAGCAGCAGGTCAACAGGGAACCTCTCAGCTCCAGCAATAAGGAAACTCTTGCTTCTGCCAATGCATTTTGATGGAGGTCCTGCCTGGCCCAGGAGAGCTCCCCATGTGGGTCAACTGTGTGAAAAGTAAAGCAGATGTGCTAAATGGGAGTCACAGGTGCCAAGACATGTATCTGTTCATGTCTCTTCCCCCCTGTGACATCCTGGAGCCAAACTGTGTGCCTGGCTCCCTCAGGTCCCTAGTGGTCCCCACATATTCCAGTGGCCATATAAAAACAAGACAGTGGAAATAGAATTGTTCATGCCTGAGCTGGAACCCTTAATTTCCTCTCTTTGGAACCAGAACATAAGATAGCTGCATGGCATTTCTTTTATGGAATATGCCAGTCCTATGATTGAAGATCTTTTTTCTTATATAATTTGCTGCTCCTGCTCTGCTCTCTGCACAGCTGATTTATCCTGCACTGTGCAAACACAGCCCTTGTTTACTCTTTTCATGTTCTAGAACAAACCTGCGGTCATGCCAGGGGCAGGCTTTATTCCCATGGGCAGAACAAGAGAGAAACCTGGGATCAGTGGACCTCATAAAGGCAAAGGGAAACAGGTCTTTTAGCACTTGGAAGACAGAATTGCTTTCTATACTTGCTCAGTGCTGTCAGATTTGCTTCCTTGTACAATGACTGAACAATACAAAAGTGGGGATGGCACTACTGAAGGAACATACTTTAGCCATAGCACTAATGCCTCCTCCCCAGGTAAGATCACATGTTAGTGCCTAGTAAACCCTTCCAAGCATATCAAAAAGGGTAGCACTAAAGAGATTACAGATTTTCTCAGCATCTTCATCTGATGTGATGTATGTGCCCAGTATAGCATGATACAGGCTATCCTTGAATAGCAGAGACAAACACACCAGCATGCAAAATATGAGAACAGGCTTTGAGCCTTACAAAGCTCTTTGGTATTGGCAAAGAAAGAATATAAGCACATTGTTGTCCCTGTACAAATAGCATGATATTCCTGCACCATGGACCAGGACTTCTGAACAGGAGCTACAGTGAAAGAACAACATGAATCTGGATTCTAACTAGAAAGCTAATTTATTAATCTAATCACTGACATCAAATGTAAGAGTGCATCAGTATTTTTATCCAATCACAGTCTCAGCATCACTTATAAAAGTGCCTGGTTTTCTTTTTTTGCCTCTACTTTACAGCCCATTTATTTGAAGGCTTTCAAATTAACATGTGATTCATTATTAGAAAATTATGCACACAAAGAGACTTCTATTTCTTCATCATTATTATTTTTAAGACAGAGCTGCCCACCTGTGCAATGTTTCTGTTGCCAGGAGAACATAAACCATTGTAAAATGATGCACAGATCAGTGTCACCAAAACTATCACTACCAGTGGTAGTACCAGGGATGAGGGAGAGAGGGAAAGGGAAAAAAAAAAGAAAGAGAAATAAAAACAAGAAAGATTTGAGTACTGGCCCATCTGCTTGGCCAATACACTGTGAACCTGGCTGAATGTGTGTCTTGCACTGCCTTCCTGCAAACTTAATTTTCTCCTCTAAACGAGGTGAACTCTTCCAGCCATTAGCAATCTGCTGCCAAACAGAATTGCTCACCTTTGCACACCCTGAATAACCATTTGGAGAACTCAAGTGAGAACTATATTCAGAGGGGGTTTGGTATATGCTACAAGAAGTCAAAAGAAAGCATAACCTCTTAAATACGTAGCTATTTGCTGTTTCAAGGAAAGCACTTGAGTCAAAAGGATTTCCTAAATGGAGTAATTCAGTGTTTTATTTCTTCAACTTCAGGAATTATTTTGGACGTGAATAAGTGGACATTGAATAATCAGTTAAATGCCATTTCCATAAATTGTTCATGCTTTACATAAAACAAGTAAAAGGCTCTGTAGGGCAGTTTTGTTTTTTCTTTGAGGGACCCTGCACTAACCAGATCTGTGCCAAAGGCATCAGACTTCATGGCCAGTTTGGTCAAGGATGATTTCTGTATTCCTGTTTTCAAACAGATCATTCATACAAACCAACACACAGAGACAATTAATTCTCTATTTTATTGAAATTAAAAGGAAGAGTAAGAGGGACTTACTGATAAACCTTGAGGTGAGAATCACAAACTGGAAAGTAAGCACCTGAAAGTAAGGGCTGGTTGCACCATATAGAGACAGTGAAGGGAACTGAGCAGCTCCAGAATGCAGGTTGTCCTTTCTGAAAGTGATTATTGATAGAAATAAGTAGCTAAAATGTGAACAGCTAACTTTTGATGTCTAAAGCACACTGACTATCTAGCTGGCATCTGCTGGTTCAGTCAAAGCTGACAGTCAGGATCCGCAAAATTAATGCTGAAGTGTGAACTGTTAGTGTAGAAACCTGTCTCCACTGCATTTTCTAAGCACCTCCATTTCCATAACTCTGTTGAGTTCGCATCTCAACCAAAATCCTGATGTCAGAATGTCATGATGTTTTATGCTCCTTGGCTTTCTCCAGCAAGCAACCCCAGACCATATTTAAATGACCTTATATGAGAAGGTGTCTCTGCCACTTTGGTTGGTAATCAGCAGGATATAAAAAACCAAGGCTAGAGTCTCTGATTTTGAAAAGATGGTTGATGCAACATGATGACCAAAGAAACCAAGAAGTCTTTCCCATCTTCTCACAAAGAGACAGGCTCATATCAAATTCTGATCTAAATCAAGGAGAAGGGAGGAGTGAAACTACATCTTTAGAGGAAGAAAGTACTAATAAAAAGAAAAAAATTTCCCATTGCTGATGCCTAAGTGAAAGAAGAAACTTCATCAGTACTTAGCCTACTGAGGATGGCTCTGCATTCCTGCATTCATACCCCAGGCTGTGAAGCATCTCACAGTGGCCCAGTTGGCCTGGTTTCAAAATGTCATGGATACCCTCCTTTTTGGTACTTCTCTCTTCCAATTACACCGTGTAGATAGCCTGTCTACTGAATTCAGGGCCAGGGCTTCTGTTACAGGGAGAGATGTGAAGGAATTGGGCAAAGCAGCTCTGAACTCAAATCATCCTCTGTGCAAGTTTCTTGTCTGCTGCGTTGGCATCTCCAGCCAAGACAAACTCAGGTTATAAACACTCATGGAGACTTAGCCATGAGACTGAACATGCTAAGGACAAGCAGCTTTATGGTCCAAAACCCAGCAAAACAGTGTTTTCATGATGAATATGCTTTGAGGTGGGATGAAGAGATTCCATTTACAGCCAAGGAGGTATAAAATTAAAATCAAATTACAAACAAAACAAATCCCACTCAGACATACAAATTTTAGGGTTCAAAATCTAACTCTGCCTGTGGATGGATGAATGAGGTAATCATGTTTAACAAGAATAGGCTTTACTTACTGCCTGGGTACTATAAAAACTTCTGAAAGTTGAAGGGTGACCTCCTGGTGAGGCTTGGGTTGTAGATCTGCTCTGTGATAAGGCATCAAATGGTAGTATGGTTAACTGAGCCCACTCCTGATTCCCTCAGCAACTAAGAGGTTCAGCAAACCAAGAAGTCTGTAAGAGCATACACACACGGGAGCACAAAGAGAATGAAGTCTCAGAGTTCTCCTTTAGAGTGCTTCACCAAGTATGTGCTGAGGGAGTTACGGTTACAAATTCAAAGAGGGCAATTTGTATTTTACTTGTTCAATCCCACTGCAGTGCAAAATCTCCTGTCTAGGTCCCAACTGGTCAAATGCCACCATCTGACTGTTGTCATGCAATCACGGGACCATAACCATCATCATTACAAGTCTTTGCCCCAGCTCCACTTGGGAAATGCAACTCTCTTGAGCACACTTCAGGTAACATTTTATTGCCTTCATATACTTAACCTTGATACTTGTAACATTTCAATCAGATACCTCAATACTGATGATGAAAATAGCTTTAAATGTTATAATTATTTGTTGTTGCATCACTACTAAGGAGGTATCTCACTGGGAATGATAAACTGCTTGCATAATATACAGCTTTCAGTTAAAGTGTTGAATGACTATGATTTTAATTTTAAACCACTGCCATAAAACGTCACTGAAAATGCCCTGAAGATGATAATCAGAACATATTTTCTTCCTAAAATATTTTAGTCATCAGAGATGCAAGTTTCCCTTATATGAATATGGAAATAATTTGGGGCTTGTTGTTTTCTTCAAACCCTAACTCTACAATATGTTGACATTTCCTTGTGCATCTTCATTCTTAAAATTGTAATCAAACTATAATGTAACAATGTTAATCAATAATAACACAGATTACAAGGAACACATTGTATTTATCATTGTGTCAAGTTCACTTGGAGTTGTCAGAACATTGTACCGAAATTGCCCCTTCTTTGACTTCAAGGTCCCATCGATAACAGTTAAATATCACACTGTATGCCTGTGTTCTCAGTGACAATTGGTCATTTGAGGGTTATTCTGGTTGTTGGAATGTAGGTTAACAAAGGAATTGCAGCTTATTATTAGAATAAATGAGTAGTAAGAAATTGTTCAGATGGCTCCAAGTTGAGCATCACATTATACTGCGCCTTAAGAGATACCTACACTTGAGGTCGTTTGAGGACTCCTATTTCAGGCGCTCATGCTTTGTAGAACTTCTGTTTCTAGAGCTTTTACTGCTTAAGCCTGAAAACGATGGTTAGTAAGGCTGAGGCCCAGGTTCTATCAGTTTGTAGAATCTGAACAAAAGTTGATCTGATATATATGAAAATGGAAGAATAAACCTAGTGACAATTTTCAGAGAAATTGACCCAACTATGCATTTCATCAGGACTGTGCTATTTTGCTGCACTAATACAGACAGATCAACAGTAACAGGCCTAAAGAATTTACTGTCCTGCTTGAGCCCTGACATGGGTGAAAACAGAAGACTTAAATACAGCAAGGAAGGAGGGGAGATATCAACAAATAAATAATTAAAATCCAAAGAATCCTGCTCGTATCTGTCCCTGCTCTGAACATTTAAACACCCTACCCTGAATAATCAAAGTCAAAAAGCAAGAACAGCCTGCAACCTCTTCAGTAGTAGATAAGGGTTTTAACTAGAGCAGGGCAGGTTTAGATTAGACATTAGAAAAAAATTCTTCACCATGAGGGTGGTGAAGCACTAGAACAGGCTGCTCATAGAGGTGGTGGAGGTCCCATCCCTGGAGACATTCAAAGCCAGACTTGATGAAGCTCTGAGCAGCTTGATCGAGTACAGGATGTCCCTGCTCACTACTGGGGTACTGTACTAGATGGCCTGTGAAGGAACCGTCCAACTCAGTACATTCTATCATTCCGCTCTATGACTGGGTTACTTGACCCCCACAGAGCAGAGGTGTGTAAGTGGCACATCCGCCTGGCTCAGTCCTCCCACTCGGGGTCAAGACAAGGTTCGTGTCACATTTTGGTCCCACATCAAGCCTCAGAAACCGGTAATGAGCAAGAATCCTCCCAAAATCCCCTGCTGGGGAGAATGCCGTTAATGCCATCTGTGTGTCTGCCTTGCTCAAAACCGCAGCGGCCGATGTGCCAACTTGAATTAGCTTCACCTTTTCTGCACAAAACACACGAGACCGGCCATGCCACTACCTTTTACCAGGGTCAGCCCTCTCCAGCCACTCGCTACCTCAGGAATCTCCTTCCGCTGGGGTTAATAAAAATAATCAGTAGCGCCATAAATGAGATTAGTTGCTTCAGAAGCTCTCTGCTCCTAGGCAAATGCTGGCGTCGGGATTAGCGTTTAGGCCGGGCTTTTCCCGATTTAATTTGCTCCTCGCTTTTCACTGACCTCTTCACTGACCCCTACCTTGGAACAACTCCCGGTCCTCCCTCCGCCAGGGAACCGCTCCGCTCGGTCTCCCCTCCGCAACCCTCAGCCCCAGCTACCCCGGCGCCGCTCCGCCGAGCCCCCGCAGTCCCCCTCCGTCCTCCGCCTCCAGGTGCGGAGGAGGCTGCGGTGCCCTTCCGCTCCTCCGGACCCGAGTGTGGCGAAGGGGAAGTGCCGTCCGGCAGCAGCAGGGCTCCACCCGGGGGCCGCCCCGCTGTAGGATCCAGTGCCCGGTGCGAGCGTTTCCGCCGTACCGGAGTGCGCCGCTGCAAAAGGAAGGGGGTGGAAGCGGCCTCCGCGCTGGCGGTGGCCTCAGGCGGGCGAGCGCTGCTCCATTACCGGCTACCTGGAACGGGACAGGCGTGCCGAGGCGGAGCCGCTTTCCCCGGTCACGTTGTTTTATTTTGGGGTGTCTCACCCGGGCTTTAGCTGTGCCAGTTTCCCCCGCTGCGCTTCACGCGGCGTATAAAACCGGGCCGTATAGGAAAGAGATTAGCTGGGGGTTTACCCTTCACCCCGCATAGGGATCAGCTGAGGACAGGGGCTGCATGCCTCCCTAAAAAATTCCGGGATTCCCGGAACACCCTAATAAAAAACTGGGCAGAAATGTGCGCTGGGGAATGGGGGCGGGGAAGGAGACCGAGGGGCGTCGGATTTTGGGGAGAGAAAACATGGAGGGAAGGAAAAAGCTGCCTTTTGTTCCGGCGGAGAAGGGGAAGGCTGGGGCGCGCCCCCTCACCTGCCCCCGCTACCCCCGCCCGCCCCGCCGCGGCTGCCGCTTGTTTGCGCTCGGCTTATCCGGAGCGGAAATTCCTTTCCGTTTTTGTGAATGACAAACTCATTAACGATTCATCAACACAACCTGTTCCAGCCGGCCCGTCGCCACGGCAACGGCCCCTTCCGCGCGCCCCCATTGGCTGCTGCCGGAGAATGTACCCATTGAGGCGTCCCGCGGTTGTACCCATTGAGGAGACGCCGGGGGCTGCGGTCGAAGGGCGGCGGGCGGGGAAAAGGACAGGGACCGCGGCGACAGTGGGGCGCTGTGTGTCCGCGCCGAGCAGAGCTGAACCGAGCCGGGGGGAGCCCCGCTCGGCGATGCGTTAATTGGATTTCATTCACTCGGCGGTGCGGAGGAAAAGCCCAAGGGCTGGGGTTGCAGCGGCGATTGAGCAGGTTCATTCAGGGATTCATTGAGGAAAAAAAAGAGAGCAAGAGGAGACTGGGCTGCGCGCACACGCAGACACAGAGGCACACACACACTTAGATACACGCATGGACACAGACACCCCCACACGCGGCGGGGCCGCGGTGGCTTCTCCCTCCCCGTGACTCCACCGCCTCCCGGCGCGGGGGAGGCGGTGCGGAGAGGAGGGAGGGAGGGGGGTGCTGCGTGATTCATTTTCCTGGGGCGGAGGGAGATAAGTTGTGCAGAGTTGGAGGGGTACAGCCCGCCCGCCGCCGCATGCCTCTGTGAAAGAGACAGAGTGAGGGGCGCTTCCAAAGCACTGCTCCGCTCCCCCCGTCCTTCCTCATGCTAGATACGTTCAGACCCGTCCCTTTCGCGTCGGAAATGGCGATTAGTAAATCGGTGGCGTGGCTGAACGAGCAGCTGGAGATGGGGAATGACCGGCTGCTGCTGATGGACTGCCGGCCTCAGGAATTGTATGAATCGTCCCACATCGAGTCGGCCATCAACGTGGCCATCCCCGGCATCATGCTGCGGCGGCTGCAGAAGGGCAACCTGCCCCTGCGCTCCCTCGTCGCCAGCAGCGAGGAAGACCGGGAGCGCTTCGCCCGCCGGTGCG
>VZTY01012501.1:0-12655 GCA_013400935.1 Turnix velox | reverse complement strand
TTTGAATGCGAAAGATTTTTGATCACTTTTTAAAACTTTCAGATGTGCTAAACGGTGCATTACCTCTGTACAAATTCTTCAGGGAGCTTCACCTCAAATGCAATATTTTGCATAATTTTTTTTTTTTTATAAAACTGGAAGTATGTGCAAGTATTTGTACCTGTGTATGTGCACAGTGAACCTGCACATGGTTGCCAATAAGGGAGTGTCTAATTCACGGTGTAAAAGTTCAAAGATGGAATTTATTATAAGAATGTAAAATCTTAAATTATTAATAAATAAATAACTATTTTTGGCTATTGAGAATCTGGCTGGTTTATTTCCACTTTTCCTTCTGTGTGAGTGTGGTTAATTGCACATACACATAAAGGTTTAATGATGCTTTCAATAGGTTTTGCACAGCTCCTGAGACAATAAAGCCTTGATTTATTTTTTTTTTCATGTTTTATTTTTTACCTTTGGTTCACTGGTGCCTAAATCAGTAAACAGTGTGTCTGCTAGACTCTTCCTTTGCTCTGGTGAAGGGAAGGCTTTTGAAGGCCCTTAGGCTGATTGCAGAATATTCTGGCATGCCTTTATGCAGACATGCACCTGAGCCTGAGCGCTATAAGTTTTTTTATTATTATTTTTTCAGCACCTTTTTCCATGTTTGTTTACAAGTTTTGAGCACTTAGTTGCTGATCCCAGGCGGTGGGTTCCTGTTCTGCTTACCTGTCTGGCAAGGACTCATTTGGCAAAGATCCATCAGCGGTCTGCAGCCTATAAATGGTTTTCTTCCTGTCAGGCACACTGCAGCTTAGCAGGTGAAGGACAAGAAGGAAAAGTCTCTGTATACCCTTAGTCACCTCATTTCTTCTCTGGACGCTTCCTACAGTCCTGTCTCTACAGAAAGAAAAAGGGGAGGTTATAGTGGTTGCAAAACTTCCTGATGAAACTTATTTTCATTGACATCCTTCCTGCTGAGATATGGCTCAAATTAGAGAGAGGGTGGTGCCAAAACCTGCCTGCAGGACCAGGGTGATGGGTTGATGCTGCAGCTGGGGCTGTCTGCTAGGGTTCTGCAGAACTCCTGGCACCCACAGCACATTGCAAGTAATTTTAGCAACTGCAAGTGTGTGAAATGAAAAGCAAACAAAACATGGGGGTGGGGGGAAAAAGTGAGTCAGTATCTCATGCAGTAGTGGCCTAGATTGAGTACATAAACTGTGAAAGTAGAAGTGGGTTGCAGTTAAACTTGGCCTGTGTTAATCCAGTTTTGAACGGTTTCCGCTCTTGGCATTCCCTGTGCTGCTCTGTTCAAAGTGGAGATTTGCAAGCAGCTCTAGTAATTTCCTGTCCAGCTGCAGCTCAAGTGACTCTCGTCTTTTTTTTTTTTTTTTTTTTTTATCCTTCCTTCTCTCTCTCTCTCTCTTTTTTTTAATATGGTCTGCGGATAATTTTAGCCAGTTTCCTCTTTGTGGATTATTAATCTGCTTTACTTGTAGAACCTACAGAGCCGTGTCCCTACTGTTCTGCTGAAGTCAACAGATGGCCTCCCTCCCGCCACTTCCTCTCATTTCACTGTGGGTTTGTTGTCAGGTCACTTCTGAAATTAATAGTGTTTTCTGGCCGCCTGCCACAGGCCATTACCACAGAGGGGAAGTAACGCATCTGAATAGTAGGAAGCCAGGCAGGGTCACAGCGTGAACTGAACCTGTTGAGTGCATTCAGAGCCTCTCCCATTCAGCAAGTAGGGTTCCTTTTCCTTCCCTCCTTTTTTCTTCTTTTTTTTTTTTTTTTTTTTTGTTTAAATATGCCTTGCACTGAGAAAAAGGGGCTGGTGCTGAGTGCCTCAGCTGTTTGCACCAGGCAAATATTTCTGGCTGGATGAATTGCAAACGTTAGTTTTGATTAGGTGCCCTACAAGGTGTAAAGGTAGGGAGCAGCATGCAGGGATATAGCCTGGGTGGTGGGGGGGAGGCTTTGGCTTGTTTTGCAAGATGCTTAGAAAAGTTACTGCTCACAAGGGCTTCCTGATTCCTTCCTGCTTCACCGAATGACTAACACCAAATGGGTACTTCTGCAATTCATAATTTTTTAGGACAAGCAAGCAAAGGCGATCAGCTTTGCTCACACACACTACCAGATAAAACTTGTTCCAGATTTTTCCTCGAGCAAGGCCTGAAGCAGGGCTGTGAGTCAAAAACCTTGGCTGAACTTGAAACGGGACTGGCCAGAACAACTTTGGTCACAGGCAAGCCCAAACCAGGACTGTAGCCAAACCTAAAACCTGGTTTGAGCTGTGGTTTTGCTGGGGGTGTTCACATTCACTCATGGGCCAGTTCTTAATTACAAATGGTTAGGAGGAAAAAGCAGTGAGGGTTCTCATGTTCACCTTCCCCATGCAAGCTCCAGGGTAGCTCTTGCCCCATCATGGTGAAGGGTATGGCTCAGGGTGCAAGAGAACTTGCTGACTTTCCTGAGGCCAGGCTCCACTTGATCTTGCAGTGCCCCCTCAGCTTTTGTTTCAAAATAACTTGCTTCCTCTCTTGTTTCCATCCTTGTTGGGATGGAGCAGAGGTCTTGGGCTTCTGGGGGGCTTGGCAGCTTTTGCAGTTCCTCAGCTGGTAAAGTAATTTGTAAGGGGAAGAATAAATCCTTTGTGCCTGTAGGGACAGGGCTGATGTGTACACCCCACCTTGGCAGCAAAAAAAATCACAACCTGCTTCTTATAATGTAGAAGTGTGAGGTACTAAATTCATTCAGAAGCTATGGAAATACTAAGAAGGAAAATTGTACCATCAGGAGTGATCAGAGCTTTCTCACACAATTCATTTTCGCCTTTAATACGAAGATTGAAATTGTATCCTGTGGCATCTGTGTCCTCTTTGCTCTGGT
The DNA here is from genome assembly GCA_013400935.1 of Turnix velox. NCBI lineage: Eukaryota > Metazoa > Chordata > Aves > Charadriiformes > Turnicidae > Turnix > Turnix velox. The sequence goes on along the minus strand of VZTY01012501.1, from coordinate 9,778 downwards.
AAGTGTCTCAGTGGGCGCTCTTAGGCACTTTACATTTTCTGTGCAATGATGTTGTGCAGCTCACTGTGCTAGTTCCCCTTCTTGCATTACCTCTGTCCACTTACACCCTTACAAAACAATTTAGGGGCACCTTCACAATGTCTTCCAACTCTTTCTGGTTTTAGCTATAGCCATAACTTCCCCTACTCTCTTGTTTGTCCTTTGTTAATGCTGATCTTTTTAAGTCTTCTGTTTTTTCATGGATCTTTTCCTAATCACCATGGTCCTTTCTGAGTCCTTATTACTTTTCTCACCCTCTCTTTTTCCCCATGTCTCTCTTGCTGTATGCCTTGTATTTCCTAAGTTGACTCCACTTTCTTCCAGCCTTAAGCCTCTTTGTTTTCACAGTGTAAAACAGGATGAGTCTCATGGACTTGATCAGTTGTGATGAGCTGTAGGAAAGGCACCTATGAGAAGAAGAAGAAAACACCTATTCTCTTGCCACTTCCTAGCAAATGATCTTCATCCCCTGTTGCTTGTCACTGTATTGGTTCAGCTCCACTTGGCTTCCCTGAATCCTCTCTGTACAGCATGCAGCACTCTGCTATGGTAAACAGGCTTGAGGAAGCATCCTGTCTTTGGTGCCCATCCAGCATCACAGAGCATTGACTCCTCTCTGAGGAGTGGTGAGGGAAGAGGGGACAGACTGAAAACATGGCAGCCAATGACAGCTCTGCTAGCAAAACTGAAGCAAACTTAACAATCGTGTCTGGAGACCATTTCTTCAGCTTCTCTGAAAAGCTTGTCCAGAATTTTTTTTCCTGTTGAGAAGTGTGATGGCACTTTGTTCAGAGGTGGAAGAAAAGTAATCATGTGTGAGCACTTCAGCAGGGCCAGAGCCTGCTATAAATCATGGAGTGAAGGTGGTGGAACAAATTGCTGAGCTTGGTTCAGTGGTCCCCTAGACCTTGAGCATGCGTGTTCAGCATTGCTCAGTTACCCCAGGAACAGAAGCATGGGTACAGACCTCTCCATCACACAGTAGAACAAGTGAGTAACTCCCAGGACTCTAGCAAGACGCTGGATTCAAGAAAGGTGTCCTAATTTGCTCCCAACACCACAGAGACAAAGGGAAATACAGGCTACCCACTGGTGTTTTCTCATGGCATGTGTTGAGGTATGCAAACTCTGTCCTTTCCTCCCTCCTCCCAACAAGCAGAAAGGGATGGTGCTGCATGATGTGCCTCCTATCTCCATTGCCAAATCTGAGAGATGAGCAAGTGCTCTCACCCTCTCTGAAAGCTGGTGTAGAGCTGCTTGCTTTTGTGTGAAGTGCTTGTCTCTGTAAGGGAAGGGAAAGAGTGTGTAAGATGCTTTCTGTTGTTTGTTATCGTAGGGAATCTGCAAGCATTGAGGGATTTATGGAGAGCTTGTGGCCATAGCTTTTCCTCATAAGGCAAAGATGAAGGATGTTGACTTAGCACAAACACAAGGAGATGATTATCAGATGGAAAGCGGGGGCATGGAGTCTGTTTGGGAAATACTTCTTCATGACAGACAGAAGTTGTGTTCAGGACTATATTTGAGAGATGCAATGGAAAGTGTGCCCTGCTCTATTTCACAGCTGCGATCCTCAGGACACAGGAAGAGTGCAGAAAAGCTGTCACTCTCCCATTCTTGGGCTGTTCCAGCACTGCAGATACTGGTGACATAAAATGATACTATGTAGGAGGTCTATTTACCATAACGTGGAGACCATGGTTAAGCATTTTGCTCATTTTGCTATAGACACAAATGTTTTGGAAAGTCCTGCTGCCAAGATCTTCCACATTCTCAAATGGACAATGGCCTTGCTTTAATTCCAAGACTTTCATCTTAGTGAGTTTCTCTTTTTTCCTGTTAAAGTCACATTTTGAGGCATTAGGGGAGTCTCTTTTTTCATCTTCTTTTCCTTGCTGACCTCAACTCTGTAGTAAATAAATTCTCATCTGCAAGGGAAGCCATCTGAACTAGGCACAAAACTAGAAAGTCAAAACTTCTCAGTGAGGTGAGAGAGATCTTTTATTCTTCTGGTTTTGGTTTTTAGTTTCCTTGGGATCTACTAACGCATAAAAAAAAATAATTCAGTATCAGTGAGAGTTCAGCCATTGCTTGGTTGATTAGGGTCTAAGTTGCATTTTCTGTCACAATTTCTTTGACATTCATTTGAAAGGTTCCTAGTTGGCCTTGCTGTCTGTGAAGAAACATAGCACAGCACCTCTCATCTGAGCTGAAATTCAGGTCATGCTGAAGTCCAGCATAGGGCTGATACTCCATTCAAGTATTAGAAATTCAGTAGCACAGTCTCCATGCAGAATGTTTTTGGGAATAAAAAACAAGAGCCACACACACCTTTACAGTCCTTCTCATGACACTTTTCTCACATGTTTTAAGTGAATTCTTGCAGTCCACTATATGTGAAAAAAAGCTTTTTTCATATTTGGAAATTACCATCAGAGAAGACAGCAGTGTCAATTATTAAGGTGGACCGGTGTTTCTTTTTATAAGAGCACTTTCTTTTCAGATCTTTACAACTTTGCTAGACTTTGTTCAGACTCGAATATAAATGCCTCAGGCTAGTCTATAAAGATGAAAAGAATTAATATCCTTCAGAAAATGTCATCCTAAAAGACTCGTCCTTTTTTTTTTTCTCTGAAGAAGATGCCTTGCTTTTTGTCTGCGTAACAAAATCTGTTACTGTTTCCTTGAACAACTTCAACTCTGTGCCTGGAGGAAGGGAGACAAAATCTGGCAGCAGGGAGTGTCGGGAATACGCCTGACTGTTGCTTCCCTGAAAAGCAAAATTTTGCCCGAGATTTGAGGGGTTGGAAGATGGTTATTTGCACATGCCAAGCCACTGCATCTTGAATCTTCCTTTATCTATGAGTAGCACTAAAATCTAGTTGTGGAGGCTGCTGGTGCTGAGCAGCCTTTGACAATGCCAGCCCCAATGAGCTGAGAGGGCACAGGACATCGAGGGGATTTCCCCTTGCTGCTCTGCCTCTGGAAGGAAGAAGAGGATATGTGCTGTTGTGTCAATGGTGTACAGGATTCTGCAGTAAATCTGCCCCAAAACTGTTAAAGTTTTATTGCAGAGTTATACTGTTTCTGCACACAAGCAGTACCATAACAGCTAGCTGTGTGTGTCTGCTCTACACAGTATAAATACACTATACATCCCTCTTTTCCCTGGGCAAAGTATGTGTGAGATCAGTCATTTCAGAACAGTTTTAGAGTTAGACAGAGGAGAAAAATGCATGTCAGCTGAGAGAAAGCAGGGTACCATGGTGATGTTGCTGGAATGTCAAACTGTATTTCTTTCTGGGATTCATCATCAGTTAAACTTTATACAATTTGAGGTGCCTCAGGTGGCAGCTGGGTGCACAAGTTCTTCTGGAATATTCAAAGCTCTTGACATTGCAAACTTGATAGCATATTTCTAATTTTTTTTTTTTTTTTTTGCTCTGTGGCAGCAACACATATTTTATCCTCTTTGAGACTAGATCAAAATGAATCCCTATGCCTTTACACAAGAGTAGCAGAGATCATACTCAGGTCCCTAGTTTGTTATTACAGCATTAAGGTTTGGAAAGACCTTGTCAATTATGGTGGAATAAAATCAACAGGATTCTCATTTTTTTTATACTTCAAAGTGTAAGTAAGCTTCCTTTGGCAGGAATTTAATCATCTGGTGTGGTTATACAGTACCTTAGCTAATGAGTCCTGGTTAGAGCAATGGGATGTTAATGTGATGTTAATAATAAATATGGTGGTTAGCTGTGGTCGAAAGAAAATTTCCCTTTTTTTCTTGAGTCCTGCACAGCCAGATACTGTGTCTAACTTGAGTGAAGTATTGTGCAGGTTATTATATTCCAGAATAGCAGTTCTTATCTACATCTTTGGATTGCTGAGTCTTATTGCAGAGTTCAATGGGATTATTCCTGTCAGTAAAGTTGTACATATGCTTAACCATTGGCAAAATGAGATACTGCAAGATTCTCTTGTTAGAGAGAAAACACATTGCACTCTGCAGGAATTCTTCAGCAGGGCAATTTGTCGCATTAGTAGAATTTTTTGAATTAACTAATGAGCTGAATGGCCTTGTGTTTTGGCTGCTCAGCATAAGGGAGCAAAAAGCAATTCATTTGGTAAGTACAGAGCACTCACACCCAGGGCACCTGGCTCCATCTAATAGGCAACTCTGGAAACCGAGTTTTCAGTCATGAGCCACTTAAAAGAACATCTTACCTTTTTGCTTTTGAGCATCACAAACAGGACTCAGGGATCATGTTGTTGCAACACTATAGATGAAGTCCCTGAAGTAAAGCTGAAGTAGTACAGTGATGAATCAGGCCTAGGAACTATGTGTATAAGTGCCATTACTTGGTGGGGGAAGAGAAAAAATAGATGTTATAATGTATTCTTGTAGTTGTGAGCTATTGTTACTCAAGAAGCATAGAAAGGAAACAGTATTGTTCCAAACTGAATGTCAAATTATTCTGTTCCTTGTGCCTTCTACCTATGGTGACGATGATGATTGATCCATTCCCTGTAGATGTTGCTAGCTGTTTTCTTATCTTGAGCACCTACCTAGAATTCAAAGTGGTGATCAGGCAAGTCTTTGATCTGTTGGTAATCACAGATCTGGCTAAAAACAGTAGATTTGCTTCTTTAGGATGCAGTTCCAGAGAGTTTAATAAATGCCCTTTTATACAATGATGGTAGAAAGCAGACAGAAGTTATGGCCCAAGGCAAGGAGTGCGTGACAAAGCTTGAGCAGTACTAAATTGTTTGGTCTATGCATGCAAGAACAAGACTATGGTGGGCAAGCTGTTGTTTGTGCAGAAAAGAAAAAAGTCATCAGACCATAAGGGAAGGAGACATGGTCATTTTGTTGAGATGGAGCAGACAGAGTGCAGGGTAGAGTCTGATGCTTGGCCAGGCAATCAGATGATTAGATGCCCCTGAAAAGGCAGTCTATTCTCTTTCTCCTTCTCAGTTTTCAGATGCTTCCTCTTGTTTCTTCCTTTACAGTCAAAAGCACTTTCTCCCCTGCAAAACTTAGCAATATTTTTTCTGGTGTTCTAGGCCTGATGGAGCACACCATGAGGTCAGAGACAGAGACAGTGCAATGCTGGGAATCAGGGGATGCAATTAGTGGCAATAGCGGAATGGAGAGAACTAAATCTTTTGACGTTAGCTCAAGCTGTGATTGACTTAGCTGAACTGTTGGAAAGACAGGCTGGGAAGTTTCTGGACAAGGAAAACTGCCTCTTGATGGGAACTTCTGTTGGGATCGTGGAAAAAAAAATCAAGAATTAAAATAGAATTTTACCAGAGAGTACACTAGACTCAAACATTTGATTTCTTTTCTAAAGGAAACAAGTCTGCAAGATTCCCAAAATGGCTTGTTATCTACCCAACAAGGTAACAAACATAGAATCATAGAATAGTTTGGGTTGGAAGGGACCTTAAAGATCTTCAAGTTCCAACCCCATGCCATGGGCAGGGACACCTCCCACTACATCAGGCTGCTCAGTGCCTTGTCCAGCCTGGCCTTAAACACCTCCAGAGAGGGGGCATCCACAACCTCTCTGAGCAACCTCTTCAATAAAGAACTTCCTTCTTACGTCTATCTTGAATCTCCCCTCTTCCAATTTACTTCCAATATTTCTAGTCCATCCATCCCATCACGGGGGGTACACTTTCTTTAAGCCTCCTTTTCCACATTCCTCAAGCAAAAAGATGTTTGCTTTTCAATATAATTTTTTGGTCTTATTTTTCTAAGCATTCTAAGCACTTTCACGTTATAGATACGTGTGCTTACAAATTGTACTCTAAAATCAAAAGCTGAAGAAACATTCTGTAGTGTCTTGATGAACAGTTTTTACCAACAGAGACAAAAGGCCAGTTTGAAGAGTTAAAACTGGAGAGTACAAATGGAGGAATTTGAATTAGGAGACAATGCATTTCATTGTGTGGTATGTGACTAAAGATAGTTTGTTATATTATTCACACAGATATGGAATTTCTTCATGGTACAGTTACACTGCTTAGTTTAACCTGTGAGATATTTAAACCAGAGAAAAGTTAATTGGATCTTGTGTTGTTGCTAGTGCAGCAAAGACCAGTTACTTCTAACCTGATTCTTGAAGAAGAGTATCCCAATGTCTGTTGCGCCATGGACACTGCTTATGCAGTAGTTTTCAGAAAAGAAGGCATTCTTTACTTTGGAGGATTTCAGCATTGTGGTTGTGCCATCTATCCAAGATAACTCACATGGCCATAATTAACATAAAATGCACCTGTTAGGAGAATGCTTTAGAAGGAAAAAAACATACTTTGTGTTCATGGTTAGTCGTCACCACTAATTTATTTTACTCTGATATTATTAAAAGAAAATATATTGAAAACCTACTCATCACAAAAGAGAGCTATTACTGATGTGGCCTGCTTCATTTAGCTCATGTGTGGAGAAAGAAAGTTTACATCTTCATGAAGGTAATGCCAGCTTAGGATTAGTAAATCCCATGGGAAATGCCAACAAAATGATAGGGAACTAAAGAAGACTATCTTTTTGGTTTGTTTTTTTTCTTAAATTCTGTACAGACTGGAAAGCCTCCTTCTGTCACAGCCCAGGAAAGAGCTCTCAAGTGTCCCACCACAGAGCTGAGAGTTGTTCTTGCTACTATTATGTTTGTACAAAACACTTATTCTGCCATGATGATACTGGTACCAGCTACTCTGAGAGCCTTCAACCTTGCAGACATCCCACAAGAGGATCCTTCTGACAGCTCAACTTGGAGGCAGACTGGCTCATCTGCTTTATTGTGCTAGGCAATTGCAGCACCATTAAATGCATCTTTGCCCTGAGAACTGAATTGTGAGGTAATTTTACTGCTCTGCTGATTGCCATCAACTACTGAGGATTCCCAAAGATACCCTTTTCCTGTGTCAGCCTAAGTATTTCCATCCATTTCCTGAAAGCAAAGGAGGTGGCCAGGGTGCTGTGGCAGAGCACAGTGGGACCTGGCATGGTAAATAGCTGGGCTCAACATTTCCACTCTTCCATTCCCATATAGGGACTCAAAATCCAATGGCAGCAGCAGGCAAAGGCCTGCTCACAGCAAGGAGGGAGAACAAAGTGCTGCCAATCCTGTCGGAGCTGTCAGCTTCGATCCCAGCGAGGGGGTAGCAGTCTATTTGTTATCCTCGATGGCAGACAGCATAATTAATTTGGGAGTGACTCCACACTGTGGAATGAGGGTTGCCCTGCTCTGTGATGGATTTCCAGACAAAATCTGTGATCTTGTTTTGAATGTTTAAAGATTTTCAGGGTTTGAATTCCCTTGAATATCTAGAATCTCTCCTTAACCTATACTATGTGCAAGCAGAGGCACAAAACACAACCTCATGCTGGATCTGGGACACAGGATGGACACAACTCTCTTCTGAGCAAGTTTCCTCCACTGTATGTGTGAATCTGGGCTTGTTTTTCCTTCCAGCCACCCAGAAAGTCCCATTTGTCTTCAGAACTCTTAAGTCAAGAACAGAAACCTCTCTGTTCTGAGGCTTTTGGGAAAGAATGAGAGAAGATATTTAAAAAATAGCTGATTTGATTTAATAAATCAAACAGCTTTAGGAAATAGGGTGGCCCAAATATAAGTTGATGTAAATCTAAGATAATTTACTTTTGTCTTACTGAATAAAGAGACTAGAATAAATTCCCAAATGAAAGTAAGTCAGTAGATCCTTTCTTGCTAATTATGCTTTCACCTTTTGAAAGAAATGCTTTCCTTTCACATCTTGTGTTCAGCTAGTTTCCAGAGCAAAAGCAGTCAATTCTGCATTATCTCAGTAGGACAGTTTTCATTTTAACACTATCTGCCCTGATCTCTCTTTGTCCAGTTAACATTTCCTTGACCTAGAGTTCAAGCCCTTTTACAAAGTAACCTCAGGCTTTGATGGCAGTAATTCTACCTTCACCCCAACGAATTTTGAATACACAACTTCCAGGCCCAAAGGAGATTAGCAGACTTTTCCCTAATTACTCATTTTTGTGTAGTTGTTAAAAAAGATTTCGGCTCCAGAAAATGAGGCAGCAGCCAGACAGAAGTTAGCCTGGGGTTCAAAAGTCTAGCAATCTTTGGCTCCACAGGCCTATAAAAGTAAAGTGTTGACTGAATACAAACAGCCTGCATGGTTAGAGGCCCCCTCAAAGGGGTGACAGCAGGCCATCCATCACAGGAGGCAGTGGGAGTCAGCGGAGTCCCTCTAATGACTCCTTGCTGGCCTGTTAATGGATAGCTCCATTTGATTCCTCTGTTGGTGGGAATGCCAGACTTAGTGCTGATTGTAATACCCAGACCTTCATGGGTGCACTCTGTTTGGGGGATCTTTGAAAGAATGGAGCTGTTTTTGGAGCACAGCTGGAAAAAGTATCCTTGGTGCAGTGGGTGTCTGCAACATACTAACCAGTTTTCTAGACGCTTGATTTGGGTTGGTGTAATGAGCACCTATCAACAATTAATGATGCTTGCTGCATGGGGGCAAGGACCAGGAGTGCCTTTGGTGAAGTGAGAAGCAGTCGGTCAGCTCCTCACCTTCAAGCACTAAATGTCATGAGAGGTCAAAAGGTTTCACAAGGAATGCAAAGTTTGGAATATTTTTAATTAAGCTACATCCTTTGAAATTCTTTCAAGTCAGTCTTCAAACAAATCAGGTCTTAAATCAACACCCTTTAAAAGCACATACACCTCTGCTAAATGCCTTCGTGCAGGCTTTACTGGGGTTCATTTTTTTGTGAGTAATTAAAAACCTCCACTTGCTTTTGTGTTCATTCACTATAGGATATATTATTATTCTTTTTCCTCTGAATACCCAAATTCTTTATCCTATGTAAAGTTGGTGTGTTTGTATCTGAATGGGTTTACTATCAGAAATTACCAATGTCTTAAATGCAAATGTCACTGGAAGAATATGGAGCATCAATGTTTTTGTTAACCTAAACAGGCTTGCTTCTTTGTTTGTTTTTTATAATCTATTTTTATGTCTCTTGGAGAGTAACTGATTGGGGGATATGTTCAACATCCTATAAACAGAAGATGCAATTGACATATAAATAATTGTACTTGTCACTGGAGTTTAAGGCCCTTTACTTACATGAAAAGATTCAGCAGTTGGCTAAATCCCACAGCAAATTGCATAAATGAAACATTTAAAACACACTAAATACCATTAGAATGTAGCATAACACCTGGTTTGGTTTCCATTCCAGCTGTCATTTTCTAATCTGTACACTTTCTGTGTTATTTTTGTGACCAGTTCACATGAGATTCAAAAGATTCTCTGCTAACAAAGACCTTTGATCCCTGGATTAACTCTTTTAACAATCTCCTTAAGCAACTTGGAAAATAAAATGATTACCTCATTATCTATTTTGAGTGAATACTTGAACTGGGTTCTGAGGAGAAGGGCTGGAGGGGCCCTCTGAGTCTCCTGAGTGAATGCTGATGATGAGGGGTGGCACCTATCAGTGTGAATAGTTTAAATTCCCTCCATAAGCCTGATGTGAGCCCAGCAAAATCCTCCTGTTGGGAGCTCCGGCAACTGCCCTGGCTCCTCTTGGGCTGAGTCTATGCTAGCAGGGCAGCTGCCCCAAGGGTGGTCTCTGACCACAGGCCAAGTGTTGCAAGATGACTCCCATCCATGTTGCTCAGAAGTAGCTGCTCTCTTTTGGGCAGCCAAGAAGGCCAACCAA
>VZTY01012500.1:37151-55714 GCA_013400935.1 Turnix velox | reverse complement strand
CTGGGGCCATGGAGAAAGGGAAGAGCTCTGTGTGTGCAGGGACAAAGTGATGAATCATCGGAGCAGGAGTGGAGGGGGGGGACATTTTTCCAGTGTGGGGTGGCTTTGGGGCTCCAGCAGCTCAGCCCTGCAGAGGGGGAGGGTCTGGGGAGGCCACAACGGTGGTGTCATGCCCCTCCTCCCCCCTCCACCCCCCCGCCAAAAGCACCCATAATTCTGGTAGCCTAGGGCTCTCCTGGGGGGTTGCTGGATGTCATGATGGCACCCTGACATCTCAGCCTAGGATTGCCCTTTCTCTTTCCTTTCCCTTGGGAGGTGTGTTTGGGTGGTGAGGAGGGATGGAACTCTTCCATCACAGGGCATGACATGTCCCTGTCACTGCTGGGCTCCGTCCCTGGGGACAGCTGGGTTGTTCTGGGGGGCAGCCTCAAGCTGCCTGAGGTTATCCCCTTCCCAGGTCAAAGAGGAACTGACCTAGGGAGAGGGGAAAAGCTTGCCAGGGTTGACCCAGTACAGCAGTGTCCCCAGTCCAGCAGTGGCACCATGCCATTGGCATATCCCTATAGCAGCGTGGTGGCGTCCTGAGCATTGACCAGAGGCAGCCGTTGCATGACACTTTCCCTGACCTGTTTGTGACATCCACAGCCTCGTAAAAGTGCAGAGGCTGCTTGGGGGAGGAGTGACGTGTGGGGTGGGGGGTACCCCATGGTGGCCTTTCTACAATGGCATCACCTGTGCCAGCCCTGGGTAGGCAGCAGCTTGGGCTTTGTCAAACCCAAGGATGTGGTCCTGGTGCTGTGGCAGCTGGTGAGGGTGATGAGACACTGGGAAAGGTTGCCCAGAGAGATGGTGGATGTCCCCCTTTCTAGATGTGTTTAAGGCCAGGCTGGATGAGGCACTGAGCAGCCTGGTGCAGTGGGAGGCGCCCCTGCCCATGGCAGGGGAGTTGGAACTAGATGATCTTGAAGGTCCCTTCCAACTCAAACCTATGATTCTATGGTGGCTGACAATTCTTGGGGCTAGCCATGATCATTGTCACCCAGGGAACTGAAACAGGCGATGGTGCAGCACTTGGAGAGGTGAGGGTTATCTCTTCACAGGCATGCTAGCAGGAAATACTTGCTCCTCTTCCCCCTCCACGGTGTGCCCAGATGGTTCCTGTGGTCCCTTGCCCCACTGCAGGGTTTTCTAGGTGGATTTGCAGAGTCCCACAGTGCTGGCAGTCCAGGGGTGCAGTAGGATGAGCTCCATGTCCTGCTGCTCACCTTCCCACAAGACTCAGGTGCTGGTCAGAGGTGGCACCACATTGCTGAGAAAACTGGGAGTGCTGGGCACCATCCCAGCACCAGTGCCAGCTCTGGTCCTGTCTGGCTGATGCTGGTGGCCACCCTTTGAAGGCCATCCCTTCTTGAGCCTTTCCCCTGCCCCTTGCTGAACAAACAGCCAGTGGATCAGAGCTATAAAATTTAAATTGGAAAAAAAAACCCCCAAACCAGAAAGGAATAAAGAAACCACATGTTCTCTCTGTGGGCAGAGGAGAAGCATGTGAGGGCTGAGCCCTGACTGAAAGGAAGTGGGGTAGGATGGGGCATATCCCAGGAGGGTGCTGTGAGGCTGGGTCCTGGCTGCTGGGAGCTTTAGTTGTGCCTTAGATCCATGGGGTGGAGGCAGAGCTCAGCAGATCCTTAGGGAATGGGGGATGCTCCATCCCTGGAGGGGCAGTGGGAGATTTGGGGGGCATTTTGGAGGGAGTAGGTGCATTATGAGGCTGGAAGTGTGGAGGTGAGCACTGCTGTGGCCCAGGGGATTTGCAGTGATGGAAAATGTGTTTCCCTGGAGGACTTTGGGTGACACATCACCCCCATGGGTGCTGCAGGTACCTGCTCTCTCTACACCGTCTTAATTTTAAAGACTCTTCTAAGAATTGCCCCTGGGGTTTTGTCACCCTTCAAGTACATTCATCTCCCCACACCTCACCCTCTGCTTTAAATCCCTTCCTCTAGTTAAATCAGAGCAACTTTCTTTCCGGATAAACCTGAAAAAACGCCCGGGCAACATCCTTCCCCGCCGGTTCCATCTCTCTTTTTTTCCCTTCCTCTCCATTCACACCATTAGTGAAAGTGATTTACTTCTTCCTTTGACGAGCTGTGAAGCTGAAGGTTTCCCATCACTGCACTGGGGCTTGGCCTTATCCAGGGACTCCACTTGGGCTGTAAATTCTCCTTTCAGCGCGTGGCTGAACCCCTGGCGCAGTTTGTGCAGCTGCTGCCGTGGCACCCAGATGCCAAAAATCAGCAGGGCCAGTGGGGCATCTGATCTGGGCACCTTTGGACTCCCTTTGGCCAAGGGTGCTTGGCCTGGGCACCTTCAGACCCCTCTTCAGCCAAGGGCATCTGACCTGGGCACCTTTGGGCACCCCCACCTTTGCTGCATTGGAGTGGTTGAAGGTCAGGGATGGGACATCTCAGTGGGCAATGGCTGGCAGTGAGCTTGGAGTCCCGAAGAGAAGAGAGAAGAGCAGACCTGTTTGTTTCCATGCATTCTGGGGGGAATCTCATGGTGTGGGAATTTTGAGGAGGGAATGAGGAGGCTGCAGCTGGGTCCCGGCACACAGGGAGTGTTTCCCTTTTCCCAGCTTGCAAATCCTGCAGGAGGAGCAGAGGTTGGGTGCCAGCGGGCTCAGCCTTATCTGCAGCAGGGTGGGTGCCATGCTTAGCCCCATCCCGAATCCTTGGGGACCTGCTCCCGGTTCAGAGCAGGGGAAGATCTCTCTTGGAGAAAGCCCAGTTGGGTGGTGAATAGAAAATCTCCAGGTTCCTTTGCAGTCAAAGCGGTGTAAGCCATGCTAGGGAGGTGGCAGCACCCATAGTGAGGACTTGACCTGGTTGCACCGGCAGGGTGCCAGGGCAGGGGCTGGATTGGCAGTGGGGGTTCCCAAAGAGCTGAGTGACCTTCACAGAGCAGGAAAGTGCTGGGCTGAGCCTGGGGCAGAGGAGGAGAGAGGAGAAACCTGTCCTCTGTGGGTAAGTGGTGATGACTGGGGGGCTCCTTGGGGTGGGTGAGGTGCTGACTGGGCCAGGTAGATTTGGGTTCTTTGGGAGGATAAGTCACAGGCTGTTCCCAACTTGTTTATTCTAGGGGACAGGGAGAACAGCTGTGGCTGCCATGGCCGGGGTGGTGGCGGTGCTGGGGCTGCTGCCTGAGGTACAGTTACATGAAATCCACCTCTGAGAAGCCTCCACACCGGGGGCTGGACGTAGAGTATTTATAAATATTACCTCCTTCCAGCAGCGTGGGGCCCGGGGGGGAGGGAGGGAGGAAGGGTGGGGGTGGCACTAGTGGGGGTGACACGGGGCTGTCACTTCACNNGTCCCTGCTTTCCTGCTTGGTGTCCAGGCCTGATCTAATGCAGGATGTCCCTGCCTGCTGTGGGGGGTTGGACTAGGTGACATTTGAAAGTCTCTTCCAACTCTCTGATTCTGTAATTCTATAATTCTGTGATTTCTGGGGCACCCGTTGCATCAATCCTGCCACAGCTAAGCTGGGGGCAATGGCCAGTGCTGTCCCTCGCATTCCCCTTATTGTTCATTTATGCTTTTTTTTTTTTTTTAAAAATTACAAACGGCCAACACACAAGTTGTTTGGCATCATCTTCCACTGGAACAGGACAGGGTTTGCTCTTTGGCCGTGTGGGCTGTGTGCTCCTGCCTCTGCCGGAGTGGGGGGGGACATGGTGTGACTGCCTGTCCTTCCCGTCCAGGGCCCCCTCCAAGGTCACCCTGCTCCCTGCGCCTCTCCTCGCCTCCCCGCTGGAAGGCGGGCACGATACGGGGCTGATTAATCACTCAGCCCCGGGTGGTGCTGGGCTGCAGCCACCAACGTGTCCCGGCCCCCCTTTGGCTTGTCCTCGCCCCAGGAATGTCCTTCTGCCTGTTAACAGTTTTTATTTTTAATTGCAGGGAGGGGAGGGCAGGAACTTGTCAAGTGGGGCCGTTTGAGCCGGCAAGCTGTGAATTCCCCCCGCGGTCAGTTGGACAGTGATGTTTCAATCAGGGCTCCTGAACCCCGCCAGCAGCCTTGGGGGAAGGCTTTTGCTCCAGTGTGGACCCAATGTGGACCACAATCATGGGGTCCCAAGGGGTCCCCAGCACCTTCCTCAGCCCTGCTCTTGGGGATGCACTTGCATCTGGCCCATGGGTGCCATCTTCCACTTGCTGATGGCCACCCCACAGCCCTGCCACGCTGGGCTTTTTGGGTTGAGAAAATGGCTTATTGGGGTGAGGGTGCAGAAGGCAGGATTGGGCTCTCACAGGTATCCCTTGGCACCACCACAACCAGGGGGCTTTTTATACACCCCATTTATTCTGCCCTGGGGGTGACACCATGCCATGGGACACTCAGCCAGTGACTGATGCTTTTCCATCTGGAGGGTCCCTGACACCTCCCCAGCCAGGGAGCTTGCCAACGCCTGGGGACCACTTTCAGTCTGCTGTCACACGACACAACATTAATGTTTTTACTGCGCTGGAGACCTGTGCCTCTTCCAGGAGCAGTATTTAATGTGTGGAAGGGAAAACATTTGGCCCCTGACCCAAGAGCCTGCTAACGACGCCGCACTCCACGTTTCTGGGATGCCGGGGCTAAAAACAGCCGGGGTGACTCAGTCTCTTGCCTGTTTTGTCAACTGACCCCGGCTTTGATTTGCCAAATCTCTCTGCCTTCTCCTTCTCCCTTTCAGAACTGCGTGCTCTCTGTACGGAGAAGGTGCTGGCAGAGTTGGGGTTGGGCTCTGACCATCCACCTGCCTGACTCATCTTCTACTTGATGGGTGGGTGATGGGAGGGCACTTTTGATCTCTGGGGTTGGACATAGGGCCATTCTCCCCCTTTCCCACCAACCCATCCTCATCATAGAGTGAAGGTAGGCTAGATGGGACCTCTGAAGCCTCTGGTACAGCCCCAAGCATGGCCAACACTGGGGTTTAGGTCGGGGTCTCCAAGGATGGAGGTTGCTCTGCTGCTGGGGTTTGACCACTGTCGTGGTGAGGAATCTCATCCCGATACCCCAGGTTGGACCCTGTCCCACTGCCCCTTGAGGGAAGATTTAGGCTGGAGATAAGAAAGAAATTTTTTACTGTGAGAGTGGTGAGACACTGGAAGAGGTTGCCCAGAGAGGCTGTGGATGCCCCCTCAATCCCTGGAGGTGTTTAAGGCCAGGCTGGATGAGGCATTAAGCAACCTGGTGTGGTGGGAGATGTCCCTGCCCATGGCAGGGGGGTGGAACTGGATAATCTTGAAGGTCCCTTCCAACCCGAACCATTCTGTGATTCTGTGGGGGCCACCACGCACCTGAACGTGCTGATGGAGATGATGGGTTCCCTTCTTCTTGCACAGTCACCTGTACTGATGGTGTTACTTGACCCTTGACACCACAGAGACTCTGGCACAGCATAAATCGGAATCCAGAATGAGAGCAAAGGGGAGATGGGGTTTGTACAACTAGGGGGGATTTCCCAGCACTGGTGGAGGAATTACATGGGCATCCTTGTCATCCAGCGCCATCCTGGTTGGTGCTGGTCAGCACTGGCAACTCCCACCTGGTGGGGACATGTCAGAGGGACCCCATGTGCTGTCCCAGCAGCTTCTAGGGCCGCGTGCATCTGTGTGATGCTGGTGCTTGTTCTGCACTTGCTCCAGCCCTGGGGAGGGTGTGGTATCCCTGCCTGACACCTTCCCTGGAGGGACAAGGGACAGCTTCTGTCCCTCTGTGGATCTGCAGGCAGGGATGTCACCACGGGCATAGGACACCATGGGGCAGACCCAGCCTGCCCTCAAGCACTCTGGGTGCCTGATGGCTGCCTCTATTTTTGTCATGCTTTTTCTCTGTTTGTTCACTAGCTCCTGTCTTGCACTGGGAGAAACAAGCAGGTTTGGAGGTTTGTTTTTTTGGGAACTTCCCCCCCCACACCACCACCCCTCCACACCACCACCTCCCCCTGCACCCTGCATGGCCACATTCAAAGCAGAGCCCTGAAAATGAGGAACCATGGGGCCTGTGCAGGAGCTGTTCTGGTCCCCACACGGAGCACAGAGGAGCTGCCACCGGCTGGCTCTGGCACCCAGAGACTGTCCTACACCGAGGTAACCCCTTCCCCATGCAGTGGGATGGCAGTGGAGCCTGTCTGCAAGATATAGGCACCCATGGGGTGGTTTTTGTGTGTGGCCAGTGGGGTGCCAGCTGGGTGAAATCAGCTCCAGAGACCTGAATTTGTGTCTGTGGGACTCAACTTGGCACTGCCAGCCCCCAAAATTACTTTGATTGCTTTGCCCTGCCCAGACTGGGGTGCTCTGGCAGTCCCTTCCCTGCTGCCCGTGCATCTCATTCCTCATCCTCCCCCCGAGCTATGATATTTGCAAATGAAAAACAAGGAAGGAAGGCTTGGTGGTCTCTTGCTGCCTATAGCAAGAAGCAGAGCTGTTTTCACTTCTTTCTTCTCCTTTTCCTTTTCTCTGTCCTTTTGGTTCTCAAGCTGTAGGTGGGTGTCACAGCCCCCACACAGCTCCCCTCCTTCCCACATTTGAGGGGGTCCCCTCTCGGGGCTCAAGCTGCCGATTGATTTTTCCGTTTATAAATGGCTACGATTGATGGGGAAATAAAACAGAGGAGGCAGGAGGCTCCTTGGTGCAGTGAGTTGGGGGCTCTCAGCTGTATTTCCAGAGCATCTCTCTCCCCTCTTGTTCCCTCCAGCTCCTGGAGGAGGGACACAACACCGATGATCTGTGCAGCACTTTGCTTTGTGTATGTGTGTGCCTGTGCGTTGCAGCAGGGAAGCAGCGTGGGAGCAGCTTCTCCCTTCTCTTTCCCCCCCACAAGGGCTGCCCAGGCAGGGTAAGGCGATCCTCTATTTTGCAGAGACTAAATCTGGAAACTGCCTCGGGGGAGCTTTTATTTCTGACCCCCACCTGGGCACGGCGCTCGGGGGAGGCACTGAGGGGACTGGGTGAGTGTGGGGATGGTAGTGTGTCCCTCCCAGGGTGACACCAGGTGCCCCAGAATCCTGTGTCAGCCTGTGCAGCCCCAGTGTCACTGCAGAAAATATGCTTTATAAACTCCATCGGCATTCCCTGCTGTGCCACTGGGTCCCGCGGAGACATGGGACACAGCCCAGGGCCATGCTGAGTCCTGCTAGAGGGACAATCTCTGGGTGCCACTGAGGATCCTCCACCCCCGAGTGCTGCCCCACTGTGGGGAGAGAGCGTTGGGCTCTTGATGAAATAACACCCCCAGAGGGAAAAGCAAGAAAGGTCCAGAAATAACTGTGTGGCTGAATAGCAGCAGAGATATTTTGAAGAGAGATGAATTCCCTGGCTCGGGCCCCATGTATCATCCCAGCAGTGGCTCTGCTGTATGGCACTGGGGAATGGCCCTTGGCACCAATGGAGCCCATCAGTCCCCTGCACCTGGGAAGGTTTTGGCTGCTCTGGCTTTAGGATGCGATCCTGTAGTGAAGTGGGATTAACTTTCCCTCACTGGAAAATCACTTCGAAAAATCCATCCCAGGCTCCAGCCCAGGCTGGTGCTTTGGCCTCACACCCCGTGGAGCTGCGTGGTGAGGATCAATCAGGCTTCTCCAGCCAGTGGCTGGCGGTAGGCAGTGCACCCTGTGCTATGGCAGGGAGTTGAGGGATGTTCTAGGCATGAAGATACCACCCTGTGTTCCCACACCTCCAGACAGGAAAGGTGGAAACAGGATGTGGAGAGCTGCTGGGACCATCAACCCTTTTCCTACTCCCTCCTGACTATCAGCTCCTCTTCTCCCTCCCCATCCCCTTCCTGTATCTCCATCACCCCGTCTTGGGCTTCCTGCCTCCTCCCTCCCTCGCTTCCCTGCTGTTCCCTCTCCACGATGGGGATGTTGTCCCAGCAGGTGCCCTGGCAGCACCCCTCGGGAAACCCAGTGCCTGTCCCTGCTCAGAGCAGAGCAAACCACTGGTGTCACTTCCATGCAGGGACCATTCTGGAGCTTCCCCTGGCAGGGAGCTGGCTCTGGCTGAGAAGCAGAGCCCCCAGGCGTGCCTTTCCCTGGATGCCAACATCCCAGTCAGCATCCCAGCATCTTTCACCTTCCCAGGAATAACAGGCATCCCAGATGGAGCTGCTGTTCCACGTGCTTTATTTCTGCCCCTGCCCTGCACCAAGGGATGACGGGGTGGAACGTTCTCCCCCATGATGGGGTGGGTGCCTGCTCTGTGATGCCACTTGGGTCCCCCCCATCCTTTCCCACCACCACCAGCTGCCACCCTCCCACCCACCACCCTCTGTTCGGGACTGACTCAGAGCGAAAGCAGAAGCTGCTCAGTGTTTTGGGGGATGGGGGGGTGTGGAGGGGAAGCCAAGCAGAACCAAGTGGGTTATTTTAAACCTGACCTAATTTCCCCTCTCTCTCAATCAGGCCCGGCTCTGACCAACCCTTCCACATCCTAGCCTTTAGCAGGTCCTTTCTCTGGAGTTACTTGGGGGAGAGGGCAGCATTTTTAGCGCTCCCCACCCGTCTTTTCTATGAGGGAGCAGTCAGGAGGACCCTGAAGCCAAGGAGGGTGGTGAGACTGGGGGTGCTGTGCGTGATTACACCTTGGCACAGCTTCACATGACTCCCTCCTTACCCTGTGTACTGGCTGCCCTTCCCAAGAGCCCAGTTTTCCCCAGCAAACCCGGGGGCTGACTGCTAAGTTTCCCAGACCCAGCTCAAAATCCCTTTCCCATTCTCACCCTGGTGTTTGAAGTTCCTCAAACCCCTCTGTGTCTCAGTGCCTTGGTCTGTCCCCATGGCATGAGCTGGGCTCAGAAAGCCAGATCCTTCATGCCACATAGTCCTTACAACTCTCAGAAGTTTTTTCTCTCACCTTGCACTTAACATTTAGGGTTATTACACCCTCCATGTCCATCATCTGTGGTTCATCCCCCTTGGACTCTGTACCATATACTGTGGGCTGTCCCTGGCTTCACTGGCTCCTTTGCCAGGGTTCAAACATCATCCCCTTGTGCCTTCCTCTGAGGGCCATTTGTGACAGGCTTCTTGGTGAAGCCCTGATTGATAACTGTCCCATGCTCCTCATCTCCCATCCCTCTTTAGATGGGCCACCATGTCTAATTAATTACCTTCCTCTTGCCGTTCAGTAGCTGGCTCTTGATCCATGTAATCGTATTTCTGTCCATGCTGGCTGGATTTAATTTCCCCCTTAGGATACTGTGTGGCACCGTCTATCTCTCCTTGCTGAAACCCCGGTGTGTTGTGTCCACAGTGGTCTCTTTGTCTGTGATTTCACATCGCACTTAAAGAGCAAAACTCTCCACATTTGTCTGGTTATGCTGCTGCAGAGAAATCCTGAGTGTATGGCTCCTCTCTGTTTCCCTGGCAGTGTTTGCTTTGGGTCCTCTGCTCCACTTTCCCTCCCAACCTGTGGATCATAGAACGTGTTGTGTTGGAAGGGCCCTTCAGAGGACACCCAGTGCAACCCCTGCACTAGCTTGGGTTGCTCAGAGCTTCAGCAAGCCTGGTCTGGGATGGGGCCTCCACTACCTCTCTGGGCAACCTGTTCCAGTGTTTCATCACGTTCATGGGGAAGAACTTCTTCCTCATGTCTCATCTAACCCTGCCCTGCTCTAGTTTCAAACCCCTGCCCCTCATCCTGTGTCTCCATGCCCTGGCAAACAGCCCCTCCCCAGCTTTCCTGGAGCCCCTTCAGACACTGGGAGGCTGCTGTGAGGTCTCCCCAGGTCCTTCTCTTCTCCAGCCTCAAAGGAACCATGTTGTTTCGCCTGTCCTTGGAGCAGAGGGGCTCCGACCCCCTTGTCATCCTTGTGGTCTCCTTTGTGTCTGCTCCAACAGCTCCTTGACCTTTTAGTGCTGAGGGGTCCAGAGCTGGACACAGTAACTGCAGGTAGGGTCTCACCAGAGCAGAGCAGAGGCAGAATCGCCTCTCTTGGTCTGTCAGCCACATCTCTTCTGATGCAGCCAAGGATATGGTTGGCTTCTGGGCTGCAAGTGCACATTGCTGGCTCACGTCCAGCTTTTCATCCATCAGGGTGGTGTGGTTCGGATCCCCATCCCCTTAGCATCTCCAGCATCCTCATCCCAGCCCTACCTGGGCAATTAGCTCAGTGGAAAAACCATTACCATGCCCCCCCAGAGCCTGAGTAGGGCATCTCCCCTCACCCTGGCATCCTCTCCCCACCCTCCATGGGCCGCCGTCCCCTTTGTACGGGGGAACAAGGGCCGATCTGTGCGGTGCTGGGCCCTGCACGCCCCCCCCCGCCCCCACTCTCGCGTGCCGGCCCCACACAGAGGCTGTCTTGTTCATCCTGTGCTGGAGCTGAGGTTTGGGAGAAGCCCTGGGCTGGGGGCTAAACCCTGCCTCCGGCTCCTGGCACCCGCTGGCCTTTTCTTCCTTTGCTTTCTTTCTCTTTCCCTTTCGCTCTCCTCCCGGGCATTGGTTTGCTTTCCTGGTCCTTCTGGCTTTACTCCGGTGTTTGGGAAGTTGGTGGCTCAAAGCAGGCTCCAGCTCAGCCCGGTGAGTCCAAGCTCGCTGGGCATGGGGGTCCCCACTGCTCCCTGTCCACCCCATCCCTTCCCCAGGGTGTCTCGGCTGTCCCCAGGGTGTCGGCGGTGTCAGGGTGGGGAGCTGTGGCAGGAGGGCAGACCCATATTCCTGCTGTAAGGTCGATCATCATCATCTTGCTACAGGTGCTGGAGGGTGGCTGCTCTCTCCGTGCCTCAGTTCCCTGTTGATGTGCCATGTCCTTCTCTCAGGGTCATTTCTGTGGCAGGTGGGTGCCCGTGTCCCACCCCCGCCCTGCACCATGGCGTCCCGTATCGGGCTGCGGATGGAGCTGATGAAGCAGCAGGCGCAGCAGGAGGCGGAGAGGGAGCGCTTGCAGCAGCAGATGATGATGAACTACATGCAGCAGCAGCGGATGCCGGTGGCCTCCACCCCAGCCATCAACACCCCTGTCCACTACCAGTCCCCGCCACCCGTGCCTGGAGAGGTCCTCAAGGTACAACACTGAGGAGGAATGTCCCCCCTGCCTTGGGGACAGTGGGGTGTGGGAGGTCCCTGATGGTTTGTCTCCTCACAGGTTCAGTCCTACCTGGAGAACCCCACCACATACCACCTCCAGAAGTCGCGGGACAAGAAGGTTCAGGCTTATCTTTCTGAAACCTACGGGAACAAGTTTGCTGCCCATGTCAGCCCCGCCAGCCACTCTCCCAAGCCACCTCCAGCTGTGTCCCCTGGTGTCCGACCTGGCCATGTCATGTCCTCCTCGGCTGGCAACAGCGCGCCCAACAGCCCCATGGCCATGCTCAACATCGGCTCCAACCCTGAGCGGGAGGTGAGGAGGTGCCACTTGGCTGCTGGGGGGCTCAAATGTGCTGGAAAGGGCAAAAAAACCTGCCAACACCTTATGCTTTTCCCTTGCAGTTTGATGAGGTCATTGATGACATCATGCGCCTGGATGACGTTTTGGGTTATATGAATCCCGAAGTCCACATGCCCAACACAGTGAGTCTCTGATGTGTGTTTGAGCTATGGGACAGGGATTGGCCTGAGGGTCTCACAGCCCCCTGCTTACAAGGACAAGGCTGGCACAGAGGAGACCTGTCCTCCTGCCACCTCCCTGTGGCAATGCCTGGGTGCCAGCCCAGCCCAGCCTCATCCCTGGAGACTGGGAGAAGGGAGGGGGCGAGATCTCCCTTTGGCAACTTCAAGAGCCAGTTCTTCAGCTTCTCCTCCGTAATGACAGTTGAGAGCTCTTGTAAGAAGCCAGGGAGATGGGAGAGGGGCATGGGAGGGACTGAGGGTGGGTGGCAGTATAAGGGGGAACGTTGGTGCCGGGAGAAGTTTTCCAGCCAGAAGCTTGCTCAGAGTGACACCATCTCCTGGGTCAGATCCTTGGGGCAGCTTGTGCCTCCCAGTGGGATTCATCCTGCCAAACCCTCCTGGGATGTGATTCATCTGCCCTATTTTAGATGCTGGCTGTGGGAGGGGATCAGCTGTGCCCTTTGAAGTCCTGTTTTCTTTGCTGCTCTGATTAGAGCTGCTTTAAGGGCCCAGGAAGACAATTAGCACCTGCCTGAGCCACACACTCACCTCCCAGAGGCCGAGCACTTGGGCTGGAAGCCGAGTCGGGCAGTCCCAGATGGAGCTCACCCACCTGTCCCTCTGCTTTGCAGCTGCCGATGTCCAGCAGTCACATGAATGTCTATAGTGGGGACCCTCAGGTGACAGCCTCTCTTGTAGGTGTCACCAGCAGCTCCTGCCCTGCCGACCTCACCCAGAAGAGAGAGCTGACAGGTATGTCTCAGCCCTGCTGGCAGTGGTGACAGCAAGCATCAGAGCTGGCTGGGGCTGCTGTGTCCTCACAGTGGGGAAGGGTGGCTCTGGGGGATGCTGGGGAGCTCTGACACCAGCCTGGGATGCCTGTGGGGAAAGATGCAGCCTCATCCCATTTGGGTGACGTTGTGGGTCTCCATTGCAGATGCTGAGAGCCGAGCCCTGGCAAAAGAGCGGCAGAAGAAAGACAATCACAACCTGAGTGAGTTTGGTGCTGGCTGTTTTTCCCTTTCCTACATCCCACCTTCCCAATCACTCTTCATCCTCATTCCCTCTTTCTAGGCCAGGTCCCTCTTTCCATCCCTCCAAAAATATCCCTGTAGTCCTCCGTCAGTGGCTCCCTCTTTACATGGTTTGCAAAATGCTCCTGATGCAGGAGAGACCCTGTTGTCCTCGTTAGAGCTTGGGTAAAGGTCAGACCTTCTTAGCCTCTCATTAGCATTGAGGGAAGGTCTGACCAGCCAGACATGTATATGGGAGTGAGGTCCCAAAGGGCTGGCTTCTCATCCTAAGCTCCCTGACCTCGGAGGGTCCAGCTGGGACATGACAATGGCTCCCAGCCCCACAAGCTGGGAGCAGCAGCGTGGTCAGTGTGGGCTGTGGGACATGGAGCTGCTGCTTCCTCCTCAAACTTCTTTCTTCTCTTCTCACCCCACAGTCGAGAGACGGCGAAGGTTTAACATCAACGATCGCATCAAAGAGTTGGGGATGCTGATCCCCAAGGCCAATGACCTGTAGGTATAAGTGGTTTGTGTGGGGCTGGGATGTCTCTGGCTCTCATGGGCTCGCTCGACTCTTGGCCCCAGGGCAGGCCATACTTGCAGAGGGGCTTTTTGGTGGAGCAGGGATGAGGGGACATGTTGGTCGCTTGCAGGTGGCAATTTCTTTTTCCATCCTGCACCACAGGGACGTGCGCTGGAACAAAGGGACAATCCTGAAGGCATCCGTGGACTACATCAAGAGGATGCAGAAGGACTTGCAGAGGTCACGAGACCTGGAAAATCACTCGCGGCGTCTGGAGATGACGAACAAGCAGCTGCTGCTCCGCATCCAGGTAAGCTTCCCTGTGCTCTTCCCCTCCACTCTGCTCCAGCACCGTGCTCACTCCTGTCCCACCAAGGAGACAGGCATGGGCTGTCTTCCCTCTCATGACTGTGGAGTCAACAGGAAACTCATTAGACAAACCAGACATCTGAAGTTCAGGTCACCACAGCGAGTGTTGTTGACCTCTTGGGTCGCCATTTTCCATCCTTCACCTCCTCCTTCACCATGAGCTTCTCAGTCCCTCTGTCTCTGCTACCTCCGTGGATGCCCACATGTGCTGTGTCCCCACACGTGACGTTCTCACCAAAGACCTCCTGTGCTCTGTTGGCAGGAGCTGGAGATGCAGGCTCGTGTGCATGGGCTTCCCACCTCCTCACCCTCCGGCGTCAATGTGGCCGAGCTGGCTCAGCAGATGGTCAAGCAAGAAGCTGGCAGTGATGAGGGGACTCTGGATCCACTGCTGCCACCCCCAGACCCTGAGTCGCAGCCACAGCCAGCGCTGCCTCCACCACCTCAGTCTCCCTTCCACCAGCTGGACTTTACCCACAGCCTGAGCTTCGACGATGGCTCCAGGGGTTTCCCAGACAGCCTGGAGCCTGGCCACAGTGCTTCCTTCCCATCCCTATCCAAGAAGGATCTGGACTTGATGCTGATGCAGGACACCATGCTGCCCCTGGCCTCCGACCCCTTGTTCTCAGCCATGTCCCCGGAAGCCTCCAAGGCCAGCAGTCGCCGGAGCAGCTTCAGCATGGAGGATACAGACATGCTGTGACCAGGAGCTTCGGCACTGGGGGTGAGGACTGGACCTTCAAGTTTGGTTAGTGAAGTTACTTCAAGGGTGCTCTTCTCCTGGGAGGAGCCCATCCTGCCACGCACTTGAATCTACGTAGGAGTATCTTTTCTCTATGCACCGGGGGCCTGGGCTGAGGGCTGGCTGAGCACCGCCGTGTCTTTCGCAAGCTTGGGATTTTTTTTTTTGCCAGGAGGTGGAGTGGACCTTCTTGGCTTGCCGTGGCGTTGGCCTGACTGCAGATTCCCCAGCTGGGGACTCTGGTCTCGGCTGCTTTGCCTTTCAGCAGAAGCCTCCCTGGGAGTGAAGCCCATCCTCAGGGTGCTGGCTGGCAGCCAGAGTGGGCAGGAGCCTTCATGTTCCTGGGAGGAGAGTGATGATGCTCAGAGCTTTTTGGCTGGCTTGCTGCCTCCTCGCTGCCCTGCTCCGGGACACCAGTGCCCCCACAAGGAGTCTTCCTCAGTGGTGGCCTCTGAGCCCTGTGGATGCCTCATGGTGCCAAGTCCTTCACGTTTCCTCCTTCCTCAGAGCACCCACTGTCTCTGTGGGTGGCAGGGCAAGAGGGAGAAGAAAGAGGTGTTAATTGAAGTTAATTCATGGGGCATGTTGTCTGAGTGAGCTGAGTCTGTGGCTACAAATTTGTGACAACATTGAAGGCTTCCAGAACAGCTGGGGGGCTGTTTGGTGCTCCCCACCTTGCTGGAGGGATCTCCCCTTGGGGTTTGGCAGCACCATCCACCCTGAAACCTCGCTGTGCAGTGCCAAGAGACCTTCAGCCTCCTGTGAGATGTTCCCACAGAGGTGCCTCTGCCCTGTAGTGCCAAGCCTCAGTAGGAAGATAAAAGGTCTTCACACTTTTTTGGGGGATACTGGTTAAAAGTGGATTGTCCTGCTCCACCCCTGGGTGTGGAGGTCTATGCTGAGGGCCAGGAGGTGGTTTGTACCTCTGCCAAATCTGAGCCACCACTCTCTGCCTTTGGTTTGTGGGGTTTGATTCTCTCAGTGTCACTAGCTTGTTCCCCACTCAGGACGACTCAGAGATGGGGAGCTCTGCACCATCTCCTGCCTTTTCAGCCCAGCTAGAGGCAGGGAGGGAGATGGACAGGGTGGGAGGATGTTTTATTGACAGAGAAAATACTGGATGAATTTTTTCAGGGAGAGGAGGGAGGGCTGAGGAGTGGGGTGACCCCTTTGCAATTTAGTGCAGTGTCACCCCTGGGGTTGTGGGAGATGTTGCTGATGGGGAGGTCTCTGAAGGGATGTCACTGGGTACAGCTCATCTCTCTAGCAGGGATGTGGGATGTGGGGTTGGGAGCGGAAGGGGAAAGCCCAGGTGAGGAGGGATAAACCTGCCCCATCATGGCTTCGTGGCTTGGTTTGGGTTGGTGAGGTGGGGAACAACTCCAGTTTCCCCCCAGGGAGGTGCCTGTGGGATGTGAGGGTGCAGGGAAGTGGAGAAGGTGGGGAGCAGAGAGGGAGGAGAGAAGGAGTGAGGCTGTCCTGGAGGGCTGGGGCAGGACAGGGGACAGGGAGGGGACGTTGTGCTGTGTGGTTCTGGAGCTTTGTGTTCACGGGGTGGCCTTGGCAGCCCTCCTGCACTGCCGTTAGTGCCTGGAAAGAGAATAATCCCCCTGGAAGGGTGGCAGCACCCTGTCTGCTGCTCGTTTTCCCCTGGCCATGAGTAAACTGTGGTGGATTATTACTATTATTATTTTTTTTTAATCTTCTGGAGGGTTTTTTTGTTTTGTTTTATTTTTCTTTTCTATTTTTAATGCACTGTGCTCTGATTAAAAAATTTTACTACTGTTTTATAAATAAATGTATAAAAAGAATGAACTGGAATGGAAGAAGAATCATTAAAATATATTTATTTACAACATGCTGGAGCTTTGCAGCATTGGGCTGTTTCTTCTTGTCTTGGAGGAGGGAGGGTTTTGAGGGCCACTAAAAGCACCCAGAACTGCCTTCCCCCAGTGATACGTGGGGCATGTATGGCAAGAACATATGGGCAAGAACAACCCCATGTATCAGCAGAAGTTGGGGACCAACCTGNCAGCACAGAGACACAGAGATGATGAAGGGATTGGAGCATCTCCCTTCTGAGGAAAGGCTGAAGGAGCTGGCACTCTTCAGCTTGGAGGAGACTGAGAGGTGACCCCATTAATGTCTATAAATATGTCAAGGGTGGAGTGTCAGGAGGATGGAGCCAGGCTCTTCTCAGTGACCGCCAATGATAGGACTCTGGGCAGTGGGTGCAGCTGGAACACAGGAGGTTCCACAGAAATAAGAAAAAACTTTCCCAGGGTGAGGGTGAGAGAAGAGTGTCCCAGGCTGCCCAGAGAGGGTGTGGGGTCTCCTTCTTTGGAGACATTCAAACCCCACCTGGACACCTTCCTGTGTGACCTGATCTGGGTGTTCCTGCTCCAGCAGGGGATGAGACTAGATGATCTCTTGAGGTCCCTTTCAATCCCTGACATTCTGTGATATCTGAGGGTCTCACTCTCACAGGGGACATAGCTGGGATTTGGGAGGCTGGACTTGGGTTTTTTCCCTTGGGGAGAAGCACCGATGGTCTCAGTGTGGTTTTTAGGTTCCCTCTGGAGTGGACCAGCTGCTTCAGGGAGGTCCCCTCACAGCTGGAACTTGTGAAGTGCTGCCCCATCTGCTGATTGCTTAATTGGAACCAGGCTTAGCCCTCCCTTAATTAATAATAGTCATTATTATGAGTGCAGAGCTGGAAGGAGCTTTGTCTGCCAGGGCTGAGCTGGTGGATGGACTGGGGTAGGTTTGTGGTGACTATGAGTGATGGTGGAACCATCCCAGCAGCTCCTACCTTTCGGACACTGAGATCACCCAGAACTGCCTTCCCCCAGTGATATCTGAAGGTCTCACTCTCACAGGGAACCTGCCTGGGAATTAGGAGGCTGAATTTGGGGTTTTTCCCTCAGGGAGAAGCATCAACCCAAACCCACAAAGTAAAGCCACAGCATCGTGTGGAGCAGGGGGAAAGAATGTCACAGGCTGTGTGTCACTGAAACTGCATGTCATTTGTAGAGGTGAGAGGACAGAGGCCAGGACACCTGTTGGGTGTCACCTAGAGCAGGTGTGAGGATTTTGGGGGGGGGGGTTGTCTCCTTTCCTCGTTGCTGGGGCTGTCTTAGCATCATCCCTGTGTATCCCAGACCCCAAAGTATTCCCACCTCCTGATTGCAGAGGATGGGGACCCTCCTGTCTGGAAAATGCTTATAAATTCTCCTGGCTGAGACCCTGCCTGGCAAAACTGATCACACGCCATGTTTCCAGGCTCTCCCTCTGCTTCCCAGAGTGTGGAATCATATCTGGTCTCCCCCTGTCCCAGCGTGATGGTGTTAAACACACACAGGGATAAAAAAAATAGCATTAAATCTACCTTAAAATAGACACACACAAGGATAAAAAAATACCATAAAGTCTCCCTTAAAATAGACTTCCCAGGATGGAAAATCACAGGAAAACTTTATTAAAAGAAGAAGGGGAAAAAAAAAAAGAGAATGAGGAGGCTGGAGGGAGAGGGAAAGAGTTTCAGACACTTTAAAAAAAAAAAAAAGATCCCGAGTTTGATTTATCAGGGGAGTGTGAGCACTAAATAGAGAACAACGCCTGAAGTGTGAATTATTTCCTATATTAACACAGAGAAAAACTGATAGCCTTTTCATGTCAAGAGAATAGTGTGGAGGGGAGGGAGGGGGGGTGACATTGTTCAATCTCCGGGTTTGCTCACTCTTTATCAGGCTGGAGATCAAAATTTATTCCCAGGATGAGGCCTGCGGCCCGGCTGAGGCCCTAGAGATTTTTAAGGGCCTAATTAAGAAAACAGGATGAAAATGGCGAAATAAGAGGGCAATTTACTTCTTGCAGAATAGGGAGATCAAATCAACTTATGAGCAATTAATGTGCACAAGGAGAGAATAAAGGGATGCCGGGATATGGGAGAGGGCCTCATTTTAATGACATGCTCTGGTGTTGGCGCAGAGGATTACTCTGAAGGTCAGATGGAGATTGAAACGACCTTGCAGATTCTTAACCCTCCTTCCAATTAACAGAACCAACTCAGAAATGCAAAAGACCCTGGCTTGGAGCACTGTCAGCCCTTTATGTTCAGAAGGGAGGGAGGGGAAAAAGAGAAAGGAAAAAGAGAAGAAAAAAAAATTATAAAGGAGAGAGAGAGGACGAAAGGGGGTTTCCTTGGCTTCAACTGCAGCTGCCGGAGATGGGAGTTGGGGCGGGAGGGAGAGAAAAGGCTCTTAATGACAGTCCCTGAGTCACCCACTGCAGGGAAATGGCCGTGTGGGGCTCCA
>VZTY01012500.1:3189-29989 GCA_013400935.1 Turnix velox | reverse complement strand
CACCTCCCTCAGCCAGCCGCTGCCGGAGAGAGCCAGCTCTCTCCCATTGTGCTATCTTTGGGTCCTAAATTAAAATTTATGACATCTTGAAATGAGCAGTGAGGGTAATTTTGCTTCTGAGCGAAGATGCTAATGAGTCCCCTTAATGGCGTGAATAAGGAGTTGACGGGTCGTGTGTCACTTTGCGCAGCCCGTGCTGGTGGTGTAATGGCCACAGTAAGTGTCTGTAATTATACCCTGTCTCGCTGTATTTTGGCAGCCGTTGTGGGAGAGCAGGAGGCTCAGCCACGTACGAGGCTGGGGGGAGGGAGAAGCAAAGGAGGGAAGGGGAAAAAAATAATATCCCATTGCCTCTTTTCCTCCATGCTCTCTGGACTCCTCATCTCTCCATCCCTGTGTCTCCGCACTGGTGGCTTTGCTGGGCTGGGCATTGGTTAGGAGGCAGGTTGGATGTGGGAGAGGGCTCCTGCTTGGATGCTCTCTGGGGCTGCTTAGACCTTGGTGAAATAGCCTGGTGCCCAACCCAGCCAAGTATGTGTTGCCAAAGTGCATAAAATGTGTAGGTGATGCCCAAACCATATGGCTACCAGCTTCCTGAGTGAGCCAGGTTTGCTTTGCTGCCTCTGGAGGAGTTTCACAGTCCCAAGGGGTGTGTGTATTTAACACACCAGGGGCCCAGGGCAAGGACAGGGATGACAAATGCCAGGTCTGTGGATGTGTTGAGGATGGGGTGTTCCATCTCCTTTTCTCCTCTTTAAAACAGAGTGACAAAGCCTCACGTGTAGAGCTGGAGCTGTGGCAGTGTCCCCAAGGCAGGATGGCAAAGCTGAGCACCTGGCACAGCCCTGTAGAAAGACTTGAGTGAAACAGGGTCCTTCTCACCTGCCCCAAGAACACGAGGTCCTGACTCTGCCTAGGGAGCAGACAGGGGGGTTCCCCTCCTATGGCTGACATGGGGAGCCTCCCAGCTATTGATCTCCAGTGCTGTTCTGGTTTTTGCCTCCTTTCCATCTGATCTCATCTAGAAGGGATTGTCATGACCCTGTTTTAGTCCCTTGGGGCTTTTTTTCAGCTCTTCAAAGTACAGCTAAAAGCTTCCCACAGAGAGACAATTAGCGCAGAGGCAAGAAATGGTCTCCTGTTGCTCTCTGGAGTGTCAAACCAGCCGCTGGAGCTCTTCTGCTACAAGGACAGGCTGGGAGCTGGGGCTGCAGAGGCTGGAGAAGAGAAGGCTGAACCTGGAGAGACCTCCCAGTGGCCTCCCAGTGCCTGAAGGGTTTCCAGAAAAGCTGGGGAGGGACTGTTTGCCCGGGCATGGAGACACAGGATGAGGGGTAGTGGTTTGAAACTACAGCAGGGCAGGGTTGGATGAGACATGAGGAAGGATGGTGAGACACTGTTCAATGTTGCCCAGAGAGGTGGTGAAGGCTCCATCCCTGGAGACGTTCAAGGCCAGGCTTGCTGAAGCTCTGGGCAACTTGATCTAGTGCAGGATGTCCCTCTCACTGCAGAGGGTTGGACTAGATGGCCTTGGAAGGTCCCTTCTTAACCCAACACATTCTATGATGCTCCACGCCAGATCCTTTGGGCTCCAGCCTTGTCCCTTGTCCTGGCACAGGGACAATGACTCCAAAAAGCTGAGGCTCAGGCTTAATGGGATGTTGCTTTGCCATTATGGCCTGAGGAGCTGCTGGGAGCTGCCATTTCAGGGACTCATTCTGCAGTCAAGCTCTGTGCATGTGTGTTTGGGACTCAGCAACAAATCCCAAGAGAGAGTTTTTGCTCAACTGCAGATCTCAGAAGATTGAGCATTGCACAAAAAAACCCACAAACCAGCTTTCTGGAGCTTTTTGTCCTCCTGCAGAGATCATTCAGTGCACAACCTTACTCCCAAGCCTCCTCAAGACCGTAAACCCTCCTGTCCATGCCCAGGTTGGTCACATCCTGACAATACTTACTCAGCCAATGGTGTGGTGGGGAGTGACAATGCTGAAAACTGCAGATGTCCATGTGTGTGGCTGTGGGAGAGGGCTCCTGCTTAGATGCTCTCTGGGACTCATTAGTCCTTGGTGAAACAACCTGATGCTCAACCCAGCCAAGTATGCTGTTGCCACAGTGCATAAAATGAGAAGGTGAAACCCAAACCATGTGTCAACCAGCTTCCTGAGTGAACCAGGTTTGCTTTGCTCCCTCTGGAAGAGTTTTTCCAGTCCCAAGGGGGTGTGTGTGTTTTGTGTGTGTCTATTTAACCCGAGAAGGGGCCCAGGGCAAGGACAGGGGTGACAAATGCCAGGTCTGGTGCCTGGTACAGGATGACTCCTGGGGGTACATGGAAGTTGTCTGGGGGTTTGGGATGCCATTTCTCCCTCCCTGCTGCTCTCACAGCACATCAGAGCTCGTGCCCTCTGCCCTCAAGCTGAAAAATAACAAGTGGCTGCCCCTTCTCCTCACATCTGGGGGCCTTCAAGCCCTTGAGCTGCTTGCAGAGGATGATTTACAAACTGCAGAGTTTCCTTGCTTTGCTTGTGTAGGTGGATTTCTGTTTATGCGTCTCTTGAAACCTTGAGAGTTCTCAGCGTATTTTTTTCCTTTCCTCCTCCTGCCTCAGCCCTCACCTTTCCTGCCAGGAGAGATTCCAGGGTGATCCCAAGGCAGGAACACCATGGGTAGCTGTGGGACCCCTTGACCAGGGCTGAGCCCAGACTGAGGGAAATTTTCTCTGTACTGTAGAGACGCTGCTGATGCAGGAGTTGGGGTAGAAATTATTCACCCCTGGTCCCCCCACTCTCCCTTCATGTCTCCTCCTTGCTCTGCCATCTCCAGCCACTGTCTTCAGATCCTCGGGGCTTTTTGGGACCCTTTGCTCTCTCATCTTAGAGGCAGGAGGGTCTGCAGCTTGGTGAAGGGGCATATTTGGGCTCAGCCCCATTGGCCAACAGTGGTCAAAGCTGTCCCTTTTGGGGTGTGAACTGAAGTCCAGCTGCTCTAGTCTTTTCTATCCTGGAAGGACACAGGTTTAGCCCTGGGCACTGTTGTGCTCACAGCCAGGTCATTGTCATCTGCAGAGACAGCAGGGATGATTATGAGGATAAGAGTATTTGAGGACAAAAAACACTCACAGAATATTAGGGATTAGAAGGAACCTCAAGAGTCCCATTCCCCTGTCAGAGCAGGAACACCCAGATCAGGTCACACAGGAAGGTGTCCAGGTGGGGTTTGAATGTCTCCAGAGAAGGAGACCCCACACCCTCTCTGGGCAGCCTGGGACACTTTTCTCTCACCCTCACCCTGACAAAGTTTTTTCTTGCATTTATGTTGAACTTTCTGTGTTCCTGCTTGCACCCACTGCCCTTTGTACACCATTGGATGTCACTGAGAAGATCCGGGCTCCATCCTTCTGACACTCTCCCTTTACATAATGAGGTCACCCCTCATTAACATTGTGGGAGTTGTGTGTTTGTTCTGAAAAGAGCCTGGGAGCTCCTTGGAGAGGCAGAAGATGCCTGCAGGAGAGTCTGGAAATCATGGGGCTGTCCATAGCTGCTTGATGGTGTCTGATGTTGAAGAAAGCCCCAGTGACTCCATGCTCCCAGCACTGAAGTTCAGGATGTGCTGCTGTTACAGCTCTGAGTTGACCAAGCTCAGAGCCTGGGTTATCATGAAAGGAAGGCTTCACCCCCTGCAGCCCCGAGAGATGCTGGAGGCCAACATTGGCTTTATCCCAGTGGGAAGTGAAGTTCTACCACATCAACAGCTCCAGCTGCCTGCAGAATCAACACAAGCACGTGTTGCAGAGACACAGGTTGGTGTTTGAGAGGACACTATCAATAAGAGCAGGGGAGAGAGGGATGGTGAGAAGCGACACCACAGCCACTGAAATATTGAAGTACTCCCATATAAACTGTGCTTTCAAGTATTTTTGACAAGGGTACTAATTAAATCTTAATTGACACCGCACTAATTAGCTTCTTAATTACATGGAACCACATAATTAGCAGCACACTCTGTGCTAATTGTTAATTAGGAAAACCAGGCTTCCCCTTATGCCCCCCCCCCCACAATCCCTCCCCTCTTGTTGTCGCTTTTAACTAAAGAGCCTCTGGTGGGAGAAGAAGAATTGATGTGGGGAAGTGGCTGTGAGATCTGGCCCAGGGGGGCAGCTGTACTCCCAGCACAGGGCACTGGGATGCTGTATGGCTCCAGCTGGGGGTCTGGGCAGGGGGACAGGGATGGGGAGTGTGAGGTGCTGTTGGTGTGAGCAAGCAGGGAGCTCTCTTTATGGTTTATTAACAATGATGTGTCAGTGACGCAGCACAACCCTCCTTCTGGAGCCGGGAAGCCGCACTTCAGCCACTTTCTTGTATTTACATCCAGGACAAGCCAGTGCAGCACTGGGCAGCTGCTGAGGGTGCTGTGACAGCTCCCTCCCCCATGCCAACAGACCAGCTCAACCAGTTCAGTCCATTGTCTCCACCAAGGTCCCAACTCCTGGTGTGCTGCTGCCCTTTCATGGGGTTCCAAAGGACAGATCATGTCAACCTGTTCTGTGCTGGGTTGTGAGACCCCTTGCCCCATGGACATGTTCCCCAAAGAGCTGTTTTTTCCCTTTCTGTCCACTTATTATAGAACCATAGGACTGGAAGGGACCTTCACTGGTCATCCAGTCCAACTCTGTGCAGTGAGCAGGGACATCCTGCACTAGATCAAGTTGCTCAGAGCTTCATAAAGCCTGGCCTTGAATGTCTCCAGGGATGAATGGGGCCTCCACCACCTCTCTGGGCAACCTGGGCCAGCACCCTCATGGGGAAGGACTTCCTCCTCATGTCTCATCTAACCCTGCCCTAGTCTAGCTTCACACCACTGCCCCTCATCCTTTGTCTCCATGCCCTGGCAAACAGCCCCTCCCCAGCTTTCCTGGAGCCCCTTCAGGCACTGGGGGGTGTTGTGAGGCCTCCCCAGGTGCCTTCTCTTCTCCAGCCTCAACAGCCCCAGCTCTCTAAGCCTGTTCTCACAGCAGAGGAGTTCCAGCCTTCTTACTTTCTCTATTCCTTTGTTTTTTCTGATTTTCCTTCCTTGCTTCATCCCTACTGTCAGACAGTAGGAGCATCTCATCATCAGGGCAGCAAAGCTTTCTCTGATACGGATCCTTCTCAGCCTCAAGCCCACCTGGGGTTGATTTTGGCCA
Organism: Turnix velox; assembly: GCA_013400935.1. NCBI lineage: Eukaryota > Metazoa > Chordata > Aves > Charadriiformes > Turnicidae > Turnix > Turnix velox. Next base: position 24,804 of record VZTY01012500.1, on the reverse strand, counting down.
CTTGGTTTGCACACCAACAACAGCTGAGGTGAATGGCTGAGGGTCCATTCCTGAAATGGGCTTGCCAGGGGGGTTGCAGGTATGGACCTGGCTGGATGCTCTTGAGAACTGCCATAGCTTTGCTTCCAGGGTGAGTTCTAGTATTTCAGGTGTGTGCAATGGGTGTCTCAGGGGGTTCATGCCAATGTTAGCTTGACATCATATCTGAATTCAAAAAGGTTTAACCCTGGGTTTAGCAGAGAAATTGCTCTGGATCTGGCCATGTTTCTGCCGTGGAGGACTCCTGCATCCCAGCCCCTGCACTGCACTGCACTGTGCACCAACTCATCCACTGTGTCTGCACCTCAAATTCCTCGCATCCCACCTGCTACCTTGTCCACAGGTTAGTTCCCTGGACCACTGCACACTCTGCCCACCATCACTACCTCCTCCGCATCTTCCAACCCCAACAGCAGCCTTGTCACCCTGGCTAGGACATCCCTGTAGCAGGAGCAAGTCAAAACCCTGAGGCTGAATTTCCTGTGGATCTCTCCATCTTTACTTTCAAATCTTTAAAACATTACTTTTTTTTCTTTTTTTCCCAAAAATATAAAGAGGTGACTTAGCAGCTGCTGTGGAGTTTGTCTTCCCCCAGAGCCCAAGGGAACAGTGGTGCAGCTGGGAGTTTGCAGCCCCCAGTTTATGGGGAAAGAGATGGAGGGGAAAAGAAAATATCTGTATTTTCACCAGGGGGAAAAGAGGAGGAAAAGAAAAGGGAAAAAAAAAATGAAGAGGTGAGAAAACTGTTCACATTTGACAAATCTTTCTAATTAGGGGCCAATTATGTCCTCAGATTCCTAATTGGGATTCCGGCAGGTTTTCAGGCTTGTAGGGTAATTACAGGCTCGTAATTCTATTAAGATGGAAATTTGGGAGAAATACCTTATCATAACATTTAGATTTTGCCATCTGTGTTGATAGACTGTGTTTCAGGCAGGAAGGGGGTGCTCTTAGTGCCCAGTCCTCAGCTGGAGCTGGGTGGCATCACCGTGGGCAGAGCCTGGCTCTCAGGGACAAAAGCCATGGTGGAGGTGTCCCAGCATTTTCTGGGTCCTTGGGGGCTTGTTGGGGTCCTTTGGGTGCTGAGAAAGTGGGTTAAAGTGGAGATCTCTAGTGTTCTGCTGAGACAGGAGGGATGGACGCTCTGTGTTACATCCCATGTCCTCTCTGAGCATTGCCACAGTGTTTCTAACCAGAAATACCCATGGTGATTGCTCTCCATCTTCCTCCTGACCTCAAGAAAGAAGGAGCCTCTAAGCAGCCCTGGTTTCCATTTGCACCAACCTTCATCTGGGTACAGAAGAAAGTAGGAGGTGAAAAATGGGGATAATGTCCCTTTTGAAGCACTCAGAAAGCCTCAAGGGGCTCAGATCATCCACAAATCTCTGAGGATGGGGCTTCCAGGGATGTGCCATGGGGAGGAGCTGGCCCCACATGTTGGCACATCTGTTTGTGATCTGGCAACTAAAATTAGAAGGGAGGGAGAAAATAAAACTTGGGCTCTGAGGAAGTGGTGTGGGTCACACAGAATATCAGAGATTGGAAGGGGGCTGAAAAGATCTTCCAGTCCCATCCTCCTGCCAGAGAAGGAACACTCAGATCAGGTCACTCAGGAACTTGTCCACATGGGCTTTGAATGTCTCCAGAAAAGGAGACCCCACAACCTCTCTGGACAGCCTGTTCCAGTGTTCTGAGGGTGCCCCAGGGACCATCAGAGTGCTTTGTTTGACTCCAGCCAGTTCTGTGGACCATCACAAAGCAGGGTGAGATTTCCAGCCCCTTGCCCTATCAATGTCTGGAGGGAAACCTCATTAATGAAAAGAAAAATAAGGTACTGATATATTTTGTTTCACCAATGGATTTTTTTCCCTCTTTTCATTGTTTATATTTTTCACAGAAGCTGTTTGATGTGACTCAGGTTGAAAAGTCATCAGATTTTGTCTAACCCTTTAGTGGCCAGGGGGACCCCAGGGGCCTCTGTCTACCTTGGTGCAGGGCTCTGAGCACCAATCCCCCCCACCATGACCCCACAGCAACCCATGCCTCTGACAGGGAGATGTTTCCAGTGAAGCCTCATTATGAGCAGCCTCAAGTCCCCAATAAATCTCAAAAATCCTGCCTGGACACAGTTTCTCAGGAGGAAATTCTCCTTCTTTTCCCCAAGCCTGGGTGTGTGGGTGGCAATGCACTTGTCCTGTGGCAGGGACATTCCTGTCCCCAGCCCCTGTGGAGGCCATATGCACACAGCTGTAATTTGGTTTTCCCTGAATGGCTAAGGCTAATTCTTTATTTATGAATTTATGAATTTATTTATTTATTTCTTCTTGGCTAATGAAAGCAGATGTGGGTAATTATTTTAATCTGCATTCCTGGGTGGGAATTGCAGGTTCTTCTGGATCTACAAATTTATAATAACATAAAAAAGAAAAAAAAAAAAAAAAAAGGAAAAGAAGAAAACCCTCCTCTCCCTAAGAGTCTCTCTGCCTTTGATCTTTTGTGTGAGGCCTCTTATCAAGCCGGGAGTAGGTTTACATGCTGGAAGATAGGGGGAATAATACCCAGCGGAGATAAAGCTGCAGCCCCAGCTCTCCTTTGTGTGGAGAATTTGATAGTAGTGGGAAAAATGTTTACTGGGAGACTTTGGGTGAGAATTAGTCCCCGGCACAGCTGAGAGAAAAATAATTGCTTTGCATGATAATTAAAGGGTGGTGCAGCTCAGAGCCAGCCCCTGGATAGGGTGGGAGGAAAGCTGGGATGTGCCTCAGCTTCACTGGTGGGATGGCAGAAGCCAAAGTGCATGTGTAGAGGACAAGTCAGGGGACAAAGGAACAAGGTTTTTTCTTTTATACTTGGAGATACGGGCAAAAGAAGAACCTGATAGAGAATTTTTTTTCCCCATCTTACTACTTTTATTCAAGGTGATGGGATGGTAGAGGCCAAGGCCTCCACTGAGAAATTGTCTCAGAAATTTCCTACCGAGAAACTGTGTTCAGGCAGGATTTTCAAGATTTGTTGGGGATTTGAGGCTGCTCATAATAAGGTGTCTCTGGGAACATCTCCCTGTCATAGGCATGGGTTGCTGTGGGGACATGGAGGGGGGGGGCTCAGAGCCCTGGCACCCTGCACCCAGGCAGACAGAGCCCCCCCACCCCAGGGGTCCCCTGGCCACTAAAGGGTCAGACAAACTCTGACCATTTGTAAACTTGAGTCACATCAAACAGCTTCTGTGAAAAATATATCAGTGAAATGAGGAAAAGAAATTCACTGAATATCAGGGATTGGAAGGGACCTCAAGAGATCAGGAGACATGGGAACACCCAGATCAGGTCACACAGGAATTCATCCAGAAGGGTTTTGAATGAATCTAGAGAAGGAAACTCCACAACCTCTCTGGGCAGTCTGTTCCAGTGTTCTGTTACCCTCCCCGTGAAAAAGTTTTTTTCTTACATTTCTCTGGATCCTTCTATGTTCCAGCTTGTACCCATTTCCTCTTGTCATATCGTTGGAGGTCACTGAGAAGATCCTGGCTCCATCCTCCTGACACTCACCCTTTCCATATTTATAAACATTAATGAGGTCCCCCCTAAGTCTCCTCCTTTGATGAAACAAAATATATCAGTGCCTTATTTTTTTTTAAAATAATGTGGTTTCTCTCCAAACTTGGATAGGGGAAGGCATTGGAAATCTCACCCTACTTTGTGATAATCCACAGAACTGGCTGAAATTAAACAAAGCACTCTGATGGTGGAAGCCAAGGCCACCACCAGCCCTGGGAGGGACACAGCAAATCCCCTTAGGGATGGCCTGAGGTGGTGGGTACTAAAGTATGAAGCTGATTAAGTGGGATGAGTTTGGGAATGTCAGAACCCTGTTATTGAATAAAACATCCCTTGGGTGCTATGAAGGTTTTGGCACTGTCACCAACCTCAGCTGAGGAGCTGGAGCACTATGGTGCAGCCCCAGCAGCTCCAGAGCATCATCCAGAGGGGAAGGGGGAGACACCAGGCATGAAAAATCTGCTGCAATTCCACCTTCTCCTCCACAAGGAGTTTCCCAGCTCTTACAGGTGCTGGGGAGGAATTTCCCAACAGCTTTTAGGCATCTCCAGACGTCCCTCCTCTGCTGAGCAAGGACACAGCTCCCTCCTGGGGACACAGCAGAGGAAACACACACCTCCAGGACCCCAAGGGTCACCCAGGAGCAGCCCCCGCTGCCAGCCGCTGTGTAATTGCTTTCCTATTAATCTAGCTTTTTATTATTATTATTATTGTTATTATTATTAAACATCTCTCTTCTCCCAAATCATCTTGGAGCCATGGCGAGGTCCCTGGTAATAGCTCCATAAATTTCAGCCATAAAAAGTAATGGAGGGAGACAAATGAGATAATTAGGAATAAATCTTGGCGAGGTCTCTATTCATCAACATCCCCCAGAACTGGCCAATATTCCAAATCATTAGCAAAGCCCGTAATTAACAAAGAGCCAAGTCTTCCAATGTTAATAAAGCTCAACTCTATATTATCAGGTAGCGGCTGACGAATCAGCCCTGTTAATATTATGGCCTTTGTTAAGGATCTTCTTTCTTCCTCTCTCTCTTTTTTTAAAGCTAAAAACCCCGTGTCATTTTTTTTTCCTCTTCTGCTAAATTTTAATTAGATTTTGCATGTGCATCTGTAGAGGGCAAGTGAGGGGACAAAGGGACAGAGGTTCTTCTTTTATACTTGGGGATATGGGCAAAAGAACAACCTGACAGAGAATTTTTTTTCCCATCTAACTGCTTTTATTCTTTTCTCCACACCTTTGCATTCTTCTGCAGGAGAAACCCCCAAAGCTGGTACCAGTTAAGAGCCAACTTGTGTTTATTCCTCCCCTTTCCCTAGAGAAAGCCTTGGAATTTCTGGGTGTGCAGATAGACAGTGCCACCTCAACTCTGCTGAGCTGCCACCCCTGGGCCAGCATTAGCCCTGGCACCTCCTGGTTCATCTGGGTTGAAAGCAGAAGGGTTTGGACAAAGAGCAGAGTGAATGCAGTGATTGCCTGTTCCCCTGACTTGGCTTGTGAAATTGTCTGCTTTCTGGGAAAAAGTTTGTCTGTTCCTTGCCCACCTGGGCTCACCTACCTGCCACCATCACAGCCTCCATCACAACCCTGCCATTAGATGTCCAGATAACTTTAAAATGCATCTTCAGGTGGGAATAGCTGCTTATGAAACCAGTTGTATTTGCTCTGCCTTCTGAAGCATTGAAGAGCAGGTAAGGATTGCTTGTAGGCTCAGGATCAGACCAAACCAGTTCTTAGAGAGATATGAAGGCCAGGTTGGATGGGGCTTTGGGCAGGGGGGCTGAAGCTAGATGGTCTTTGAGATCCCTTCCAACTCCACACATTCTAAGAGGACGAGGGAGCAGGAGATGCTGACGAAGGCTGGCAGCTCCCACCTTTCTTCCAGATGTTCCAGTTGCCCCTGGATTCCAGGTGCTGCACAAGCACATGGTGTGTCACTGTCACAGATTTCTGTTTCTTTCCCCAATTCAGGGTCCAATTCTCTGCTCTCTGAGCTACTGGAGGGATGGTTCCAGTTTGTGCCACACTGAGCCTGGCAGCTCAGGAGAGAGCAGTGAGTGCTGACCCCCAGGGAACCTGCCCAGCATTGGACCACGTTTGTGTTGTCACCTCACCATCCAGAGAGGCTGCAGAAGTCCTTCCTGAAGCTTCACTGTAAGCTGAGTCCAACAAAGGAGGATGAAGCTGCTGTTAGACATCCTTTGGCATCACATACAGGAACTGGGGAACACCCTGCACTAGCTTTAAGGAAGGGGAGGGCAAGGCTCTGTGAGGGGCTTCAACTCTTCCACAGAGCAGCTTTCTGAGCCTTCCATTGCCTTTTGCCATCCCACAAGGGAGGGTGGTGGCCATTGGAGAAGCCACTTCATGCTGCCTCAGAGCCATGCAGGACAACAGGCAGAGAAACCTGGTCTGTTGCTCAACAGAGTTGTCTGCAGGGTGGGGGGAGTAGAATGCCCCAAATTTGGCTTCTCCATCATCTGTTAGGGGATCCCTGAGGTGTCCTCCACAGGATAGGAAAAAAGGAAAAAAGAGTGGTGAGATGCCATGTGCTCTTTAGGAGTTCCCTGCATCTGGGCAAGGGGGTTTTATTAAGTGAGAACTTATCATGGACATTGTGGGGCTTTTTTTGTACTTTGTGCACCACTGTGGTGATAGGATATTTCATTATGTTCCTGTCATGTGCAAATTTTTATGGTGCTATATTGAACCATCGCTAATAAAAACCTTTATTGAACACAAAATCATTTAGACAATGAAAAACCTTTATTAAAAGTAACTCAATATAAACATAAAATGGAGGGGACATAAAATCCAACCTGAAACAGTGTAAACTTTATGAGACATTGCAGCTGGGGATGTGTCATGGAAGCTCAGCACACACTGAGCAGAGCCAACCAAAGGGGCACCAAGTGAAGACAATCACAGCTTGCACCACAGTCTTCATGGCCAGTGGGTCCCTGACTGTGACTGTTTCTGTAGGACATCAAGTGGGATCAGAGCAGATGTATCTGGGTCTGTCAATTGTAGAATCAGCTGGGTTGGAAGGGCCCTTCAGAGGCCATGCAGTCCAACCCCCTGTAGTGAGCAGGGATATCCTGCACTAGATCAGGTTGCTCAGAGCCTCAGCAAACCTGAGCGAGCCTGGCTTTGGATGTCTCCAGGGATGGGGCCTCCACCACCTCTTTGGGCAGCCTGGGCCAGTGTCTCACCCTCCTCATGGGGGAGAACTTCCTTATGTCTCATCTAACCCTGCCCTGCTCTAGTTTCAACCCCCTACCCCTCATCCTATTGCTCCTTAACCCGGCAAATAGCCCCTTCCCAACTTTCCTGAGACCCAAGTGGTGGGTTGATGAAGGGTGTCCATAACCATCCTGAGAGGACAGATCTAGAGGGGCTTATGGGCAGGATGGAGGCACACTAACCCCAGATGTGTCACTGGGGGACTAAGCCAGGCTGCATCCTATCAGCCATCCTAGTCTCTCTTAAGCAGAAAAATAACTAAGGGACTATGGCACAACACCCACGTACAAGTTGTCAGCTTCCTTTCCACCACAGCCAACTGTTTGCTCTCACTGAGGACACCAAGGGACTGCTGTGAAGGGATGGAGATGCAGAGAGGTTTTCCCCCACCTCAGCCCCACTGCCATCCCTGCACAGCCTGGGATCCTAGGGCGTCAGAGGGGTGCTGTGCCAGACACGTGGATATTTGCAATCCAGACTGGTTGGAGAGAAAAGAGGATTTTCTTTGCCACTCGACACTTGAAATGAGATTGGACTCCTCTTCATCATGAGTAAATGGGATAAAAAGATAAGTGGAGTCCCAAATACCCATTGCCTTGAAAGCAACCCTGGGATTGAGATGGTTGGCAGAAAGAACCCATGGGCAGGGCTGAGAGAGGCACTTGGGAACCTCTGGCTTTTCCAGAGGCTACAAGTTTTCAGGGAAGAGCAGGGACAAGGGCCTGGCTGATAAGGAAAAGCTGTTCAGTCCAAAAAGGACTTCAGGCAGAAAGAGGAGGGTTCAACCCTAAAATGACAGGAGCCAACTGCCTTTTTGGCACAAAAAGACATCAGAAAACACAAGGGGAACTTCAGCTTCTCCACTTTCCCATCACCATCCTGGGCTTATCATTGGGTTTTATTGGGGGAAAAGAGCATGAGCTAACCTTGGCCATCCACTGCAGAGCCTGTCCCACAGCAAAGGGACCCTCCCTCAACAAGAGCCTTTAATCCCCCTGCCCATGTGCAGGTGAGTCCACATCACTGCCCCTTCACCAGCTGATTTGCTGCTGGGAGATTTCTTCTTCCATCTCCATCACCCATGGCTAGAACTGAGCTGGTTCCCAGTCCCCTTCACTTTGCAGCAAAACCCGTCTCAGCCCACAGGACCCCCATTTTGGTGGGTGTCACCACAACAGCAGTGGCAGTGGGTGGGTGAGTGTCCCCAGAGCAGTCACAGCCAAGTGGTGCAGCCTCTGATGTCTCTTTTAATCTCTTACAATGATTTTTTCTTTTTTTTCTGATTAGATTTCTTCTTAGGTTAGAAACTGCTTCGGAGTAGAAACTGCTTCAGATCAAGTTGTGTAAAATCTTCATTAATGCAGCGGGGTGTCTCTGGATGGCAGCAGGAGGTGCTTCTGCAAGAAAAGTGGGGAATTTGTATTTTGGTTTTCTACTTGAGGAACCAACCAGAGGCACAAGGACCGACCACTGCCTGTTGGCCAACTGGGCCCAGTGCAAGCGTGGTGGGCAGTCTGGTCTTCACTAGAGGGCAGCATCATGCCAATAAAATTCCCTTGGATCTCTGCGATTTTGGATTAGCCAGGTGAACTTCACACCTTGTGCAACCTGGCATCGAAAGGCACCACCAGGTTAGGAAAGGGCTTCTCTCTGGCAGGGGAATGGCCACCTGCTGCTGCCGAGTGGTCCAGATGGATGCAAGCAGCAGCTTTGGGATGCAAAGGATGTTTTAAAGCTCAGGAGGGACCTCAGGGGACAACGTGCCCAGGGCTTGTGCACACCAGCTCCTCTGGAGTGTGAGACGGAGCCGATTGCTTTCAACATCTGCAAGATGTTTAGATGAGACATTAGAAATTCTTCATGAGGATGCTGAAACACTGGCCCATGTTGCCCAGAGAGGTGGTGGATGCCCCAATCCTGGAGACATCAAAGGCCGGGCTTGCTGAGACTCTGAGCAATCTGATCTAGTGCAGGTGTCCCTGTCCCTGCAGGGTAGTGTGTGCTTGCAGTCCAGAAGCCAAACTAGTCTTGTGCTGCATCAAGAGAAGTGAGGCCAGCAGGTCAGGAATTTTATCCCTCCACTTTGCTCTGGTGAGACCCCAACTGGAGTTACTGTGTCCAGTTCTGGAGCCCTCAACGTAAGAAGCACATAGAGCTGTTGGAGTGGGTCCAGAGGAGGCCATGAAGACGATGAGAGGGCTGGAGCACCTCCCTTCTGAGGACAGGCTGAAGGAGTTCGGGTTGTTGAGCCTGGAGAAGAGAAGGCTCAGGGGGGACCTCAGAGGGGCTTCTCAATACTAAAGGCTGAGGTAGATCTTTTGAATAGGGTCCAGGATGACAAGACTAGAAGTAATGAATGCAATTTGAAGAGGGGAGATTTATGCTGGAGAAGTTCGTTGCTGTGAGGGTGGTGAGACAGTGGAAGAGGTTGCCCAGAGAGGCTGTGGATGCCCCCTCAATCCCTGGAGGTGTTTAAGGCCAGGCTGGATGAGGCACTGAGCAACCTGGTGTAGTGGGAGGTGTCCCTGCCCAAGGCTGGGGATTGGAAATTTAAGGTGATCTTTAAGGTTCCTTCCAACCCAAACTATTCTATGGCTCTATGATTCTAGATGGCTTTTGAAGGTCCCTTCCAACTCCATGATTCTGTGATTCTGAGCTATTTCTGCAACTTCACTGCCCAGCTGGTGTGTGGTGAGGGGAGAGCAGTGTGATGAGGCTGAGCCCCAGCAGAAAGGCTGTGACAGCTCCTGGGATTTGCTTTATAAAGGTCTCTGGGAGGTGGCAGAAAACAGGCAGGAGGTTTGAAGGACCATCACCAGCACAGTTCCCAAGCATGGCACACATTATTACATCTCTCTGCCTGCTGCCAGAATTCTGAGTGAAATAAAAGATGATCTTTGTGGTCCTTTCCAACCCAAACCATTCTAATAACTAAGCCAATCACGTTAGATTCTTATCTCTGCTTTGCAACAGGGGTATCAAAGAAGAGATATAAAGGCAGAGCCACCCAGCAATGCTGCAGGCTCCACACACTTCAAGACTTTAATAAAAAAATCCTTCTTTGCCCATTGCTACGGAACAAGCTCAGGCACTAACGAGCTTGGAAATCAATGGGGCTTGGGTGGAAATGGAGCTTGGACCTGCTGGGAGCCACCAGCAGCCCTCCAGCATCAGCAAATAATTAACACCAAATGGCTCCTGGCTGGTGGAGGGGGCTGCTGAGCCCCAGCAAGGGGAGGAGAAGGTTCAGTTTTCCACAGGAAACCCAGCCCTGGCACAGGGCATCCTGGTGTTGAGGGGAAACCCACCCAAGCAAATAAAAGCCAGGGTCTGCTCTCTGTCCAGAGACTGCAACAACAGCACATTGCAGATAGAACTGGGGATGGTGCAGGAAAAAAAAGTATACAAGTAAATGAGTACATTAAAATATGTGTGTGTGTATTATGTAGGTGTATGTTTCTAAGTATATGTGTATATGTGTGTATATGTACATATCATAGAATCACAGAGTTGGAAGGGACCTTCAAAAGTCATACAGTCCATCCCCATGGAGTGACAGGGACATCCTGCACTAGATCAGGTTGCTCAGAGCCTCAGCAAGCCTGGCCTTGGATGTCTCCAGGCATTGATGGAGTCTCCACCACCTCTCTGGACAACCTGAGCCAGTGTGTCACCCACACTCATAGGCAAGAACATCTTCCTCATGTCTCATCTAACCCTGCCCTGCTTTAGTTTTAAACTACTGTCCCTCATCCTGTGTCTCCATGCCCTGGCAAACAGCCCCTTCCTGGCTTTCCTGGAGTCCCTTCAGGCACTGAGAGTCCACTGTGAGGTTTCCCCAGGTGCAGCCTTCTCTTCTCCAGCCTCAACAGCCCCAGCTCTATCAGCTTGTTCTCACAGCAGAGGTAGCTCCAGCTCCTGATCATCCCTTTGTCCTCTTCTGGCCCCTCTCCAACAGCTTCATGTGTACACATACATTAGACACACGGTACAGTCTCACACGGGAAATAAGAGCACTGGGGTTACCTCCACGTGCCACCACAGTAGAAGGGAAGCAGGGTGGAGGAGAACCCACATGAGGCCCAGCACATAAATAGGGGTGAGTTAGAGCCTGGGAGGTGGGCAGTTTCTGTCCATCACACACGTGTGTGCAGAGGGAGCCAACTTTCCCCACAACCTGCCCCAGCCAGGGACGAGGCTTCGTTCTTCAAAGCGAAACGGTGTCGCTTCTTTCACTCTATAACTCACCCAGGCCATTGGGTGCATTTTCTGTGTGGGGTTAAATGTAGGGCTGAATTTTCCTCCCAAAATACTCCCGTTAATGGCTTTCAAATGTTGGCAGCCCCGGTGGGTGCACACACACGTGTGTGTGTGTTGGCTGCCAGCTCTGTCTCACACACAGCAAACTCCCCAGCTCCCAGATATTTAAGCTCACGCCGTCTCCTCTCCGGTTTCAGCCCCCTTTTTAAAGAAAACAACTCCCCCCGACTGCAGCAGGAAACCTCTGTTTGGGTTTATGAGGCACCTCTTCCTGACGAGCAGCATGGAAAAAGTTCTGCTTGCTCTGCAAAGGTATCCCTGTGCTGGACACGCAGCAAGGACTCTCAGCATCATGCACTGGCCCTTGGCATCATGTGCTCTTCCTCAGCAATATGCAACTAACCCTCAGCAACACACACGAGCCCTCTGCATAATGACCTAGTCCTAAGCATTGTGTACTAGCCTTCAGTGTCACACACTAGCCCTCAGCATCATGTCCTAGCGCTCACTAGTCCCTTCCAGTCCCTGGCATTCTGTGAGTCTTCGTGATTCTTTGAAGTTTCCTGTTCCAGACCCCTGCTCTGCAGGCACAGAGGACCCAGCTCCCAGCACTAAGCTCAAAGGTAGGAGCCAAGTAGGTGTCATTAAACCTGGTAATGGTGATGCTAGGCCAGGATCTGGCCTTCCCAAGCCTCAGCCTGAGGCATCTATGTCTTTGCTGGGCAGCCAGACCACACACTGAGCCCACAGCAGCCCCTCTGAAATGATTATTTCTCCTACTTGTTTTCCTGATGACTCCAGTGCTGGAAAAGTCATCTTCTCCTCACACCATCTGATGGACCAGCTCCTTCCAGTCCCCGGCTCTGCCTTGAGCCCTGGTGCTGAGCTGGTAATGGTGACACTAGGATGGGCGAGAAGGACATTGAGCTGTTGGAGCAGGTCCAGAGGAGGCCATGAGGATGATGAGAGGGCTGGAGCACCTCCCTTCTGAGGACAGGATGAAGGACTTTGGATTATTGTGCCTGGAGAGAGAAGGCTCAGGAGGGAACTTAGAGGAGCTTCTCAATACCCCGTTCAGGGGGGTACAGAAAGGCTGGGGAAGGACTTTTGAATAGGGTCCAGGATGGCAGGACTAGGAGTAATGGATGCAAACTGGAAGAGGGGAGACTTGGACTGGAGAGAAGAAAGAAGTTCTTTGCTGTGAGGGTGGTGAGACACTGGAAGAGGTTGCCCAGAGAGGCTGTGGATGCCCCCTCAATCCCTGGAGGTGTTTAAGGCCAGGCTGGATGAGGCACTGAGCATCCTGGTGTAGTGGGAGGGGTCCCTGCCCACGGCAGGGTGGTGGGAACTGGATGGTCGTGAAGGTCCCGTCCAACCCAAACCATTCTATGGGATCAGGCAAGGAAAAGTCCCTCTAGGGTCTGCTCTGTGTCCACTGTGCTTCTACCTCATGTCTCTGGCTTTGGGCAGGATGATGAGGAAGTTGCACTAAATCACAAAGCAGTCCCTGGATATATGTGCCTATGAGTGCACATGTGTATGTGACCCCTGGTCCATGAGTCCAGCTCTGTGGCACATCCTGGCTTTGTCCCTTGTTGTGTCCCTTTGGGTCTCAGTGTTTTTTTGGGGATTTCAAAGGCTTCTCCTGCCCTTCCCGCCCAGCTCTCTGGCAGTGCCTAAGGGTGAGAACCTGTCTGGGCTGCTTCAATCCTCCCTGGGCACCTAGGAGAGGGTTAACACAAGCTCTTCTACATTTTCCTTCTCCAACTTGGTAGCAAGGCAGGAGGTGGGGATATATGGTCCCCGTTTGGGTCTCAGCCCGCGGGGCTGGCGGGAGGAGCTGTTGCTCTCAGGCAGATTGCTCTTTGGCAGCAGAACTCTCCAGCCGCTGCCAGTTCTGCACTGCTTCAGCTATGGCTGAGCTCAGACAGCTTCTGCAGCCCCCCCTTCCCTTGAGACACCAGAACTTTCACTGTAATCTCTGCTGGCGACAGTCCCTCCTCCCGTTCTCCCCAACCCAGCTCCTGCCAAGCTCTTGCTGTGAGAAGCAAAGGGACTGGAGGGGGTGGGCAGTGTGTGGGTCCCCACAAGCAGGGGACAGGCAGATCTGATCCTCCCCAGCATGTCAGGGATGCACACAGCATGGGGACAACCCACAGTAACAGCAAACACAGGGTTTCGGCAGCCACCAAACCTTCCCTGCATCCTGCCTGAGAGCATCTCCACTGGCCAGGGCAGTACCTCTGGGCAGTCTGTCTATTTCTGCCTTCCTTCACCCAGCTGCCCTTTGGGCAGAAGGCTGATGGAGTCCAAAATACCTTGAAGCCACCTTGCTGTGAAATCCTACCTTGCCTCCAAGAACCTCCTACCTCTAGAACACCAAGGGACCCAAACTGGCTGCATATTTTTTCATTCAGCAGATGCTCACGTTTCTGGCAGGTTCAAGATCAAAGAAATAAGCTCAGACCAGATACTGCTGGACGCCAAGGAAGGGGAAAAAGTGATGCTGCTGGGCCTGTGGCCTCAAGCTGGTTTTCTGGGGGAAGGCTGAAAGTGAGGAGAGGAGCTGGTGGACCCAAAACGTTAATTCCTTCCAGCTGTTGTCAGTCTGGCAGGTTCTCAAAGGAAGTTTAATAGACTGCAGCCGTCTCCCTTCTCCCCCCATTGCCTCCCCAGCACAACCTGGGATTACATGAGCTGCTGTCTCTTCCAAAGACCTAGTTTTATTTTTTACTCCTTTGGCTCTGAAAGTGTTTTCTTGAGTGTGTATATGTGTGTGTGTGTATGTGTATCTCTGCACGCACGCATGTGTATGTGTGATGCCTTTCTCTCATCCCTTCTCCTCAACAAAAACTACCCCTGGGATTGTGTTGGATTAGAAGGGACCATTGTGGTGGCATTGGGCTGGGGCAGGAGCAGAGGACAACACCAGCAGTGAGGAGGAGGAGGCGACAGCTTCATGGGCCTCCTTGCTGGGAGTGCACCCCAGCCCACCATGTGAACTGGGAGGAAACAGGATGAAGAAAGTATTTGGAGTGGAAAACGAATTTTAAAAAAACCCTCTTGCTTGCTTTATTGATTGTGATTTCAGACAGAAATAGCTCAGGCTGTTGGAGCCAGCCCCATTGAAGGAGCCAGAGCTGCTGGGGTGTGGGGCTGCATCCTCCTGCAGGACATGGAGAAAGAGAGAGCCCAGAAACCTCAGGGCAATGGGGTGAGCCAGCCCTGATGCAGGAGCGTTTCTCACCTGCTGGCCATGGCTTCTGCATAGTTTCCAAGCCTTGTGTTTAATTTCCAGCCCTTGCACCTCAATGCACATTGGCTGCATCTCCAGACGGGTTCAGCAAGGGGGTCCAGCAGCACAGCACAGGAGTGCTGGGTCCTGGCAGTCTCTTGGGGATTAGACAAGAAGGTCCCATCATTAACACACCTGATGCCCAACATGTAGAAAATCACCAGCAGAGGGTATGGGATGGGCAGCACCCGCTGGGATGGTGCATCCCAAAGAGGCAGATGTGTGTTACTTTGGGGGGACTCTGCTATTAAGCTGCTCTAAAAGCAGTGACTATTTCAGGTGACTGAGCTATCCTTGAATTTTAGCCCATTTCATTGAATTCCTTCACTTGAGACACCAAGAAAGGGGCTGAGAAGGAGGGTAGGTAAGCCTTGGGTGCCCAGCACAGCCAGTATCCGAGGCACGATGGCTCCAAGAGGCTTCTGAGGGAACCATAAAACCCAGGAGCTGGCAGGAGAGTAATCAGATAAAACTGAGCACATCTGCTGGTAATTAAATCATAGGCAGGAAGGTTTAACTCTTGCTCCCCTGGTGAGTTGCAAGGTCAACTGATGCAGCATCAGTTTGCATCCAGGAGGTGGCTTGAACTTTGCTTTATGAGTCCATTCCAGAATGTGGGTTGCTTTCCTTCAGCATTCTCTGCTCTGATCCATCATTCCCACATCCCAGAAGCAAGATTTTCAGGAGCACCCAGGATGTGGACAGGGAAGCCAGCACTGCTCTGGGCACCAAATGTGTCCCAGGGTCGGGGTAGGGGCTGAAAGGAATCTGTCTTTATCTCCTGCAATGCCCAGCCCTGAAGAGCCAGGGGAGAAGGTGGGACCTGTTGGAGGGTGGGTTTGCAGAGCACTGCCTTGTAGGGCTCAGCTGCAATTTTTTGGGCAACCCTGCACTAGCAACTGCTATTTTATTTGCATTTTTTTTAGACAGCCTTCACTAAAGTAGCCTTGTGTGCATGAGTATCACATGCATTCAGCAGTACATCATGAGGGTTCTGCTCTCATTCTCCCAGCTTTGCTTTGCCCATGAGTTTCAAGCCACTGTGGGTGGACTGAGCAGCTCAGCAGGGACTTGCTTCCTTGAGAGCATCATTAGAAAGGGCTGGAGCAAAGGGAAGGAGAAGGTAAGGGTGACTGGGGAGAGTGCCACCCCCTTCCCACATCAGGACACAGGCATGCACAGCCTGGCCAGCCCACAGGGCCCTCCTGCTCTGGGGGAATCTGTTCCCCATTAAGCAGCTGCAGCAGTGCTGGTTACTGCTGTGGGCAGGGAGAGCAGCCCTGCCAGAACCAACCTCCCTAATTAGCACCACAAGGGAGGCCAGGCTGGGGAAGGCCAGCACCTCCCTCCCTCTTTGCCAAGGATGCAAAGGGGTTTGTAGCAGAGCCTCAGCCAGAGCCTGTGGAAAAGCTCCCACCGAGAGCTGGAAAAGGCCCCGTTCCTGTCTGTCCTGGTGTGTGTGTGTGGGGAATAACGTAAATTTTCCTTTCTACCCCTACTCTGGGGGTCAACCCAAAAACCTACACCAGGATAACTGCTAAAAGGCCCTTGAGTCCCCCCTGCTACGTGTGGGGTGGAAGAAGGTCACCCCTGCCATCCTCTTCTCCTCCAAGCACTTGTGCTGGGCTCCGGCCGCCTCTTGCTCACCACTAAAAATAGGTTTCATGGCTGAGCAGCAGCGCTGGAGGGCAGGCAGCCCAGATCCCAAACCAGCCTCTGTCACTGTGACCAACTGACCCATTTGGCCTCGATTTTTTAAGTATTTTCCCTCCTCCTCCTCCAGCCTCAGCACAGGCAACAGCCTCTCCAGGACAGCAAAGCCCCCAAGGGACAGTTTGTCTTGGCTGTGGGGGGTGATGGTCTCCTGACACAGCCCTGCATGGCAGGGCACAGCATGGTTGGTGGTCCCATGTCAGAGGGGAGAGTGCCCAGGCCACCCAGACTGGGAGGGCTGCCAGCTCCCAGAGCCTCATACCAGCCCTGCAGCTGGGAATTTGGGTTTATTTTTCTTCTCTCTTCTATGGCAGCCTTAGGGCAGCTTGTGGGTGCCAGAGCAGGGGACAGGGCTGCAGCGGGACCAGGGTTTGACCCACAGCAGTGCAGGGAGATGGTGGCACAGCCAGACCTCAAGCTGTTCCCCAGCAGAAAGGACAGGGATTCCTCTCACCTTTCATAGAGTCATAGAATGGTGTTGAGTTGGAAGAGCCCTTCAAAGACCATCTCCTGCAGTGAAAGGGACATCCTGCATTAGATGAGGTTGCTCAGAGCCTCAGCAAGCCTGGCCTTGGGTGTCTCCACCTCTCTGGGCAACTTGGGCCAGTGTCTCTCCACCCGCATGGGGAAGAACTTCTTCCTCATGTCTCATCTAACCCTGTTCTAGTTTCCAACCACTGCCCCTTGTCCTGTGTCTCCATGCCCTGGCAAACAGCCCCTCCCCAGCTTTCCTGTAGCCCTTTCAGTTGCTGGGAGGCCACTAGGTCTCCCTCCAGAATAACAACCATGACAGGAGCACCCTGGAGTTGTCACTGAGTCATCTGTCCATTGCCAAAGGAATCCTTTGGCACCTGCACCCCATGCCTGCAGCTGGGAATAGGATGGGGAGGGGAGCTGGCAGAGGGATACAGGACACAGCATGGCTGTGAATCCCCAGGGAATGGCCTGTGGAGCATGCAATGGGGCAGTTATCTGCCAGAAATGAAGGAAGACCTTTATTTACAGTAACAAACCAAAGGGACCAAGAAAAAAAAAATACTGTAACACTTCCCTCCCCATCTCCCCACCCCTCTGTTGGGCGTTTTCCACCCTTGCTCAGCCACCAGCCCCATCCCTGGGGTGGTGGGACGGGATTCAACAATTGCTGGTAGTCATTTGGCACCAGCCAAGCCATCCTGCACCCCTGGGGCACATATAGGGTGGGAAACAACTCGGTACAGCTCCAGGCTCTCCCCTGATTCCCCCTCCCCCAGCTCCTTCATCCTTCCTGGCTGAAGTAATGAGGTGGAGGGGAGAGGGGGGGCAGGCTGTGTTTATTGCACTTGGCTGCCAGTCTCAGCACTGAGGAGGGAAGGGGGCTGGCAGGATGTGTCCCACAGCACAGCCCTGCCAAAGTCTTTGCCGTGTAGGTAACAAGGTTTGGTACTGTGCCCAGTCCTGGAGGTGTCCCGGGGGGTAAAGGATGCTCCGTGCTACCCTTGTGTAAGTCACACCAGTATCCTGGGGAAGTCTGGGTGGTGGTGGGACCCCAGGGTGGGACCCAATGGTGGCACCCAGGGGCTTTGTGGGGTGCGGGGCAGTGGCTCCTGCTCTCGGCTCAGGTGGCAGGAGGCTCCCTCGATGCTCAGCAAAGTGGCTCGGGGCAGGGAAGAGGTAGAGCGTGAGGGGATGCCGCCTGTCCCCAGAGCCCCCCTGCAGCCCTACGGATTCTTTCTTCCCCAGGGAAGATCCGAGCCCGGCTCAACGGCTCCAAGGATGAGTTGGCAGCGGGAGGGATTTCACTCTCCCCTTTCGCCAGGCTCTGTCCGCCGGCTTCTCCCTCCGGCTCAGGGACCGCCCGGACCTCGGGGCAGCTCCGGGAGAGCCCGGGGAGGTCTCGCTCCCGGTGTCCCTGCCCCGTGGCGAGTGCGGGCCCTCAGGAGGAGAAGCAGAGCCCACAGCACTCCATGCAGATCTCCAGGCAGTCGGCAGACTCGCAGCAGGCGTCGATGATGCCGCAGTCCATGTCGCAGGGCAGGTCGCAGTCGGCGCACTCCCCCGAGTTGCAGCAGCAGCAGCAGATGCAGGAGTCCTCGGAGGTGCAGGAGCCGCAGGTGGCACAGTCCAGCACCATGTTGCAGAGGGTCAGGAACTCGCAGAAGAGGCAGGAGAGGATGCAGTGCACGCAGCAGTCTGGGGAGAAACGTCCAGAAAGTGGGGAGGGGGACATGAGTTGGATGAGAGAGCACCCAGCGGGGGGATACTCGGCCCCGAAAGGGTGGAAATTTACCCTCAGGATTAACAAACGGGGTGGGAAAAGCAGCAGGGAACCAGGAGCCTCCCTCAGCACCCAGGGACATGATGAGACCCCAAGAGAGACCAGTTTTGGGGGACATGAGATGACCCTGCTCAGCACCAGCCCTGAGAAGGGGAGCTCAGCTGGTGCCCAGGTCCTGGGGGGTTGGGAGGATGCTGAGGGGAGACCACCAAGGGATGTGGGGCTGGAGGAGAGTGGCTGGAAAGAGACTTCCCTGGGGAGAGTCAATACCTTCTTGTGCCTCAATAGGGATGTGGGAAGAGGCCGATTTGGAGCTGCCCTTGCTCTTCTTGCTGCTCTGGCTGCTGATGGAGTGGTGTGACTGCAGCTTTCGGTGAGGCTTCTGGGTAGGGGGGAGGGGGCGGAAGACCCCATTCCCGGCCTCCCCGTTGGCACCGCCTGGATCTGGTCCCCTCCCGGCGCCGTTCTGCAGGAGGTGGGTGCAGGGGCCGGGGGACTGTGGGGCTGCTCGTACCTGGGGTTGGCCTGGGGGGGAGAACATCACGTTAACTCCCCACCGAGCCTTCCCTGCATGGCACTGCTAAGGAAGAAACGTTTCTGGTTCCCTGTCATTGCTCGAATTTTGTCCCCAAATTGACCCAGAGTGGCCTGGTGGTTAGTGATGCTGACAGAGGCATGATCTGAGAGAATGGAGATGGAAAAGGAGATGCAAAAGAAGAGATGGCTTCAGGGGAGGAGACAGAGGAAGGGATGAAAAAGAGAAAGAAATAAATACCCATCATAGGAATGTGCTGCAACTGCCAAAACTCAGCAGAGGACCTGGAAGAGCATGAGATCTCTTGGGGTCCCAGCTCTGCTGGCATGGGCAGGGGGTACAAATCCACTGAGGCTGCCCAGAGATATGGCAAGGCACTTCACCTCCTGCCCTGTGGGGAAAGAGCCTGCAGTCTCTTCCAGCCGAGAGCCATCCTCCCATGAGCCCCCATGCCACAACCCCAGGGCAAGACACTGCTAGAGGGAGCTCCGGATTGTCTCAGTCATCCTCTGTAAAGCCAGAGAAGACAAAGTGTCTCAGGAAAGCAGGGCTGCTCATCTCCTCAGGACCCTGTGAACTGGCCTCTTAAGTAGCCAGCTCTAGAGCCTCTGGCTGAACTTTGCTGCAGGAGGAGGGAAATAAGGATCTGCTCTGTCTGAGCTTTCTCCAGCCCTTGCCTGGATGCTGCCAGAGCCAGCAGCACAGCTCAGCCCTTCACTCCAGCACAGTGCCATAACCCTACACTGCCCTCCTTCTCCAGGATGGGGTGAGAGGACAGGGAACCCAACAGAAGGGAGTTGGTGTTCTGAGCTTCCATCCCCTCTTGCAGCAACACCAGTCAAAGCCACAAATAAAATCCTCCCTGATGGTGTTTTTGCCAAACTTTGCTTTTCCCCTCCTATAGCAGTAAACAAGGGATGATTCAAGCCAGAGGCTTGAGGGCAAAGGCACCTCCAGCAGCCAGGGAACAGGAGCTGCTTTCTGTGCTGGGGGGACCCACAGGGTGGAGGGGGCACAGACAGTCCCTGTCCAGCAAAAATAAAACAGATGGAGGTTAAAACCCAAGTGCAGGACACGGGTGTTGGCTCTGCTCAGGAAGTTAATGCTGTGTCTTTGACACATACTGAGAAGGGAATTTATAATAATTAGAGGTGAGCAGGAATCATAGAATGGTTTGGGTTGGAAGGGACCTTCAAGATCACCTTAAATTTCCAGCCCCCAGCCAAGGGCAGGGACACCTCCCACTACACCAGGTTGCTCAGTGCCTCATCCAGCCTGGCCTTAAACACCTCCAGGGATTGAGGGGGCATCCACAGCCTCTCTGGGCAACCTCTTCCAGTGTCTCACCACCCTCACAGCAAAGAACTTCCTTCTTCGCTCTGGCTTAAATCTCCCCTCTTCCAATTTGCATCCATTACTCCTAGTCCTGCCATCCTGGACCCTAATCAAAAGTCCTACCCTGACCTTTCTGTAGCTCCCTTCAGGTATTCAGGAAGAAAGAGCTGGAAGCAGGAGAGGTGGGAGTAGGACAGAAAGGAAAGATGGATGACAGGGCTTGGATAAAATTGGATTAATTCCCCTCAAGAAACACAGCCAGGAATGCTGGTTTCCCGTGGACCCTTCCCCAGTGCACTCCCCCTGCAGGCACTGAGCTGGGTGGGTGACTTTGGTGTCCCCAGCAGTATCTTATGGTGACAAGCACTTTGCAGCTGGGTGCCTGTAGGGGTGTGCAGTGAGGGCAGCACATCAGCTTTGGCTTTCTCCATTTCACCACATTCCTCATATTAAACTATTTGTAAATCAAAATCCGGCATCAGCTCCAGTGAGCAGTGGAAAGAGGCAGCCAGCCATTCCCTCCCAAGTCAGGAAAAATGGCTTCCATTTTTTAGGAAAACCTTCAATTCACAAGAGCCCAAAGCTCTTCTAGAAGAGGCATCTTCAACCCAGCACAACGTATGAAAGTGCCTGACAGGGGTGGAGAGGTCAGAAGCAGGGTGATCAGCCCACCCGAGGACCCCCACTACATCTGCCCACCAGCACTGGGGTGGGGAACCAATTCTTCTGGGGAAAGTACAGCCTGTCAGCTCTTCAAACATCTCCTGGACTCTGTGTTTCACACTGAGATGACCCCCACTCCAGCCAGTGTCCTCAGCACAGCTCCCTGGTGGCAGCATCCCCAGAGTTGCCCAGAGCACAGTGGTGCTTGCCTACTGTGACCCTCCCCACACCATCAGCCACCAGATCTGACAAAGGTAATTTGCCCAAACCACTAATAAGGGTTTGGCCAAACCAGCATGTCAGGGCTGTCCCAGAAGAATCTGAGCCCCAACCCCGAATTCCCACTTCTGTTGCTCCCAAACTACCACAGACTGGCTTATTTAAGAACCATATCAGCTCCTACCAGCAGTGCTGAGCCTTAGGAGGGTAATGATCCTGGTACCACTGGCCAGGGGCACATCTCTATCCCTCCACCCACCAGTCTTGTTCCTCCTGACCCTGCATGTGCTGGGCTGGCAACAAAAACTCCAGCACCACAGGGATATCAGCCCCTAACTGCTGTCTCAGCTACTGCCAAGAGGGAAAATTTCCCTCCTACAAGCAATGAAGCCCACCCACCCTCAACACCACCTCAGGCATTGCAGTGGGGAGGGGGCTACAAAGCGAGGAATGGTGGAGGTAGGGATCCCAGAGCCCCTGGGAAAGAGAAGGGTG
>VZTY01012494.1:314-28074 GCA_013400935.1 Turnix velox | reverse complement strand
AGAGGGACGTTGACAGGCTTGAGTGGTTCATGAAGTTCATGAAGTTCAACAAGGCCAAGTGCAAGGTCCTGCACCTGGGTCAAAGCAATCCCAAGCACACATACAGGCTGGGTGGAGAGTGGCTTGAGTGCAGCTCTGAAGAGAAAGACTTGGGAGTGTCAGTTGATGACAAACTCAACATGAGCCAGCAGTGTGCACTCACAGCCAAGAAGGCCAACCAAATCCTGGGTTGCATCAGGAGGAGTGTGACCAGCAGGTCCAGAGAGGTGATTCTGCCCCTATACTCGGCACTGGTGAGACCACACCTGGAGTATTGCGTCCAGTTCTGGAGCCCTCAACACAGGAAGGACATTGAACTATTGGAGAGGGTCCAGAGAAGGGCCACGAAGATGGTCAAAGGGCTGGAGCAACTGCCCTATGAAGACAGGCTGAGGGAATTGGGGTTGTTCATCCTGGAGAAGAGAAGGCTCAGAGGGGACCTCATAGTAACTTATCAGTACCTGAGGGGGTCCTACAGAAAGGCAGGGGAAGGAATTTTTAACATAATATTGGATGGGAGGACTAGAAACAATGGATGTAAATTGGAGGGGGGTAGATTTAGACTATACATAAGAAAGAAATTCTTTACAGTGAGGGTGGTGAAGCACTGGAACCGGTTGCCCCAAGAAGTTGTGGATGCCCCCACTCTGGAGGTGTTCAAGAATAGGCTGGACGAGGCACTGAGCAGCCTGATCTAGTGGGAGGTGTCCCTGCCTATGCCAGGGGGTTTGGAACTCGATGATCTTTAAGGTCCCTTCCAACCCAAACTATTCTATGATTCTATGGTTCTATGGTGTCTGAAAGACATGAGTTTTATTTTTTTTCCCCAGTGGAAATATACGTTTTTGCATACATCAGGTATTCTGTGAGTGAAACCTTCATTTTTCCTACAGATTAGCATTTGTACTCTCAGGTAAATCTCTGCCCTCTGGGATACCTTCCTCTCCTTCTCCCCACTGCCCAAAGTGGTGTTGATGGCAGCTTCCTAGTGAGCATCATACAGTGCATTGCACCTGATAACCCTCACTGGCCATGCAAATGCCTTCTATAGCAGTTGTATGTGAAAGTGCAGCTTCAAAACAGTAGTATCTCTGTGGAGCACCGAGGACATGTTCTCTTTCAGAGCAGGGGGCAAATCTGACAACAGGATAATCGTATCTTCTCACCTCTGCCCCACCCACAGCCAGCCCAGCCCTATTCCACAGACTGCTTTCATCCATTTACTCATCCATTGGATCATCAGCAAAAAAATTCTCAAGGACTTATTTGTAAAACAAATCTGCTATGAGTCTCATGGAACAGAAATTAAACATATTCTGCATCACAGCATTAGCACATATAATAAAGCCATGTCTAGATGGCTCTTGGAGAGTTTATAATAGAATGCAGTTCCAAGTCTTTCCCATCGAAATTATTACACATTTTTAATGGAGAGATACTTCACAACATGTCCAGACTCTTAACTCAAAACCATTACTGTGAACAGGCTGCATAGCAGAATTGAGTATGAGTCAAAGTTTGACACTGGATTAGTATCTGTATTGTTTACTAATCACTAGCATTGACCAACTCTGGAAAGCACAAGATAAAACTCTTTAGAAATACCTTTCTATTTACATTCAAATATTATTTTCTCTACCTGTATTGCTGTAATGCTTGAAAGAATAATATTTATAGGAAAATTCTTCAGTAGAAATAAAACCTGAATTTATATTAGAGTTGTGCATTCTAGCAAAAAATGTTATGGGATTGTTTCTTTGTTCTTCTAAACCAGACACAATCTGCACTTACTACAAGAGTTTCTCCCCATTTCTACAGGGTGAGGTACTAGTAATGCACTCTTTTACTGCTATTGTTTCAGCTACAATTTTCATATACAGTCGCAAAAGGGACAGTATTAACCAAAAGCAATACTTCTCCCACCAGCTCCTCCTGAAGACTTCCTGCGGCTGCTAAGCAAATGTGTCTTATCAGCCACAGTGTGTCCAGGCTGCATAAAGAAGTAGAAGGAATTTCAAAATGATGAAAAAAGCCAAAAAATATTCTCATTGCTGTGGAAACATGAACTGAATAGCTAGGTGCTAAAGAGGGACTTTCATTGGACTATGTTTGTGTACTAAGATAAACTTATCTCTAAGGTAAAATAGACCTGGTCTCTCCAGTAGTACGTCTAGTTTGATTGATGAGTGTTCTCACTGTAACTTACATCTTTTCACATAAGAAGAGAAACCAGACACCTCCTGCATAAATAGGCAGAACGAACGAGTTCAGTGTGTGCACTGGTTTCTCCTGCCTATTGCCAGGAGCTGCCTCTCTGATAAAGAGCTGAACTCTGCACACAATGAGAGCTCATAAAAATATTAAATGGTATTTTATGAAAAATAGTAGATACTTGATCCACATAGAAGATCGCACAATCTGAAACTTCTATCACAGAATCAAAACTGCCCACCTCACCATCTCATCTTTGACCCTGATGCCCAGAGTGATAATTTTTTACTATTTGTTTCTGTGAAATGTCCTTACAAGTCTGAATGCAGGGTTTACCTTGCCAACGTTAGCAAACTCTTGAACAATATCAATGAATCACAGGTTTCTGCAATCTTCTCTCTTTCACACATTATTTTTTCCTTCCTAATTTATTTTCTGAGTTTTCCTTCTTTTTTAATCTTATTTAAAAAAAAATACTCCCATACATTGGCATGTCCCTCCAAATCCCAGAAGGGAGGATAAAAATGTGTGCAACAGCCATCCTTTTAAAGCCACAAGGTTCCTCACTCGAAGCTACCAGCAGAGCTGCTTTTACAAATGCTTGCATTCAAGGAAAGAGGATTAGGCTCCAACAGTAATTCTAGATTTGTCTCTATTTTAAAGTGCCGCCTTTCCCCAAATATCTACTTTCTGTCCTCAGGTGTCTCATTGAAAATGGTTTGTCTTCCTTTTTCAAGTTTAAAAAAAAATTAAGAAGAGTTTCTTCTAGGTTCTCTTGAGAAAAAGGCAAATAGAAATACAGTAAGTATATACTTTTTAGTATTTTGCCTTCTACCACATGCCTTAATTTTTTTTTTCCTGTAGATAAGCTAGTTAAAAGTGGTTGAGGCCATGCAATTAAGGTGTCAAACTTCTCTCCTTAAAGTAATTTATTCATTTTTTACTGTTGGTTGTTGCATTCCATTGAAACAGCAATGAATCTTTGTGACTAATCTGTTAGTCCGCAATTAGCATAACTGATAACTTTTCATCTGAATGTTTCTCACTATAAAAAACAGCAGTGCCCAAAAGCCCACCTCCACTGCACTGCAGTTTTTAACATTCTCTCAGGATTACCTGGAGTTTTCCTTCCTCTTTATGTCAGACTGTTTCCACAGCATTCTCTCATATTACAACTCAATTTTTCACCCTTTCTCTTTCTTTTTTCATACATCTTAACAATTCATATGTCTGTCAAAATCTCTTCAATAGTATAGAGCAAATTGTAGCTCATGATTGCACAGTGTGGAGTACAGGCTGTGATTACGGGCTAAGCACTCTGATGAGTAGAAGTACAGATACAACAGTTATGTGGCTGTTTGACCTAGAAGAGGGAAATTCAGTTCAGAAGACAGAGTTGTAGGGTGTATAGTAATCTGGATGGCAAACGAAGAAGATAAGAGGAAAATCTAGTAAGAGCAACGTGAGAATGATACAAGGGATTCCAGCTTGGAGATAAGGAGAGGATGAAGAGAACCATTACCTCTGTTGCAAGTATGAATGAAAGACATAGGGAAAACACTAGAGCCCAAAAGGAGAAAGCATTAGCTTTCCATCTATCAAAATAGGTAAATAATGATGTTAAACAAGAAAACCATTGGCGCTACAGAGAGCTTCCACATCACAACCACACAAATATTTTTGTCTAGCTTATTTTCAGAAATAAAGCTCCCATTTCAGCATTTTCCAATTTCAAAATCACAAGAGCCATGCAAAGCAGACTGAAAAAGCAAAGAAATATACTTTCAAAAACTCTCACCTACATCCAGCACTTAAGAAAACCTGTAAAATACTTTTGATTGATATACCTGCTCTCTACTGAACAAAATTCCCTACTGTTAAGCCACTTAATACAACTGTTTTAAACATGGTACTCAAATTTAATAAAATTTCATGCCTGCATTCCTAAGTATAGTTTTAACTACCTGTTCACACACATGTTGCTATTGCAATAATTATTCATTGAAAATTAACAAAGATGACAATGGGTTTAGAGTACAAAAGCTTCACTTTCCCCTTCTTGTAAAATAATAACAAACTGTTGTCAATAGTTCTAATAATAATGCTGACAGTAGTTAAACAGATCACAGAATCACAGGATCACAGAATGACCTGGGTTGGAATGTTTCAGCCATAGATCTAAAGAAGGGTAAAATGGATATTCTCCAAATTAATGAGGTCCTCAGAAAAGTATTCTAAGATTAGAGTATTCTGTAGTAGGATTGCAAATAACATAATAATGAAATTTGAAATAAAACTTATTAATCCATGATGAAAAACAGTTTCAGGCAAGATAAACTATGAGGGTCTCATACAGAGCACAGACTCTACATAATACTAGTAACAAACAGATGAGCAGGCTGATGTCATATCTGCCGTTATCTTTAAAGCTGGACCACCTGACTGAATTGTGAATTAGAAATTAACCAAAATTAAAACAAGAGCATTTGCAAAGAATCAAAACCTCTGAAAAGCAATGAAAAAACCCAACTCTTCAGTTCTATTGGATACTACACAGTCATATAGAAGATGAGCATAAATGCTACATACCATCATTTACTTGTGACCTGTTTCCACTGACAAAAATACGTATTTTAAACACTGCTGTTTACTCAGACTCTATAACACATATGGAAAATCCATACGCATTATTTCCTTCTCTTAGTTAGCATTTTTTCCCCACTCAATTCTTACAATACTGGAGTACCTTTCTCAAATAAAGCATGGAAACCTTGTAAAGAGGAAATAATTGTAAATACTTGAAAATCAAAAAGAAATAAATTATTAAATAAATTACAAAATATCAGGAAAAAAAAAGGAAGTAGGAATATAAAATCTACTTTTTCGAGGTTTCACTTTAGTAAAGCAAATGTGTTCACAGGAAAAGAGATGAGACATTTTTTCATTACAATTCATGCATACCTTGACACATTAAACAGAATTCTTTTGATTTACAATAAAAAGAAGCAATAATGCAATTAAAATTTACCTGTATGCAAAAGGCGCAAAGTTCACTACTGACACAAGTCAAGGAGACCTGAGAGGATCAAGGGTAAATCACATATGTAATATTTTGTCTGATGTTTGTCTCGGCCCATAAGATGTTCTAGTGCGTGATTTAGTGATGTGCTGTGCAAGTTGGAACTCTATACCAAGAACGTGAAGACCCGTGCCCATGAATGTACACAGGATTGCTTCTAGAAGATGAAAAATGTTTGTACACAGTTAAGCAGGAGAAAGAGCTATGCTCCCAGCATTTTCTTTTTCTTTGACTAGGCTGCTCCTACCATGGATGCCTCAGAAAAAACAACAGAAAGAAAAACTATGTTCAGATTATCACAAACCAGAAAACCTGTCAAGCGCCCACAACGGACTTTCATTTCTCTCTTTCTAAATACGGGGCAGAGATGACTCGCCAGGTCCCACTGAAATCTAGGGAGAAGCAATTGAATCTCTCTTCAATTACAGCTGGGTGATGAGCCACTGAGAAGTGACTGCAATAGGACAGACTTCCTAATTCCTGAAAGGAATGCAGACATCAGACTTTTAAACTTAACCCTTTTTTCACATGAAAATATCAAAATCATAGCCCACCTCCATGCAAGGTAGACAAGGAGAGGGAAGAATCCACAGTCAGGACAAGAGATGCATGCACACTCTTGAAACCTTGAAATTCAGTGTTAAACTTTCCACACTCACTGGCCAAAAGTATATTTGGACTTTTCTTTAAATCAGTTAATTTTATATAAAGATATACCCAAATGCTAAAAATTGATTTCTTCTATGTGTATAAATTCACAAATAGGTGCAATAACATTTTGCAAATAAAAGGAGAAAAATAAGTCAGTACTTTCTGTGAAGATAAGGAAAAAATAGCCACATTTGTGAGAAGTGAAATTCTGATCAATAACAAGACACCACAAAATGGTATGTCCATAGAAATTAAGGAGACTGGGAAAAGACACATCATAGCATTAGCAATACTGCTCTTTGGTTTTTTAAGTAACAGACATTTTACTGGTATAGAATATACTGGTATATTCTTCAGCCCTGAGTATATGAAGTAAGTTTCTCAGCAGGAGAGAGTTATGATTATTTTATTGATACTCTACTATAAAAAGTAGCTCCTAAAGGAGTCCTCTTGTAAGAAAATACCCAGATATTGCTTACTGTAATGTTAATGGCTGGAATATAGAATATAACTGGTTACCCAATAGAATCAGCAGTTGCCAGTCTAGAGGAAACAAATCACAAGTAACTCATACACTCTCAAACTCTACATACTGAGTCCGTACTACAATACTCAAACCATCTTTCCATAGTCTATACTAGACTAATATAAACTGAATTTTCTATATTTAATTTGTTTCAGAATGATTATTTTTCAAGAACTGATAAGTTTAAATGTAAATCACCCTTATTTAATTCAAGCAGAAACTGACTATAATGAAGCCAAATAATTTTTTCAGTCCCCTCAAGAAAGATCCACATTTTTACTACTAGAAGAATACTTAGTCTTAGTTTACTGTGTTATTTATGTATATCTGAAGAACTATTGGCCAGAAAAATTTATGTACACCAAATACAGGTAAGACAAGACAGGGAAGACTGAGGCAATATAAGTCATGATTTAAGGTACCAGGAAGAATTAACACTGAATAGCAATAAGCTACTCTAATAGACTGAATTTTCAAAGGTTTCAGCCAGCACAGAACAGCAAAAAATATAACATTTATAGCCCACCGAGGTCAGTAACATCCTTTCCTCTACCCACTGTGGAATTTTTCTATGTTATTTTTTTCTTTGTTGTTTTTCTGTCAGATCAAACAGAATGTTGCATGGATATACATGTCACATCAATGTATCTAGTCTATTTTTGCATTATATAGGCCCATGATAAACTTAGAGTGACTTGAAAAGTCATCCAGGAAACTTTCAGAGTCAGAATATCACTGATGATCTCTCTGGTTTGTATGGCCTTCCATCTATCTGCTTATAAATATTTCTTTCTCTAGATCTATCTTCTTTATATAGTGCCAAAGAATTCTGTATATAAAGCCATAAAATGTATAGTCTCAAACTCACAACTTCATGGTATTTTAATCTAAAGCTTTTTATGTATATTTGACAATGCCATTCATAATTAACAGCTATATAAATAGCTGATTCAAGTAATGAAAACATACATTTTAGTTTTCTTGCAAACATGCAGCAGCTGAGAAATGAAGAAAAAAATTCTAATATAACAATATCCCAATTTAAATAGTGACATTGCATTTCTGAGTCTCACTTTAGCATCTCTAAGAGTATAAGTACAGTAAGTAGGGAAGATCAGGTAATTATGAGGTCTTGGATAGAATATTGACACTTTTCAGGGCTTTCTGAAAATTGACACTGAAAAGAACAACACAAATTTTATTTTTTTTTAATCTTGCTTGTTGCATGAACCCATGGATTGTCAAGCCTTCTTATCTGAGGGGAAGGCAAGAAAGCCAACAATCTGCGTTACCACAACAGAATATCTCAAGTTGGAACCGACCCATAAAGACCACCTGACCAAGTCAGGGCTCCTTACTGCACCATCTAAAACTGAACCACATCACTAAAAGCACCAACCAGGTGTTCCTTAATCTCTGACAGGGTTGGTGCCTTGACCACTTCCCTAGAGAATCTGTTCCAGTGACTGACCATTCCCTCAGTGAAGAACCTTTCCCTAATGCCCAATCTTAACTTCCCCTGATGAATCTTCTTTTCATTGCTTAGTGTCCTGTCACTGTCAGTGAGAGAGCTCAACACCACCCCACATCCTCCTATCTTGAGGAAGTTGTAGACCATGACGAAGGCACCCCTCAGTCTTCTCTTCTCCAAGCTGAACAGGCTAAGGGACCTCAACTGTTCCTTTTAAGTCTTGCCCTCAAGGCCTTTCACCATTATTGTAGCCCTCCTCTGGACACACTCCAATTAAACATGAATGAAAAATGTAGATAAGTGGTCCTTCAAGTTGCCCCAGGGACTAAAAATAATTGGTGTTTAACAGAAATAAACAAACTGACTGAACTAACAGCTTCAGATAGGGAAGTAGATATGAAGAAAAACTGAAGGTATTGATTTGGATTCTGATATTTAGATCATATTGTTGCATCTATTTTTCATTCAAACCAAGGTCAATGATAGTATGAGTACACTTATAGAAAGAAAGGCTCTAGACACTCTCAAGGGAGAAGGGCTGCAGGGAACTTGCCTCTTCCAATTTCAGTATTTTGATCTTGACTTAGCCAAACATGGTTCTAATGGCACTGTTTTGTCCCTCAGTGATGACATAATAAAATCATCACCTTTCTATGTGGATTAAATAGTGGTATTTATATTACTTCATTAAAAAATATTTACCTCAAACAACTTCACAAAAATTATTAATTTGGAGTGATAATGTAGTCTGCAAGTTATAAAAAATACTAACAAATTAAAATGCAGAAATGAGATGTAAAGACTTTCTTTCTAATGGGTTTTGATTACACTGAAAATCATAAAGGAGCTCAAAGCATTTATCATCAGACCATAACACAACTGAGAATCAGGTATGGGGTTTTTAATTGCAAATTCAGAGATTATAATGAATTTATGCTTTTATAGCAATTTTCTGTCACACATGCCAACTCCAAAAGACACATCAGTACTGATATGATATCATATCAATTTTAATCTGAGTTTGGCTTCAGGCTTTATAACGTATTTTCAGAATTCATTATAAATAATGATTGGTTAGAGTGTGTATTACTTGTGCTTTATGATGGCTAGTGTTAATGGGACCTGGAGCTATTTTAGTTCCTATTATCTTGCTTATCCGAGAGGTTTCTGCCCTCAGACAATCAAGATAAAGAGGTACATTGGTCTTCAGAGGGCATTGTTCCTGTAAAAGGAAACTACCAATGTTTTTAATATTACAAAAATGCACAAAACATGTATCAGCATAATCACTGTGCCAATTTTCCAAAAGAAATGCAAAAATATCTTTTCAAATTTGAAGAGTGACAGCTAGTTTTCTTCCTTCATTTGGATAATTATCATCAGTATTCCACATGATTGCAAACAGTTAAATGGACTACAAATGAAGACACTCCTCAAGCCTTCAAGATACATGGCAAGCGGATATGTTATATTCTGAGCATTGAACAGCAGACAGTGCAGAAAGAATAGCTCAGATAAAAAAAAAAAAAAAAGCTCTTTTGCTAGCTGTTAGAATACCAGCACTCTTAGACATTTCCACTAAGCTTCATAATAATCTACACCTTTAAACTCACACATGTACTTTAGTACAGATTGCTACTGAAGGGAAAAGCATCCATAACTGTGGACTGATCTACTTCTCAGAAATGCAGGATCTGTGTCAGATGACAGTAAAATAGACAAATAAATCTGTTCTTACAATAATAGTTCCACTCATGTTTCTTTGCCAAAGTGGTGTTCCTTGCCATTTACTCCATGAACAGTGCAGAACTTTGCCAACCATTTCAAACATTTCTCTTTTACAATAATTACAGCTTATAATTTATATAAGATAATTTAATACTTGTCTTTAGGTGCATAAACTAAGTCAGGTATATAATAGATGTGAAGAAGTACTGGAGTACCTATTCGTGATATGAACAAAACTGCATTATTTCTTCAAGTCCATAGGTTTGAGTGAGCTTTGAATATGAGAGACCATAAGATCAAACTTTGCATATCTCACTCCAGATAGTTCTTTTGCCTTCTCTCATCTTTCCCAAAGGAATAAGAAAAAATTTCAAGGTTCCTATGGCTTTTGTGAGAATATCAGTGTTTTCTGATGACAGGTAATAAACCCAAGCTGCCTGATTGCAATTCCAAGTATGCACTTATTGAAATCTATGAAATCTGTGGCCTGTAGCACTGAAGATGGGGTGCTGCTGAGCTTAAAAAACAGCTACTGAAATTCCATAATTATTTTGTTCCTACAATGCTAGACTAAGGAAAAAAGAATAGTATTAAAAACCAGATCAAGGAATGTTTGAGCCCACTTTGTACTGACAGATGTCCAGGAGAATTTGGAATTTCACAAGGAAGGCAACTTGGTAAATACAGAAACACACATATATAAGTGCACATATATATAGATCATAGAAAGCTATAAATACACAGACCATGTTTTTGTTCCTTCAGTTTTATAAAACAGAGATTTTCAAAAGGAAGTTAAAAGAATAAAAGACTTCATATTTATTTCATGATTTATAAATATTATATTCCTGTATACAATGAAACACAATCTGCAGAATAACAAAGTCAAGTACTTTCATATTTTTAATACCCTTAGGGTAAATGCTGAGATCATATGTTATATGTAAAATAAACACCAAGTAAACAAAAAAATTTTTTTCTATCAAAATATAATAATTCAGGACTAGGAAAAGAGTCCTCAAACTGCTAAAAATTTTGTTATCCTTATACAGGTAAAATTTCTGGTCTCCATGACACAAAGTTGCAAATAAAATGATCCAAACAAGAAACTTGTAAAAGCAATAGTAAGGTAGACAGGAATCAGAGTAATCACATTGAATAGTCTGATAGAAAAGAAGACATAACATGTTGAAACAGGCTGAAAAAGAACCAAAGACAGTATACACAAATAAAGTGTTATTAACTGGCCATGTATATATCCATGCCCTGAGGAAAGCAGATCCCACGTGAACTGAAAGAGACCAAGTAAATTAGAATTGAAGAAAACACAAACCTAGTAGAGATGGTGCTCTATGGTTAATATTTTTTCTTCTCAGAATGCTATAAATTAAAGTTTCATTTACTGATTTTCAGTCTTGTCAGTTCAGTTCATGACCTCTTCCCAAACAACCTGTCTTCCCCCAGCTGAGACCACTGGTGATAACACAGACCACTGAGACATCTAGATGTTGCTGTACACTAAAGCAAACCAAACCAATCCCAATAAATTTTCAAATTTTTTTTCAAGATACAAAAAATGCTCCTTGATCAAAGGAGCATTTTGAAGTACCATGTGTAGTTACTAGAGGGCATGGAAACTGAAAAGTATGGGTTATGAATATTCACTCCAATGTAATAATTTCCCCTATTTGAGTTCTTAACTCTCTTTCTACCCTTTCAATTGTTTATAAGCACTAAGCAATTATCTGAATCTGATTGCGCTAGGCAGTTTAAAAATAATATTAACTGTTCTCCAACACATCTACCTGCAAGAGAACAAAACATGCTCATAGATGATACTATGAAACTTTAGCAGAAAAATCCAATTGCATGCACTCCTTTGATATGAATATTGCTGTAGTTGGTTTTACAGACATAGTTCACATCCTGCTGGCCTGCTCTTCTAAGCTACTTCCAAATTAATAATTTTTTTTCAAGGTTTTAAGATTAACGGCAGCATCTGACCAAAGAACATAACATCTCTTTATCGGGTCATCCCAGGAAACTGGAGAAAACTTATGACTTTATGATTCTCACAAACATTTTATCTGCCTTTCCAAGTACTGTGCTGTTTTCACAATACTGACACCACCGCTGCTTCTATCCAGGATAAATTTCATGGAATAGGGAAGACATATTAATGGTACCAACAACAATGAAAGTTAAATAATTTGCCACATTTTAAAGCTGCATTATAATGTGTAATAGATTTTTTAATAACATGAAATGAAACTGATTTATAAATCACTAGAATGACATCTGAAAAGGACTCAGACTAGTAAAAAACAAATGGCAACTAATGTGTCTCTCACGTTGGCTGTGGCAGTGATTTACTGTGTTGTCTGCAATGCTAAATATACATCATAAATCCCTCGAACAGAAGCCTTATTATGTTCATCCATCTCTTCCCTATGAGCCAACAATTTCTTCTTTCATAAGCTTTATTGTATAAAAAGAAACTCATTATAAAAAATAAAACTCAGGCTAAAGCTACCAATCTTACATTAACCTAATGAGGACTTTATCTAAAGAACCCACACAGGATATATCCTGTGGTTATGTTGTTGTTGTTAAAGAGTATATATTGAGTGACAGCAGACAAGCTCTTTTTGTTAAAGATAAAATGATACAGAGCTTATTATGAACAAACATTGACCAGTTTTCTAATTCAGTATAAGATACTGTGTATATAGTTTATTTCACAATAAAAATTGGAAAGAAAGATCTGAGTAGTCTGTGAAGGAGCATTACTATAGGGAGGTTTCATTTACTGAGACCATGTCAAGTAATTTGAAGAGAAAAGCAAAATGGGCAATTAATATTAATGTGAAAAGGGCCTCCTTTTAGTCTGTTGACAAGAAAATTCAGATATTCAGACCACTAAAAGCTATATTTGGTGGTTTTGAAGCACCCCTTTCACCATTCAGCACACAGGTAATGGCTAATAAAGCACAATGATAAGGACATATTTTCATTTACAGCATGCTCCCACAAGTCAATTTCCTCAGCCATCAGAAGAAAGAATCCAGAACTAATCTCTACTCACGCTCCCATGAAAACGTGCCTTTCATCACCACAGTCATCAAGTTTTCCTTTTAGCACAAGTTCCTTGATCACTACTCATAGCATCACTATTCCTTCTTTTTCATGAAAAAGGAAAGAGACATGTTACCTTTTCTCCACCCTGAAGATATCAAGAAAATTATCAAGATACAAGTAGACATCAGAACCAGGTGACCATCCAGTGATGCAGATTTGAAAGGCTGTTCACTGGTAAAGGGTGAGAGAACAAGGAAGTGGCTTCAACAATGCGAATTCATCGTCTCAGAAAGGAGATCAGCAATGCCAATTCAACATTTGGGAAAAGGAATACCATGGGAAAACTGCAACAAATTATGCAAATCAGAGCTTGCTCCTCAGTAGTCTATCAAAACACTGGAATTACAGGCAAGTACTTAAATGAAAACATTAACCACCTGCCTTTAATGTATTCAGAGTATCTGAGCAGTGAGACCTTACAATCCTGGATGAAATCTATGCCACAAACCTGTCTTTTCCATTGCGTTCCTTCAGCTACTGAGGCAGCTGGCAATGATAACAAACACTCCTCCATTGTGGTGGCCTTTGGTGATCCTCCAGAAGACTGCTACACACAGCTGACTGCCAGCTCAGCATGTGTACTTTTATGCAGCTTTGAAATCTGTAGCATTTTGGTCTTATCCTTCTTATGAAGTCAAGAGAGGTCCACACATCATTTACTAAATGAAAAAATATTTTATCTTTTTAATTACTCCTCTCCTGTTTTGGAGGGATAAAACACATACTTCTCTGAAGGGGAAAATTCAAATTTACTTTTAACTAGGAGTTACTGGAAGGGAGGTTTGATGGCTACACTGCAGAATACTTTTGATTTGTTAACACAGATTTGTTAATTGAAAAGAAAGCTAATGAAGTTTTCAGAAGTGACAGTAAGGCAATTCCTTCATTCATTAAAAATGGATTCTCATTCAATTATCAAAACAAAACCCAATCCTACTATTTTAATCATATGTATATAACATTAAGCAGTTCAGGGTTTTTTTAATAGATAGTATCTCAGATCTCAGCTGGTTATTTGTGATTCTCTTTTTAAACAGAAGATACAGATATCCATCCATCACAGTTCCTGAGGTCTATAAACATATTATAGGACCATTTTTTCTTCTTAAAAAAAGTCTATATTCCTTTAGAAATTGAGATGGTTTTCTCCCTATCTTTGCTGTCTTCTCTTTTTTCTCTCTTTTGAAAGTGAGATGAGAGAGAGGACATGAAAACAAAATAATTCTTACATTGAATGTTCCTACTCAGTTTTTCTAGACATTTCTGCAATTAATAAATTAAATGTACTAACAGTTCTGAATGAGTTGAAGTCACACTCTTTCTTCATTTTCCTAACTCCTTCCTTCATGTTGCTTGTTATTTCTCTTTACATTGTGATTGTGTTCCTTGAAGACTAGAGACTGACAATAAATAACAAGAGCCTGTATTCACTAATCACACATGACTTTTATTTCCAGCAGCTAAACAAGACAACTGTAGTTTTTGTCTCATCCCTAAAATCAAGAAGGAAGGAATCCAGCAATTAGATCCCAAATTCCTACCTTCCATGGCACAAACACAAATTCTGTGTGCACTGTTGAAACTTTTAATATAATGACTGATTCTAAGTCATGCAAGCAAAATGATGCATATTGGCATCACACAAATCAATCAGATATAATTTGTCTCCTATTTTCCTATATATCTATCTATATTACAGAGCAGTGTTATGATAAAAGCCTTAGGATCTTTCTCCCTTTAAGCTTGCACTGGTTATATGACACACTTCACACAGACTTTTTCTCAGAATTATTTCTCCTTTTATAGCTACAAAGCTGCCACTAAAGGGCATATAAAAAGTTTTGAGTTCTATAACATACAACTTTCAGTTGCTGTTCAATCTGATCTTCTCACTATTCTACCAAAAAGAAATATTTCAAGCATCTCTCAAAATCTTTAGCTTTGTAATAGACATGATATAATTTTATTTGGCAATTACATCACCTGTATGTCTATTCATCTCACTGCTATATTTCAAATGCATTACCAAATAAAGCTACAAACATAACACAGCTGTGCAATCTGTTGTGCCAGAAATTACCAGCATTCTCAAAAGAGAGGCAGGGGGCAATGATGTTGTTGTTACTATTACAGTTACATGTTGAAGGCGTCAGTGCCCCCCAAGGGGCTTAATAAGAAGAGCAAACTTTTTTTATCCTTAAACGAATTTTGAAGAAAAGAATAAGAAGTATCTCATCTTCCAGAAAGGGAAATATAAGACCAGA
Source organism: Turnix velox (assembly GCA_013400935.1). Taxonomy (NCBI): domain Eukaryota; kingdom Metazoa; phylum Chordata; class Aves; order Charadriiformes; family Turnicidae; genus Turnix; species Turnix velox. Next base: position 12,967 of record VZTY01012494.1, on the reverse strand, counting down.
AAAAAGAATTAGTATTGTTCCCTTAAATAAAAAAGACAAAAAAACCCCCTAACAACCCTAAAGTCCAAGCACATATATTATAAATAAACTGCACTGAAGTCAACAATATTATTCCAAGTCTTTGCTTGCTCAGTCATTTGTCTCTCAAATCACCTCTTCCCTTTACTGCTTTCACTCACTGCAACATTTTCTCCAGTAATAAGAGACAATGAATGATGGGACAGGGATTCTTTGTATTTTGTCCCAAATTTATTGGCTTAACAGTTACAGACCTAATTCCTGACCATGGACCCTAAGGTGCTACTGCAAGAAGTATACATATTTTTAAAGTATGTGGGAATGTGTGGTTGTATTTGCTGTTTAAATCCATTTTTTCTTTAGTATCCACAGTACTATGAAAATATTTAACAGCATCAGTCCCAGCACAGATCCCTGAGGGACACCACTTGATATCTAGGTATCTCCCAGGTTTTGAAAGTCACCTGGAAGTTTTCTTACTGGTTTTGTAATAGTGGCTTATCACATACTTCAATAGGATTAGCTTCACCTAATCTAAGGCATGTGTCCTTCAGATGCCTACATGTGGAACCCCAGCTTCTTCGGCAGTCAACATAAACAAACACCTCTGGGGAACAATTCATCCCCTTCTAGCAGACATTTCAGGTAAGCTGTGCCCTAAAAGCACCCAGATCTCTCCATCCACTGCAAGGAAAAAAACATTCTCATCTCATGTCTGCACTGACATCTATATCACTAAACAAATTCTTAGCCCAAATGGGCGACACTTCTCCAAGATTTACCAGCTGTCTGTAGATCGTATGTGAAAAGCAGGACCATGCTAACTGAACTGGGAAATACTCCTAATCCAACCACTAAAGAAGAGTCTATGGATAGGGACATTTCTGCAGTGACCTACACATGAAATATTTGTTTACTTAAATGTTTTATCCACAAATGCAACTAACTGGTAAATTTTCACTAGGAGGCAAGCAGCAGGATCATTTGCTCAAATGCGGAGTTCATCACAAGGTGAAAAGGCATTTTTATGAATCCAACTTTCCTGTGAAAAGGAGATTACAACAGTTTTACAGATGGGTACGTTTATGTACAGAAATATGAAGTGTAAAGGCTAGCTAACAGGGCAAGTTATCAGCAAAGCTAGGTAAGTACCAGTTTTATCTCCTGTCCTGTTGCTACATGACACAGAGTTTCTGGAAACAATACTTAACAGAACCTCTTTCCAGAAAGAAAGACAGAAAGATAGACAGAAAGGTCAGCCTTTCCCTCATCCCAAGTTTTAGTTAGATAAGCATTCTTTAAAAATGAACTTAAAAGCAGTTCACCAAATTCATATTCTTTAATATTTTAAAATGAAATTATAACCAGTTCACCAAATTCATATTTTCTCAAACTGATTCATAAGGCAGGAGATAACTAATTCACTTTCTTCAGCTCCATGACGAAGTCATATCTTGCACTGCAGGAGCTCTTCCACTCGAATAGCAAACATACATGTGTGAGTGGCACCAGGAAAGAAGGAGTAGTCTGCTTAATTTGAGTTCATAAGTCATTGGTCCAAGTGCTCTTTTTCCCCTCTCATGTTTTCTCTGGCTGTTCACAGGGCATTTGGACTGGATCACTAGAATAGGTTATGCTGGCATCACCTCACCTCCTCAAACTAAATGATGCAGCTCTTTTATGGAAAATACATTCTAATTTTTAAATTAAACTATACTTTTTTTTATTCTGTCTGCATCTATCAAAACATAGCCAGAGTTTGTTATTACATACTGTAACATCTAGTTAATTTCTGGTAATTTTGAATTTTACCTGTGCTGAGCAGATGCAAATATGGTATAAAGGCTGACGGGTTGCAGGCTACCTACCTATGAGACTGACCTTCTGAAATGATAGTATTTGTTCTTGTCAGTAACAGTATGGAATTCCAAGTGATGCTATATCACACATTCCTTAGTACCATTCCTGCATGAATCTCAAAGGACTTCAGGATTTAGATTGAGAATAATTTAAATGGCAAAACTCTGAACCAAGGATTAGTACCAAGAGTTCTGCATAACAGAAAAATACTGTCCATCACAAGCATAAACACAAAGCAGACAAGAGGCAAAGTGACCTCGGAGCTGGTTTAAAAACCCCGCAGATCACCTAAAAACCACAAGCACCACAAGCACCACAACCAAGATGAAGAAATACTTTTTGACCTTTCTTTTTCAGAGCTACATAGCACATTGTACAAAACTGAATTTCAGAAATCAACCAGCATACAATATTGTTGCCAGGAGAGAGAGAAAAGGATGGGTGGACAGAAAGCTGAATATAAAATATGTTAATCATGTTGTCGCTGACTGTTTTGAGGAAAGGTGCTCAGATATCTAGACAAAGGGTGAACTCCAAATAAAATGCTGATGATTTATCTTTTAGAAACCCATAAAACACACCCACTCAGAGATTTCACCAGATTTGCATGCAACTTGACTTTTCAAGTGCTATAAGTCACCAGACAGACTTAGTAAATTCCATATTTAACATATTTGATCTCTTACAGAAACAGTGTCCTACAGTTAATTTGTCAAAGAGAGATAATAATCACAGACATACATTTTACATCATCATTACTCTGCCAGATGAATTTCTTAGACACTAATCTTATTTGGAGTACATTTACTTGAAGCTTAATTTAAAGCATTTCTTCTGACAGACTATCAGCAAAAGTAACGGCTATAGCTATGGCTAGACTATAAACGCTGTCTCCCAAACACCCTCCCCTAAATCAATATTTACAAGTAAGCTACAAAAGGCTCCCAGAAAAAAGCCTGTTACACTGCAGTATTAATGGGGAGAAATAAGTAATTGGCTCCCTTGAAAGCCTTATTGTATGACAAGTATTAGTTCACATAAAATAGTCCAATTAGAGGAAAGTAAGGAAAAGAATAATTTTCCCATAAGGTTTTTGGTTAAGTTTTTCTCCTGATAAATATCACCAATACAAATATCATTGGCAATTGTTACTGTGGCAACTCGTGATCTCATTTTTGAAATTACATTTCAGCTTATAAAAAAGGTTTCATGATTGCTAATTTTTTCCCAAAAAATCTTTCAATTTTTCTACCAATAAGGAGCAATTATTGGATAACACCACAACAAAAATAACTTATATGCATGACTACACAAAAAGCAGGAGAAGGAAGAACAAAATATTTTACATAGCATAACATGGGAGAATTTTTGTGAGTGAGTGAATAAAGCCATAGTTTTAGATGCGGAAGGTTTTCAGCAGGCACGGTATTTGAATCATTCAAGTCATTCAGTCATCTACAGCCACTGATATTTGTGTGCACTGTAGAGTGAACATGAAGTATCTATATCCAGTTTTCCTTTTCCCTGCACTTAAATAGTCTTTTTTACAACTGCCAGGAGAAACATGACCTAAAACTTGGTGCACAGGCAAAACACCTGATTTTGAGGGACTTGTGAGACCTATGAAAAGTTCTAAAGCTGTCTTGAAGCAGCATTTCCTAATGAGAAATTTGAGGATTTCCTCTGAGTTCTACTGACAGCTGAATGAAAAATCTTAGAATTGCTGTTATGCTGATGTGGGTTTAAATGTCCAAAATACATATGCTAGGAGTGAGTAAATAAAGAAGTCCTGAAAACATTAGAGGGGGAGGGGGCAATAAAATCATTGGATTTTTTTAGTTCACCAGTTCAATTACTGCTCATTTTTTATTTGCTTTTCACAGCAGATGTGTAGCCACCTAATGCCCAGCCAAGCTTTGCAATCACAGAATGGCTTAAAAAGGCCTTTAAATTTTCACTTCAAAATACAGGCTTTGAATGCACACAATACCTGCATAGTTTATCAACAGTCAGCTACTTAAATAATAAAACCAACCAATTGTTTTATGTCGAACATCAATTTTGTGTCCTTCTCAGTATTATTCCAAGATTTCTATGGTTTTGCAGTCATGACTTTGGCAAGTTCAATGCACTAGGGAAAATCTCTGAAGTATTAGTACTTGAGGAAAGTTCATCTCTAATTGTTTTGCAAGACTTAAGTGTTGATGAAACATTAGCACACACATCTGTCTGTGTCTCAGAGTAAAAAGCCTTTTCTACATGGTAGCACATTGGCAGCTGCCTCTGTAATGGTTTTCAAAACTTCTGCTACTTCAGCTGATGCTATGGATCTGTATATTCTATGTCATCCATCTATGCAGACCATTACAGAAAACACCTCAAAAGTAAGGAGGAAAGAAGTTGGGCTTATGTAGCTCTCACTCAAAAAGTAGATCAGATCAGATTTCTGATCAGATCAGACCAATCAGATTTCTTAGCATGTTCCTCTTCATCATAGTAATCAACTAAAAAAAAAAAAAAGTGCTTGTGTTTACTAAAATCTTCCTTTTTAAGCCATGTGAACTGAATGTCAGGGATCACAAAAATTAGATCATTTTAATTTTCACAGTACCACTTCACACTAGCAGTAGTTAAGGGGAATTCTCTAAGATCTATACCAGAGCACTTATGGTCATGAGACATCTCTCACCATTACCTACCTTTTCTTGGGGACTGAAGCAGTGAAATTATTCCACAAACAGGAATGAATTTGCCAGCCAAACTAACTACAACCAACTGGTACACAGAAACTTTGCACATGTGCTAAAAGAGGTGAAACAAATATGCTGTCTTTTTGAATGCAATCAGCAATAATGTGATTTTACTTGGCTTCTGAGTTGTATTAATATACTGTGAGATTTTTTTGGATAAGAGGAAATCTAATACTGCTTACCCAAGAGAGGAAAAATCCTTAAGAAAGTCAATGTAATAAATTAAATTAATGCCACTAAAGCAGAGTTTTCATATCACAGATGGGGAAAAAAAAAAGATATAAAGAATGCAAACAAGTAGCAGCATAGAAGAAGTACAGAAAATTTTCCTGATGCAACAGCTTACAAGATTCTTTAAATCATACAGTAAGTCTTCTATTTTTTTTTCCAGTAATGACAGCTGAGTTTTTTCACTCACACACTGGATGTCAATTCCAGTATTTACCCGCTACATTATCTCACTTAAAAGCTGTTAAATGGCATGTGGACATCTGTGTTGTCATGCAGGTATAGGAATCTTGGCAGATATTCAGAATAATTAGACACCAAAAACATGATTTGGAGCAAGAGACATGAGCACTGCAACTATGGCATTTTTGGTTAAGCATATTACCGCTTTCTGGACGACACTACAAAACAGGTTATTGTTACTTGAAAGAGGAAAGTGGAAGTATGTTAAACAAACCATACATAATTTGGGTTCAGTGAACAGGTTGCATGCATCAGAATTTGTCAGCTGTTGGTCAGACAGTCAAGTTATACTAAACAAATACTTCTTGGTTTTCAAGGCAATGCTCCCATCATTCACTCAGTGGGTTCCTTCTCTGCTCGACCGAAACTGTCTCCTAAGTCCACAATGATAAGTGACCCTGAAAAAAGCTCTCATTAAATGACATTCACAAGTATTGACTTAAGCTGAGGCATTTCAGGAAACCCTAGGGTGCTGAATTAAACAACATATTTGGCATTTCAAGACTTGATTTCATTGTGATGTCCTATAACCTGTAGAATGTTAGGGATTTCACAACACAAGAAACAGTAAAGTGCTAATATATATATAATGAATATTTGCTTGTGGCCACTACGCCAGTATCACCCCTCCTTTCTCCTTAATACAGCCTTTTATCTCTGAAGGATTACACTAACTAAAGAATAACTGCAGAAAACAGATACATCATTTATAAATCTCCATTGTTTATAATGGCCGAACAGTGAAGAAATTCCAAAAGAAACAAATAAAAAACAACATAAAAACCATCCCTCTAAGACCAATGGTGTATCAAGATACAGTTCTGACAGAAGAAATGCAGTGTCATACAATCTCAGCCACTTTCCCTGGTACTTGTGTCCACAGATGATGGATTTGGGATGTTAGGAGGTTTTTATACAATTATTCACCTAAATACCTCCTGCCCATAAAACTGTAAAATCCCTTTTTGAACCTGCAAATTCCCCTTCTGCTTTCAGGGTTACTAAGACTGCATGCATATCTCTCATACTAATCTAAATAATACTGCTTCTCAAAATAGTGTTTTATTCTACAAATGAAGATCACAATGTTTCCACATGAACATGGGTAGTCAGAAATGTAGTACTGCTCCACCCATATATCCAGAAATTTAGAGCTAGAATTTAAAATGAGGTCTTTCTTAAACATTAACTGGCTTGTGATGTTTTAGGAAATACAGTTAAAGTGTAAACGTCCATTTCATTTCAGATGTTTCCATTTTAATCCTGATTTTTTTTTCTAAAATAATTTTAATATATTAATTCAAACATATTACTCTGTTCATTTTGTATCAAAAATGGGTAAGTATATGCTTTGATTTTTAATAAGCAGAAAGTTGTTAGCCATTTTTCATAGAGGGCTGTGACTAATTTTATTTTATAACCTTGGCTAATAGATAATTAGGTGTATCACTCAAATTAGCTCTGACACAGCTGGAGGCAAAGCGGGAGGAAGCAAAAAGCTGGCTTTTGCCATAAATTTTGTACTGTCATCTTCTGAACACATCTGTGAAGCAACTGATAGGAAATACTATATTGGATATGCATAACCTGTGCTTGTATTTTGTTAATAGTATTCTCGGTTTTTAAGTGAAGAGAAGCTTAATGGAAAAAGATATGCAGAGGACAAGAATCTCCCATAGAGATCATTAAGTGGATCACTGAAGCTCTACAAATTTCAAAACAAATTTCCTGGATCGGGTACTTCCTCAAGCTTCACAGAGTGTACTGTCATCCACTAGTACCATAATGTAAACCCAACACAACAGTATGGACTATGACTTGCCTCAGTCCATCTCCCTCCATTTTAAGATCAACAGAATTATTCATATATGCTGAAAGATATACCATCACTGCTCACTTAACCCAAGAATGCAATTTGTGTGATATTTGTTTATTGTCCAGCAGGTAATATTACACTAGAAGAACTAACATCACAATAGTTAAGAGCAATTCTTAAACCACCAAAACCAGGAGGTGGATTCACGTGTGCTACTCCTAACATAGGCCCCTGGGTACTACAGACAATGCAGACACACTATACCATAATACTTCTGTAATCTGGTAGAGAGTCACAGCAGCTCTCTGAATACACAAGTGTCCCCACTTACATACAGCCATTAGCATTTGAGATATTTTTTCTTCAACCAACCCTTTAAAAAATGCATCAATCACATTTCATGCTTTAATGTAGCAGACTCACTACCATGTGAGGAAACAGACAGTCAAAAAAGATCCACCAACATTTTTCTTCTATTTATTCAATTATCACTTACTAAAGCTGAGGGACATACTGTCTCTTTTGTCTCATTTCTTCTCTTTGGATCAAGGATGCCTGAAGTATGGGTTTATGTTATGCTGATGTGAGATTGCAGAGCATAACAAGTTTAGCTGAATTCAGAAAGTTGGTCAGAAGTCCATATATAATTTCATATTTATGCAGATTAGATATTGTGCTTACGTGTTATGTATATCTCATCACGCCCTAGTAGCTTCTTTAATAATTATTTTTTGTCTTCTGCAACTTGTAATCCTTTTCTTATTATGTCTAAAGCAGAAATATGATTAGTTTCCCAGTAAATACAATAGACATTTAAAAATTAAATACAGAATCAATAAATCAAAAAAGACATGCAAAAACCACAAGGAAAAATGGAGGCTAATCATCATCAATTCAAGCATACAGAAGTGTCTAATCAGGAGAGAGATGTAAGTATACGATTACTCAGACTCAGCATTAAATTTGCTCATTTTTCTGGATGTAGATATAGCTGACATCTAGCTACCCATAATATGTTTTTGTGAGTAATGGTACCTATCTTATATATATATTTGTATATTTAGGTATTTGCAGCCTTTCAACATCAGGTTATTATCAGAAACAATGCATTTGACATCCCTTTTAATTAAACAATTACACCAAGCATAGAAACTTCTGGGCTTATTTAAACAGCATCTGAATAAATGAAAAATAATTATTTCTAAAGCAAAGAATAATTTTTAATGAGTAAACATTCCTAGCAATTTACCATCCATTTCATGGTCAAAACACTTGGCTGAATAAGGTGAGCAACAGATGTTAAAAGCATCACCTTTCTCAAAATGTCCCCTCTGAAATTCTCAGAAACCTAAATTACATATTCTTCTACCTGGTGCCTAGAATTTGAATATCTAATTCCAGTGATGAAATAATGATTCACTCAAGTCACCTACACATTTATGGCATCATCAGTGAAGCACTGATTTTACAAGTATCTTCTCTAAACTATTCATATCAAAATAGTCAAAACTTACAAATATCTTACAAAAATTTCCAATTCATTTAACATCAAACATTCCAATACATTATCACCACCTAGGTAAATTTTACTGCTTTTTATCCAGACAATAACAAATTTACCTTTTTCCCTGAAGTGACTAGCAAATCATGTAGGTTTTCTGTGCTTTCAGCCCATCTTCATCGTTACTGCAATTTTCAAATACAACAGTATGCTTCTCTATTGTCTTAATGTCAAAGGAGAAAGACTCCACAATCTTGACAGGTAATTTTACATATGCATAAGTGTTCTTCTAATGTGGTCAACTACAACTATCCCTACAGATAAATTATTACAAAAAACCTTCATATAATGTCTTCATAGAATCATAGAATAGTTTGGGTTGGAAGGGACCTTAAAGATCATCGAGTTCCAACCCCCCTGCCATAGGCAGGGACACCTCCCACTAGAACAGGCTGCTCAGTGCCTTCTCCAGCCTGGTCTTGAATACCTCCAGAGAGGGGGCATCCACAACCTCTCTGGGCAACCTGTTCCAGTGTTTCACCACCCTCACTGTAAAGAACTTCCTTCTTATGTTGAAATCTACCCCCTTCCAATTTACATCCATTGTTTCTAGTCCTCCCATCCGATATCATATTAAAAAGTACTTCCCCTGCCTTTCTGTAGGACCCACTCAGGTGCTGATAAGTTACTATGAGGTCCCCCCTAAGCCTTCTCCAGGCTGAACAACCCCAACTCCTTCAGCCTGTCTTCATAGGGCAGTTGCTCCAGTCCTTTGATCAACTTTGAGATTTCTCTATGAGATTACTATAGTAACACCTAAAATATTTTTGGGAAAACAATCTAGTCTATATCAGTCAATAGCTGTTGCCAAGCCAGTACTGTGTTTCACAGGTAACCTAGGCGCATAGAAATATTCTTGTTAGAATTTAACCAATCTTCTGCCATGCACAAACACCTGAGCAGCTATAAAGGCTCTTAAATGGCAGATCCCTCTGTATCCTACCCCTGAACTCCTGCACAGATCTAAGGGAAATGAACAACTCCTTTGCATTTCATGCATGGACAGGCAGAATTTTGCCCTCAGAAGGGGATGAATTAATTAAAACCTTTTTTTTTTTAATCTACTTTTAAGATACTATAACTTATTAATATCTATACTAAATTCTCTGGTCCTGCTTGGCTTATGTGACTTACTGTAAGAAGCAGAAAGGTGTTATATCAATGGTAATTCCCCAGCTGACACTTGTTCCTTGATGTCTAGGAAGTCTGAGTAAGTCTAAGGAGCTCTATTAACATAATTTAGTCATCAATTATTATATCCCAGGTTTTAATGTACTGTAATTATTTCTTTTAATTATTTAATCTATTTAAAAATAATTCTAGAACCCTCTTAAATTCAGTCATGACATTATTCATTATTTGCCTGACTGTTCAGCTTAAAATATTACCTATGTCTGGTTGCCATCATTATGCTAAACCTTCATAATTTCACTGTTAAGCTTTAAAACTGCTATTCTTGCCATTGTGAAAAGTGACTTTCAGGAAAAAAGAAAAACTACTGAATTAAAATAATCTTGTACTAATTTTACATGCAAAAAATGTTATCTCATGTTTAAATTTACTTAAATATTTCTTAAAAACATCGATTACATAGACTAGAATAGTTCCAGTTGGAAGGGTTCCACAACAATCATCTAGTCCAACTGGCAGACTAACTTCAGGGCTGACCAAAAGTTAAAACATGTTATTAATGGCATTGTTAAAATGCATTTGAAGCACTGACAGACATTGGGTATCGATCATCTCTCCGGAAAGCCTGCTCCAGTGTTTGACCACTCTCTCAGGTGCTTCCTCAAGTCCAGTCTAAACCACTCTTGAAGTAGCTTTGAACCATTCCCAGGCATTCCATCATTGGATGCCAGGGAGAAGAGTTCAGCACCTCCCTCTCCTCCTTTTCCCCCAACTGGACAAGTTGTTACTCATGTAACATTCCTTCCAGCACTTTCAAAAAATTGGTTGCCCTCCTCTGGACTCATTCAAGTGCCTAAATTAACACATATGCTGCTTTCAACTACACTGCATTGATCTTTCCCTTTAAGCTTCCCATTTCACTTGATCATAGACCAGAAGCTGAGAAAAGTATCAAATAAAAAAATTACAAAATTAGAAATAACAGGATAGCGTGCATTTTAAAACTGGAAAATAAATGGATTATGAGTGAGTAATAAGCTGCTTCTGTAGGAAATTAGGTGTCACAATAGTACCTGTTAGTGGGAATAACAAAGGAAATGTATTTCTGCAACTCAAGACATTTAGTCCTACATAAAAGACTGTGTAAGCTGAATACTGCATTTCAGAAAACAACCCAAAACAACAAACAGATGTCTTTATAAATACAAGAAAATTGACAAAACCTGTGTGTCTTTTTATCACATAGGATGAAATACTGAAATATTTTCATTTGCTTGGTCTACAGAAGCACACCATCAAAGTAGGACCTGTAGTAATTCTCAGCCATTAAAAGCCTATTATAAAAGATATAATTGTTCTCCATGGCACCTGGAGGAAAAAAAATTGCGTTCTATATACAATTTAAAACACTCTTAATAATACGCTCCAAATATAACAGAGTTAGGCATTAGAGTGAGCCATCTCTATTTAAAGTCGTGAATATTGGGCTGGACATACATTCGGTAGAGTTGGGGTTATGCTTAGAAATTACGCTATGCTTAATACTTTTCTAAGCAAGATGGACAATTTGCTATGGTTTGTATGACCATCAAATCTAAACCAAAAGAAAAGCAAAAATTATCAAAAGATTACCACAATCCTGTTTTAGGGTTTTTTGCCTTTTTTTTTTTTCCACTTTTGAAGTAACACACAGAACAACCAATACGTGCTGCATTCTCCAACTGATAGAGAAGGACAAATGGCATGAAAAAATTTCTGAAGTCTGTACAAGATGACAACATACTTTTGAAATGGTCTTTTGGTTTTCCATGTCATCTAGTCATATCATTATAGCACAGAGTGTGGCTACTAGGGATAACAATGCTTGCTACAGTAACCATTAATAACATTTTCAAAAAATAATATTTCTTCTTAAACTTGTCTATATTGATTAGCACATTAACTCTGACTTTGAAATATGACCAGTACCATTCTTACCTGTAGTTCCTTTGATACAGCTATTAAGAATTTTTTTAATAAATGTTTTTGTATCCTATTTCACACATTGAGAAAAGATCTTTCTCCTCTTTGGCAAAAGTATCTAACTCAAATTAAAGCTAACAGCAACCTTGAAAAAGTTCTATTAAGTTTTCCAAGATCACTGGGTGATACACTGTAAATGTACAGTGCAAGGTTTTTTCTGACTAAAAGCCATTATTATGCTTAGATTCTGATCATTCAGATACAATACTCAGGGAAAGGATCACATATAATTTAAGGAAAATAATCTGAAAATAAAATCAACTGTCATCTTCATTAAAGATTACTGTCACAACAATCCCAATACACAATGGCATTGACTTGTATAGAGCAAACTGGGCATGTAAAGAAATACTTGCCTGTGAAATAAAACACAAGTGCTCTCAGTAAGGCATTCCATTATACCATTGAAATACCAGTACTAAGAAAAGATGATGCAGGAACACCAAAAGGGCTGAGGCTGGAAGGCACCTAAATCTACCTCCCACCTCTCAAACAAGCACCAACTAGAGCAGGCTGCTCGGGACCATGTCAAATTGTACTTTGAATCTCCAGGACAGATACTCCATAGCCTCTCCAGTGTTCAAGCACCTTCACCCTCATTTTTTCAGTAAGAGTTCAGCATGTTAACCTATAAAATCCTAGAATCCTAGAATAGTTTGGGTTGGAAGGGACCTTCAAGATCATCGAGTTCCAACCCCCCTGCCATGGGTAGGGACACCTCCCACTACATCAGGCTGCTCAGTGCCTTGTCCAGCCTGGTCTTAAACACCTCCAGAGATTGAGGGGGCATCTACAACCTCTCTGGGCAACCTCTTTCACTGTTTCACCACCCTCACCCTAAAGAATTTCTTTCTTATATCTCCCTTCATCCAATTGAAATCTGTTATTCCTAGTCCTGCCATCACATACCGTATTAAAAAGTCCTACCCCAGTCTTTCTGTAACCCCTTTCAGGTACTGATAAGTCACTATGAGGTCCCCCCTGAGCCTTCTCTTCTCCAGGCTGAACAACCCCAACTCCTTCA